>CM045446.1:29804454-30162657 GCA_024666655.1 Dascyllus trimaculatus
CACACACACGGTTGCATTAGTCCTCGGCCCAGCTGCGAGCGACTTCTGCCAAGAGGCAATTCCACTGTAATAAAATCTATAGGGTGGAGGGGTGGGAGGTGGGGTTTAATCCTCACCACCCTTCCTCCTCCTCTTCCTCCCCTCCCTCACTCTTCGTCCTCCCTCCCCTCCCTCTCCTCCACTCGTCCCTCTCCTCCTCCTCAACTGGCTGGCAATGATAAATGAGTCAATTATGTGTGTATGTGCACGCGGCGCTGGAGAAAGGCAGCGGAGGGGGCCGTTATTACCTGTTGCGGCTGGGGGTAATGTTGCGGTATTAATCATATTCTAATTTTCCCTCCACCAAACGACCCCCCCCCCCCCCCCCCCCCCCCCCCCCAACCCCCAGCGTCCCACCTCGACGCAGCCCCCACAATCAATCTGTCCTCCGCCTGCAAACAAGTTAAAACTGCCGAAGGCTTCAAAAAAAAAAAAAAAAAACGAAACGAAGGAAGGAAGGAAGGAAGTGGGGAGTCGGGAGGTAGGGCAGGGTGTATTTCTGACTGTGAGGGAGGTAACGAGGGAGGCGTTGGTGCGCTTGGACCCGAACACATTTAGAAATGAGGGTGTGCATGTTTGCAAATGCAGCTACTGACATTATCCAATTTTAGAAGACAGCGAGGGGACTGGTTTGGGTGCAGGCGGACACAGAGGACAGACGGAAATGTAGGACACTTGGAGAGCTGTTTGGCTGCTGGAGGTGGTTGTATGAGACACCAGAGCGGCACGGTGGAGCAGCGGTTAGCACTGTAGCCTCACTGCTGGAAGGTCCATGTCTTGGCCTGAGAGTGTGGAGAACTGTTGGTTCTCATTATGCTTAGTAGGATAGACCGATTATCGGCTTGACTGATTATTATGGCCGATATTTGGCATTTTACATATTATCAATATCTGTAATATATTGAAAAATTATTAATTCAATTTGCTACTTCAGGTCTCAGAAATGTCTCTCAAGCAGGAAAAACTTAACAAGAAACACAAGCCACAAACCAGGAAATTAGCTCCTGTCACAGTGGCTAAGGCTACGCTAACAGCTAGCGGCTAAGTTAGAAGGCGGCCACTGATTAGCTTGAAACAGAGTCCGGAAAACAATAGTTATTAATGCTTCAAGATATAGTGGACAATAACAGTAACACCGAAATATTAAGAAAACAGAAGAGCAGCAGACGTAATGGCAAGAGACAAACTGATCAATATCAGTCAATCCCACATAAACAGAGTAGATAATTTAATCACTCCTATCTCTGTTCTACATATTCAGTTATAGTCACCCTTATTAATGAAGAAGCCTAGTTGTGAATGACAGGTTCTCTGCTAGCACATGCTGTTAAAGCATTACATTACGTGTATAAGTCCCAAATATTGGCCATCTTGAGTGCCAATAATCGGCATCGGTATCGGGCCTGGACAACCCATATCAGTCGGCCCCTAATGTTTATTTGGTTCTTGTTCCATGTAGGTGTGAATGTGAGTGTGCTTGGTTGATGATTGCTTGGTTGCCCTCGCCTTCAGTCAGCCCTCCCACAACCCTACAGAGGATAAAGCGCCGAAAATGGATGGAAAATGGATCAACGCCAGGTTTGCTTCAACCATGGCGCCCTGAGATGCTCACCGACTGAGCAACAGGTCGTGTCTTAAACACGAGAATGAAAAAAAGTACGGATTTACTACATTTCCGAACAGAATTGGCACATTTGACCCACTTAAAGCCTCAACTTTAGCGAAACTTGGCAGAGTGAAAGGTGAAAGCAGAGGGAACGGACAAACTGATTCGCAATTTGGGAAAAGCAGCAAAATGAGGAGGAATAGAAGGCGGCGCATGGATGTGTATATATATTGAAAAATGTCCAGAGAGAGAAAGAGAAAACGGGGGGAAAAGACACCTTGGATGTGCCTGCCTGCAGTCTTGGCTGGATTTCAGGCCCCAAGCGTGACTTCGTCTATTTCTGCTCTGCTCTGAGGTGATAATGGGCTGTCAGCACCCCAGTCACCCTGCTTCCCCCCCCCTCTCCCCAGTGAGTGATGGGCGAGGAGGGGTGGGTGAGGACGAGAGCCGGGAGTGATTCGATGTCATGTTGCTAATTGCATTGTGTATTTTATGAGCATGATACAAATCAAACATGTCCATATTATTTTCTGCATTCCCCCTCTTCTTCTGTGTTGCAGCTTGAAGATGGAGTGTGAGAAACTGGCCACAGAGAAGACAGAGATCCAGAGACACTACGTTATGGTGAGATGCACACACACACACAAACACACACTTGCACAGACGCACAATGCCTCTCCACATTCACTCACAACAAGTGCAGTGTGCCAAGTCCCCTGAATCCCTTTCATCTGCTAACAGCTGCCAAACAACACCCACCGAAAACCGCACACAAGACCACACACAAGCGCACACATATTCAAGGACTGCAAAATGAAGCAGAATCCGAACAGTTTCAGCCAGAAAAAAAGTTTATTGTGGCCAAAGAACGACTAAAATTTAATTTTTTTCATTTTAAAAGCGATTTTTACTAAAAATACTGCCTGTATTTCTCAAGGCAAGAAATGAATTGATGTTAAAGATACACAGCTAAGTATGTCTGCACTCACAAGCTTCTTTCTTCATGTTGCTACTGCAGTCTGGTGCAACATATTAGCTTCATATTTAGTGTTTACATTCTATTTTTGACTTGTGTATTTATCTTATTGTTTGATTACTGAATGTCCTGTTACTTTGCGTTTTAATATTGGCTTTTTCTCTGCAGCAAAAGAGTAGTACTCATAATTTCGTTGTATGCAGAGCTTAAAGTGACAAAAAGGCTTCCTGATTCTTTAAATGAAGCATCTTTGAGTTTATGCTGATTTACTTCATATCTTATGATATCTTGTTTTGTATAAACAATTTACAGCTCACTTTGTCATGACAGGCTCTGGAAAGTTATGTTTTTTTAAAAATTATTTTAAGACATTTTATACATCCAAAGATTTACTGATTATTAACGAAAATAATCATAAAAATCATGTATCATCAAGACTAGGGATGCACGATAATTCCAATTTCAACCGATACCAGTAATTGATAATGTTATTATTGCTTCTTACATCTGATAATCGATAATTTCAACCAATTGGGTTCATGCCGCTGTGTCAGCGTGGGGGAGGGGGAGTGGGAGCATGAGGATGCAGGGGTGACACCGGAGTGTGACACCAGAGTTGGCAGGTCCGTGTACTACAACCACGGCGCTGTTCTAGAGCCTCAGCGGCGTAGTAGACCCTCGGCGACGCTCGGCAGTGCCCGGCGGCATACTACAGCTTCGGCAACGCTCGGCAACGCTCGGCAACGCTCGGCAACGCTCGGCAACACTCAGCGGTGGTGCCCGACAGTGACGCCAGGCAGCGATGCGCACGACTATACAAATATCAAAATTATTATCCGAATACCACCATAATGAACGAATATTCAGCTATTCCAGTTTTCGGGACCAGCCCTAGTGAAATGTCTTCTTCTGACAAGGTGAACACTGGTGAGTGCCAGGCTGCTGCTTGTTCTTCTCCTGCGCGGTGTTATGACATCACACACATGCAACAGTACCGTCGGGGAGGGGAGTGGTTGAGGAGCCAGGCATGAGCACAAGCCACAACACACAGACCAATGGCAAAAACCAAGATTCAAAGTCTTTATTATTATCGGGTCATTTTATCGCCTGATTTTTTTATTATTGGAATTATCGGAATGACGTCATAATTGCCAAAATTAACCGATAATTATCGGACGCCAGTATTATCATGCATCCCTAATCAAGACTACTGAGTTTATCTCATTCATATTTGTTTTATTGTTTTCATTCATTTGAGATGCACTTTTTATTGTTATTAAGGAAAGCTTAATATTAATAATTATCATTTATACTGACATTAGTTGTAGTTGAGTTTTTCTGATCATCCTGTGTGTCACTGCTTAAATTGCCAAATCATAAATATTCCCATATACTGAAAAACAAGAATTGTTTTTCTGAAATACTGAAATGAATTTCTTCAATGGGTTAACAAACAACTGCATTCAGTTTATCCAAATAAAGTTAGCAAGTACTATTAATGCTGCTGATTCAAATTACATGTACTTAAATCAATGTATACCTTTCAAATTAACAGTTTACACTGCCGCAACTCCATCCACCCATCCATTATCTATACACCACTTCAGCCTCTGTAGGGTCGCGGGGGGGCTGTAGCTTATCCTAGCCGACTCAGGCGAAGGCAGGGTGGCCGCAACTCATTTTTAAGAAAAATCAACTTGAAATTTCCTTTTTTTCCAGCTCAATAAGTAGCTTTACCCAAAAGTAAAATGGAAAACAGGATTTTGTAGTTAGACTTGCTGTTTCTTTCATTTTGTAACTCTGGTGGAGGTACAGCTGGTAAATCTGAAGAAACTTACACATCAGATGCACAATGCTAAAGAAGAAGTAAACTTAATTTTTGCTGAAAACAAAATTCCAGTTTTTGTCATCATTTTGTGTTGATAGAATCCACAACCTGCTTTCACCAAAACAGAAAGACAAAAGAGATTCATTTAAGCAGTGCTTTATTTCAACGACAGCTCAGATACGTTTTTTACAGTGTAAATTTGAAGCATTTGCATCTCATCAGTGCAGCCGGACCAAGTTATTGAAAGAAACATGGGGCCATGGTTTGAATCCAACAATAGTTTCTGAGCAGGAAAGAATAACAGCACAGAAGCATAAAAGTGGATCCTCTACTGTTGATCCATTCGGAGGCAGAAGCTGACTGACACCTGATCAGCAGATCTTTTTCTGTTTTTAGGACAAAGGAAAAGGCCAAGACTCTTCCTTTTGTTTTGTTTTTTTTTAAAGTCTGAAAACCTCCAGCCTTAATTTACCTGTGATCAGAGCCACAAACAACCACAGCTGACAGAGTGTGGGCTGCCCAGAACCCGCTGTGCCAAAAAAGAGCTATGCGGCAATCTTGGCATCGAGTGGGGACTTGCGGGGGGATTGAAGTTTTAGTGATGGGGAGGAAGGGGTAGCTGGCATCAAGCACAGGCCAGGTCTCCTTTGCTGGCTGATGATTTTGGGGAGTTTGGATGTTGCTAAGCAACAGGCGAAACTTGGCAAACCGACTGCCAAGCAGAGCTGCCAGCTGCCAGGAAAGGCGTCTTTTATGGAGGCTTACAGGCAAACACACATAGAGAAGAGGAGCGTGCACACACATGCCTGGAAAACACACACTCGCGGGGAAGCATGCACACAAAGCGCACGGATACGCACACGCCTACACAGTTGCAGACTTGTGCTGCGAACACACACACACACACACCTGCACGCACACACATATGCGTGCTAACTGCCAGGAAAGATGTCTGGAGAGAGAGGACCCCTGCCATCTCCTCTCCCATCCTGCCAGGCTGTTCTGGCTGCCCAACTGCCAATCTCCTCTCCCCACAACCAGCCACGCTGAAAAGCAAATGTCAGCCTGTCACTTTCGGAGGCATCTGACTTTAAAATGTTCTCCTTTTTGTCCATCTCCGAGGCAGGAGAGAGGATCCTCACCTGTCTCCCTCTCCGCGGCATCCTCGCTGTACTTTCGGATAAAAGCCGGGGTCAAATAGCTCACATTAGACATGATTAATGCAATAGTCCGTCACCTTCTTCTGCCCGGCGACAATTTCTCTGCCTCGCTTTGGGTTTCTGGCTTCCGAAACACGCCTCAGGGTCATTTTTAGTGCCGTTGACTTTCAGCAGAGTCAAGGTGAAATTAGCGACGATGTGCTTTTAGGGACATATGGAGCTTCAGAGTGCTCAGTGGACCGGCCTCATCTGCAGCTGGGAGCAAAGGAAGAGGTTTCCTGAGTGTAAAAGCAATGACTGATTTGCCATTTTATGTAAACATTAGTCATCAGCCCTTGTCTTGAATTGTGTTTTCTTTCTGTAGGAAGGTGATGTTTTCTCTCTGCGTCTTAAAGGATTAGGCTGCCGTCACTCCAAAGTTTTGTTTTTGTCAGTGAATCACATGAAAATGCAAAAACCAAAAATACTTCTGACTTTTGCTTCCTCGTCTGCAGCAAAATTTATGTTTCTAGAGAATATTTTAGCTGCAGATTAATACAGCTTCAGTGTGGTTGTGTTTTTTTTCTTTCATGTATGTCTGTGTGTGTTGATTAAAACAGGTTTTCATGTAAGCTGTTAGAAGAAAAGCAGTAAGAAAAACACTATGAAAAATATACATTTTTGAATAGTTTTTTTAATATTTTGAACAATTTATTGTTATTTATTTATTTTTAAAGATTTTTCCTGTTTAGTTAAATTGCAGATAATAACCAGTAAAATCACAGATTAAAGTATTGATTTACCTGTTCCTTCCTCTTTTAGAAACAAACAAACAAAAAACAGGCGAAAACTGTAGATAATGTTCACATCAAAAGTCAGCATTTTTATAAGTAGTATTTGTTTTTTTGCAATGTTTGAATATAAAATTACACATTTTTCACTGTTTTAAAATCATTAAAAAATATTATTTTTACAGAGATGTGGGAAAAAAATATTTATGTATGGTAAGACCTGAAAAAAGGTGAATAATTTACATTTTATTTAATTAAACTCTTGTATTTTTTAAAATAATTTGTTTAAATTACAGACATCTAGTAAAATTACAGAAAAAAATCTAACAATTAAAACAGGACAAAATTATAAATATTGTGTTCATTAAAAGTCTGTGGTTTTACAAATAGAAATTAGTTCTTTCACAATGTTTGACTATAAAATTACACACTTTTTACTGTATCCACACCAGTAAAAATGTTATTTTACAAATATTTTACTTTAATTGAAAGAAAAAAAAGATGTATTTTAAATTTTCAAAAATCATAAATAACTTTTTCAACTGTCCTTTTTAACAGAGTTTACCATGTTTTGTTAAGTTACAAGTGATATTAAATAAAGTCACAGTAAGAAAACTTTAAAATACATGTTGACTGGCTCAAACTGTACATAAAGTCCACAACAAAAAATCTATAGTTTTACAAATAGTATATCTCATCACTTTGTACTGTGGGACTGTAAAAGTAAACAGCTTTACTGTATTTAAATCAGCTAAAATATATAATTAACAATTATTTCACAGATGTTTGTCATTACTTTCTCTTTTTTTCTGGATTTCTTTTTTTCTTTTTACTCTGTACATTATAACCAGACTTGGGCTGAACCTTTTAGCTCATGTCTGCATGTTAAATGAAACTAGGTAACTTCATTCCTACAGTATATCCATAGGAAGTGTTACTGCATTATACATAAGCAGCCTCCAGCTTCACCCACTCCTCACGTGAACGCTTGTGTTTTACAGTCTCACATTCCTCTTTAGGTACAAGCATGTGTATTAACTGATCCTCTCCTTTGTTTCAGTATTATGAAATGTCCTACGGCCTTAACATTGAAATGCACAAACAGGTGAGTCAGCTCTCTCTCTCTCTCTCTCTCTCTCTCCGTCTCTTTCAGCTTTGCATTATTCTCGTGCATTATTATTACTATTATCATCACTTCCAGCTTTCCTTTTGCCCCCCGGTCGGCTCGACTCTAACTAATATGTTCAGGAAAGTCTTCTCTCCCCCTCCTCTGTGTCTCCATACTTCTGTTACGTCAGTCCTCCCTCTCTGATGGACTGTTATGCTGTGGAGGCGTTAATAGGATCCACAAACAGAATTCATTTCTTCACCACAGACAGATGAGAATACCCTGCCCTTCCCTCCTGCCCATCATAAATCCCTGTCTGTTACTCCCTCCTTTCCTCCCATCCCTCTCACTCTTCCTGGCCATCTCCTCCTTCATCCTCCCTTTACCTTTTCTCTTTCCTCCTCCTCCTCTTTTCCCTTCAATTGATGCCCCACTGTATCTTTCTTTTTTAATGCTCCGCTCTCTTAATCTCCATTTCTTCACCATGCCTGTCTCTGTCCTTCTTCTTTTCCATTGATTTCTCTTTCTCCCTCTTTATCTCCTATTTTTTTTCCTCTTTGTGTGCTCCCTCCCTCCCTCCACCTCTGCCTCCTTGCAGACATACAGTCCATGCTGAATTTCACTTTAAATCAGGTCACTGCCTCCCTGCCATCTACTCTCTATCTTCCTCCCTCTTTCTCTCTCTCTCCCCCCCCCCGTTCATTTCACCATCTCAATCGCTTCGCTTTTGACGTGCCGCTGCCGCCACTCCACCTCGCCTCCCCTCACCACCACCACCACCTCCTCCTCCTCCCAATCTCGATTTTTTTTTCTCCCTCCTCCTCCCCCGCCTTCCTTCTGTTTCTTCTTTCTCCGTCTATTTCTCTCCTCCCTCCCACATCCTCTCGTCCATTGGCTTGTCATTTCCTCAACCCAATCTGCCCTCTTCCTCCTCCTCCTCCTCTACCTCCTCTTTTCATTTCCCCCCTCTCCCATTTTGTCCTCCTTCCCTCTTTATCCTCTTTCTCTCGATTGCTCATGTTCCCCTCTCTCTCTCTCTCTCTCTCTCCCTCTCTCCCTCTCTCTCCTGAAGATGTCATTTAGTAGTTGGAGTTCTCTAACAAGAAATCATTGTGTCTCCCTTGGGGTCGGGGTGGGGGGGGTGATGGATTCAGAGGGATGGAGGGGAGTCGGGGGTGGAGGTGGAGGGGGGGTGGAGGCACACTGGCTGGCTGAAAAATGGGAGAGTGGAGGGGGGGGGGGAGGAATGAGGAGAAAGAGCATGAGAGAGGAAGAGCAAGAAAAAAGGAGGGGTGGAAGTTCAGTCCGGCATCAATAAATCACTTAAGAGAGGGAGTGGGGGTGAGGAGGAGGGGGGAGTAGAGAGAGAGAGAGAGTGTGGGTATATACACAAACCCACATGCACGTGCACATGCATTCTCTCTCTCTCTCACACACACACACACACACACACACACACAGCAGAGTCGAGCTGTCAACAAGATAAACAGCCCGCGGCCATAATGATGTTGTCATGATCTCTGCATGCATATCATTACTGGCCCTCACGGCCTCGCTGGGCTAAACACGCTCATGTGTGTTGTGTGTGTGTGTGTGTGGTGTGTGTGTGTGTCTGTGTCTGTGTGTGTTACATTACATGGCAGCGCTTGTAACGCTGATTACTGCGCTAATACTGAGGGGGAAGGAGGGTTTGAAGGAGCGATAAATGGACGGAGAGAGAGAGAGGGAAAAAAGATGGAAAAGACAGACGATGATGGAGGAAGAGTTGGCTGTCGGCTGCGAGCAGATCGAGACAGACACACACACCCACAGCGAGAATCACTGACCCCCAGCAGGAGGCGCGCACACACACACAGACACACAACTCAAGCATGCAAAAACACACACGCGGACAAACAGACATGCAGCGACACATCAGAAACACATGCCCACACACACACACACACCCAAGATGGTGAATCTTGTATCTTTTCTCCTTCGCACACATCCACTCTGTGTGGGCTGGCTGTGGCCGCAGCAGATGCTGTCCATGAATATTTTAGCCAAACTCTCTGGCAGAGTTTCCATTTGCATGGACCAGATGTAAGCAGCTGAAATATTTACCACACTGGCCCTGGGAGAAGCAGGCCACGCTGTGTGTGTGTGTGTGTAACCTTCATGAGTGTGTCGGTTGTCTTTGTGTTCAGTCTTGACTGTGCGAGGAGTGTTTGTGTGTGTGTGTGCGTGTGTGTGTGTGTGTGTGTGTGTGTGTGTGTGTTTATTCATCAAAGTGACAGTATCTCCTTTTTTTCCTCTTTCAGACGGAGATTGCCAAGCGGTTGAACGTGATCTGTGCTCAGCTCATCCCCTTCCTGTCACAGGAGGTGGGACACACACACACACACACACACACACACACACACACACACACACACACACACACACACACACACACACACTCTGTACTGCACTCAGTCCTGAGTCTCTGCTGTGTGAGAGCAAACCTACACAGAAGGCGTGCACATGCATTCACATTTATCAATATATCAGACACACAGAGCTGCAGATGGACAGAACTTCAAAGCACATTCATTTTCTTCAGTCACCAAATGGTTGCATGCGTTTACATGATACAGAGAATGATAAAAAGTCTGTATTTCAATGATGCTGTTTGTCAAAATATGAATACTTTTCTATTCTGATAAATACGGATGTCCTGAATTATTTAATATAATATATTAATATATATATTTAATATTTAGTATGTGTTGATACTGAATCCCAATCCAATACCATTTTTCAAGAAAATACTCACTTTGAGTCCATTTTTATTAACATCGTTTTCCATGTTTGTGTTAGACAACTAAAAAACATACATTTCTGCATCCAAGCTGTTCCTTTATGTTACGTAGTTGGGCACAAACATTTCTGTTATGCAGGACACTTTCTGAAATGTAATGTGGAGAGGGTTGGGTGTATGGTGGCTTTACAAGCTCCGAAAGATGGAGAAAACCCATATTCTCAACATACATGTCAGAAAATGTACTGTAAATTAGCTGTAGTACCTGGTTGTTCCACCAGGTGGAGCCTCTTACTGTATAATCCTGTGTTGATCAGTGGATGCAGTCACTTATACTGGAGGCAGTTCATGTTGGCCAGCAGAGAGCATTGTGGCGGTTAAGCTAGCAATGGGCACCATGACAAAGGCTTCTGTGGTGCTTAACGACCTCTGACCATAGCTTGACTGGCACAGGGTTTCTTTATTCCAGTTTTATATGTAACAGAGCCCAAATCATGTGTCCATTAACTAAAACAGCAATATTAGCACAGGAAAAATGTCTTCTGAGGTCAATTTGTGCTATTGATTAATCCATTATTGGTAAACAATGCTGGCAATTATTCATTTAGAAAATTATTTAAAAATTGCAGCACTACTTTCCTGCCACAAATTGTGCTTTTGCTTTCCAACACATGCTAAAGCAAATGTAAACTAAGGATTGGGTTCAGTTTTTTAAAAAACATCTGCCCTAGTCCCCATTTTTGACATCAAATCGGGACAGCCCTTCTGATTATGAAATATTCTGCATATTAGTTGAGTTTACAGTGAGAAAAAATGACCTAAAATGACTTACTATGATTAGGTATTATGACTAAATAACTCATTCTGAATCCACCCGTCCTTACTGACATCTTGGTTTATTCCACAGCATCAACAACAGGTGGTCCAGGCAATGGAGCGCGCCAAACAGGTGACCATGGGGGAGCTAAATGCTTCGATAGGGGTACGTGGGCTCCCCCCTCTGCCTCATAGCGTGTGTACCTTATACTCCCATATTTTTTTATTTTTCCTCCTTTTCTTATCTTTTTAGTAAGACAAATCTCCATTGGCCAAGTCTAAAACGTACAAATTTATTTGCTGATATTTCTAAAAGACTTTTTTTCTTTTTTGTTGAAGTGTCTCCACCAGGCACGTGAACAGCCCCAAAGATGTCACATTTTTGGTGTGATTTTTCACTGCAAATTAAAATAATGGAAAGTTTCGACACAATTTCAACAATAATTATTTTTTTTTTGTCACTTTGGTTCTCATCCTTTTATTTTGACACGCAGAGCTTCCCCTCCTAAGAGCCACTGCCTTGACCTTAGCATTTCTCCTCTCGTGCACATCGCAGCAATTAGTTCCCTTTCTTTCTTTACTTCCTCCTTTCTTCTTCTTATTCCCTTCCTCTGAAGCCACTGCCTCCAGTGCTTGTAAGTCACCCAGATCTCTCTTTCTATTGTCTCCTCTGTCTTTTCTGTTTCTTCTTCTGTTTCCCTCTTTACAGCAGCAGCTCCAGGCCCAGCACCTCTCCCAGCATGCCCAGGGTCTGCCAGTGGGCCCACACCCGTCAGGACTGCCCCACCCAGGCCTGGCGCTCGGCGGAGGGTCTGGTCTTCTGGCCCTGTCCGGGGCTTTAGGGGCCCAGCTGGCTGCCAAAGATGAGAGGGCTCACCTGGAGGCAGCAGCAGCCGCCGCCGCTGCCGCAGAGCACCACAGAGGTACAGCAGCTCTTTAAATGCTGAATGGTTTACCTTTTTTTTAAATTCAGTTTGTGTCCCTCAAAGCAAAAAAAGTGTAAAACCCTTGATGAGTTTAGGGCCGGGACAAGAGTTGGATTGCATTTTCGAAGATGAAAACATCTCGCTGAAGTAGGACTAGAGTAAACACCAAAGCTTGGCCCGATGCATTCTGATGATTGGTTTTGCTTTGGAATTTTGGCAGGGCACAGGAGTGTTGCTGATAATAACACTCCTCAGGGATATTTTTCCACTGAGTCATCAGCAGCAGAGTGATGTAAAGTGATGGCAGATAATCTTGCATTTGTGTGTTTTTCTGTGTGTGTGTGTGTGTGTGTGTCTGCATTTGCTGTCCCTTTGCCTGGTACCTGGATGTGCTCCTGCCTGGAACAAACAGACCGTGAAGCAGGACCAGTGAGTACAAATTACTACACGATCACCTGTGTCACGTACAATCACACTTGTCCAGCCTTTGTTCAATTGTAGGCAAATTTAGTGTCAAATATGGGTATCCACTCCACTGAGGCTGTATTTACAAAGAATTATGATCTATTTTTTTTGTAAGAAATGTCAAAATAAGAAGTTAGAGGTACAAGTATTAAAATTTTTTGGTAATGCTATATTTTATAGACACATTATTTAACACTTCATTATGATTTCCCTGTAAATTACAGAGAAATGATTGAATCTTTTTTTAAAACAAGCACATTTTCACCCACGTAAATAAGCTTTCTTCACTATTTTTTATTGGAAACTTTATTAGCCATTGTTTTCATATGTGGATTTTATGTTATGTAATTGAGTGAATGAATACATTTTTTCCAAGGGGTGTACTAGGAAGCAAGATTAGTTGGTTAGCAAGGTATGTTGAGCCTAAAGTCAGAGTTTCAAAGTCACGGTGACTCAATCTAGAACCTGATAGATCGCCATGGTAACTGATGCTGCACAGCTAACCTGCTCAGGAGGAGGTTCTGTTCAGATATTAAAATTAAAATCAGCAGTGAGAAGCATCTCTCTTTCACCAGTTCTTGTTGTGATTATTCTCTGAATGAGTAATACAGTTTCTCCACTTTGGGAATGTTATATCTACCGAAACCTATTTAGTTGTCCATTAATAACTTTACTGAACGAAGCAGAGCAGTTACACGAGCACAAACTATGTCCTGTATTGTCGTATGAACCAACATGCATTCAGTTGGTGATGCAGAAAATGCATAAATATGTTTCGATACTTGGTCCTGATTTGCTGCCAAGTCCGTTTTTCACTGCTGGCACTGCAGCTAATAGAACATAGATTAGAAAATTGATTAGCCGATTACTCTATCAATAATGTTAATCTGACTTTGATTTGGCCGCAAACTTAAGTGATTTCCATGTATTCTTAATTACAGGACAGTATCAGATCTAAATGCACTTCTTCAATATTATGTTTAGATATACACTGATCAGCCACAACATTCTGACCACTGACAGGTGAAGTGAATAACATTGATCATATTGGTACTATGTGGTGTTCTGATGGAAAACCTTGGATTTTAGCATCTGTCTTGGTGACACTTAAACACCCAAATAAAAATTGTCCCACAACAATCTCACTCCCTCATGCAAATGGAAATCCCAAATGTCACTGGCCTACCCCTGCAGGAAAATGCACCCCAACACATAGAAACAACGTCAGACAATCAGGAACATGTTGAGGAACATGACAATGGCCCAACATGTTGATTTGACCTCCAAACTTCCTACAGCCCATTGTGATCAAGCATCAACAGGATGCAGTGGAACAAGTTTGATTGACAGAGGCCCCACTGCACAGGCCAGAGTACCCAAAGGATCCAGTGCCAACGTCCTGGTTCCAGACCCCATAGGACACCCTGAGAGGTCCTCTTGTCCATGCCCAGTGGTTCAGAGCATTTTAGAGCACATAAGAGGGACCAACACAATATGAGGCATTAATGTTACGCCTGATCGGTGCATGAAGTTTACAGTTTTAGAATCCTGATGTGCAGCCGTCACATTAGAAATAAGCGGCTGCATTAAAACTGAACTGAGTAGTAAAGTAAATATATTAACTTGCACGACTGAAAGTTTTCCTGCAGGATTTCTCGCTTGCATCATTTGCAGTAGCAGCACTTTTTGGCTCTATTAAGCCTGTTTCTCTTGGCTGAAGTAGCTGGGATGCCGTTGATCAGTTTTGTGCAGAAAAAAGGCTCAAAAAATGGGTCAAACTCTGACTTTAATGAGAGCTTGATGAATAAAACCTGGTTACAATGAAAGGTGATAACCACCACTGTGACACATATTATCTTTGATTGGGGCTTTAGGTTTTGTTAAGCCGGCTAACTCCAAGAAAGCCTGACTATGTTGAACTTGCTTCGTTGTGTACCCCTCTGCATGCTAACATAAGTAAACGTTCACTTATTGCATGTGTTGTTCAACCTTTTATACCCTGTTTATGCTTTTAACACTGTTTGCTGCAGGCAGTTTAAAGTAAACAGGTTTTTTCAGCTTTGATTTTTCTTCCCCCCTCTAGTTTTAAAATGTCTATTCTTTATAAATGGCGTCTCACTTTATATTTGGCATTTTTTAAACTACGATCACACACTTGAACCTGTATGGGAACAATTTAGATCTCAGTGCTATATAACCGTGACAGTATTCGTTAAAAAAATAAATAAATCTCCATCAATGCATTCTCGACAGTCTTTTCTGCTGCCTTAAAGAAAAACTTGAAGGATTCTCTTTCTTCCTCTCGCTCCTGCACCGAGCAGCCAATCGATGCAGCCTGCTATTCTTTCACATTCATCTCCGCAGCTTGTGAGCCTGACATGATTTATGCAGTCCCTCTCACCTCATTATCACCCTCTTCCTTCCTCTCGGCCCTCACGCCCTTTTTCTCTCCACTCTTCCGTCCTTCCTACCTTCATCTCCTCCTCCTCCTCTTCTTCTTATTCGTGCACACCGCCTCCCCTTTGCTCCCTGCCTCACTCCTTTGCTCTCTTTTCTCAATTCAACCCCGTCTCCGCAGAGCTCTCTGTCCAATGGGGATAAGGGTCGGCCGGCAGACTACCTCAGCAACGGCAAGAAGAGGAAAGCTGATGAGAAGGAGTTCATGACAGACTATGTGAGGACGCTTTCATAACACTCTTAAATGTTTGAGTAACTGTAGGAAAGTTTTACCCAACTCTGCAGACCGGCAGACACTTTCTGCTGTCATTTCTGTGCTGTTTGAGTCATCAGATATATCAGATCTTGCAAGGTTTTAACTTTAATGCAAGATAAATTAATCTTGGATAGTTATTTTATTGTGAAGTTCAGAATTATCAATGTATTTTAGATGTTTTCCTGCATCTCAGGTAATAAAATATCAAGACAGAAGCATTTTTCATGTATGCTAAGTTGCACGCGGCCGCTTCTCGGTGCATGACTTCTTCTGCAGCTAATCTGCATACATCAGGCCGCAGAGCAGGAATATCTCATCTCACCTTCTCCCTCTTTCTCTCTTGCAGGGCAGCGATGCGGATAAGAGTGATGATAATTTGGTGGTGGATGAGGTTAGTAGGCGTCCGCCGGCCTCCGTTTGCCTCACTTGACCGCTTTTATCTGCATACATCATGTAAACATACCCAGCAGGACCATATGAATAGTAATAACAACAGTAATCCCCCCCCTCCTCGGTCGTCCTCCCGAGCCTACCTGCACTCATTTGGCAACACACGGCCGTAAAATTCAAGGGTGCACAAACTTGACTGCAATTCAAACTGCCTACACATCTTAAAAAGACCTTCATGTACAATGCTGCTGATGTAACTGCTGAGTTTTATTTTTGAATGAACACAGACAGAATGGATAGCGAGGTTGGAAGCAGTTAGAAATTTCACACAGAGATTAAAGTGAAGGAATAAATGGATAGAACCAGGCTGGGATGAGGGGTAAGGATACCAGGAGAGGTTGGGGTGTGGATGGCAGGATAGCAGGTGGTGAGGCCAGCGACTGCAGATCAGGGATGTGGAGCTCCAGATCCAGAGACATCCGCGGAGAGACCAAGCACAGGATGCAGTGCAAGTTCTTGTGTTTGTCATCCAAATGAATGCACAAGTGTCTGTCGTGGACAAGTTGACCCAGCCGATGGGAGTTTCCACGTGTTATATTGGATTTCTTTTGCATTCATTGCAGTTAGTTTGGAATAAATTAAATAAAGCAGCAGTTTAGGGAAAATGCTGCTTCTCAAGTGTGTCAAGTTCCCATGAAAACACTGAAATGATTTTGGAGCTGCAGTGATTCCTCTTGTTGATGCTCAACGTTAATCTGTTTGCAGTGGAAGTAATGGGGGATAAAATCTGCAACCTTCAATGCCAGAGACAGTCAAGGCCGGAATTATCTCATCGCATTCCCGTGACCACGATATCTCTCGAACGCCTGGAGGGAATTCCTTCGATCTGGCACAAATGTTCCCTTGAACTCGAGGATGAACTCGAATACAGACTCGTGACTCTGGTGGTTCGAGGGCAAGGTCACCGTGGCCTCACAAAATGTGCTTTTGGTTGCAAGTCAAGAGTTAATCCGCTAATTACGATTGAATTTCACACAAACGTCTAATAGGATAAATCTGATGAAGCGATGACACTTTATATGAAAATCAAGCCTGGACCAACTTGGAAGTGAACCGTAGTTTGACTGTAATTCCAGTTCTGTTCTAAAATTTGAGGCTTATGAGGCTTTGGAAGACTGAGTTGGACAAACAAGCGCTTATCTTTTCTGGTTTGTGTTTTTAGTGTAAAATTTCGTCTTCGTGTTTCACAAAACAGTGTTTCATTGTTGAGCTGCAGTGGAAGGATTATAACGTAAAGCCTGAATTTCTTAGGAAAGAAATTTGTCACTTTACCTTCTTGGTTTGTCAACTTTAGACTTTAGACAGACTTTGGCATGAATGCGTTGAGGGCTGTGGATTTTGGCTCCTATAATTCACTCTGGGGAGCATTTTAGACCTGGGTTTCTTCATGTATGAGCGAAACTAGCTTCAATGTTCATTTTGTCACCTGACTTTCAGTTTGAACAGACGCCTTTAAAATCATCATTATTGAACATGGTAAGAAAAGCAATTTCCTCGTCTTTCTTGGTGATAAACTTGTCTGTGTTTTCACATTCAGGACCCGTCATCCCCCCGCAGCGTTCAGTCCTACTCGTCCAGGGAAAATGGTTTGGACAAGATGCCTCCATCCCGTAAGGAGGGTCCTCCACAGGCCAGTCCCACCTCGCTGGCCTCCTCCAGCAGTGCCACCTCCCCGTCTCGTGGCAAAGAACCACCACAGGTAGACGGATACGCATATTGAACTAAATTTTCATCACTTTCGTTAATGTTTCCTTCACATGTGCAGCCAGACGTTGAACAGACGTGGTATATTTCAGTGCAGGACATCCAGGCTGTCAGCGCACACTGTTTAGTTCAGGGTCAATAGTTTGTCTTTGAGTTATTATGTTGGATATTCAACATCTCACACGCAGTCAGTGTGTTGACGTCCCACAGGGCTCCTTGAGGTCCCATCTGCCTTCAGTCATTCTTATTGTCTTTTGTTTTCTTAGCCATTTTTCTTCTTCTTCTTCTTTCTCCTTGACCAGCTCTGTCCTTCACTACTGAGCTATTTTCATTCCACACGTCTAAAACCAAAGACAGTCTGTTTGCTGGATTGTCTTTATTTTCAAACACCTTTTTTTTCTACAATCTTCCAGAGAGAGAAGTCCAGCACTCCAGGTATGAAGCCGGGGACCCCGATGTCTCAGGAGTCCAACACCCCAGGACCAAGTGGACCCCCGCAGTTCAGACCGGTTCCAGGCAAACCGGGCGTCGACCCTCTTGGTAAGAACATCCACGAACTTCCTTTAACTCCTTAAAGAACACCTTATCTGAAAGCGTGATCACATAACACCAGTATCAGTCTCTTTCCTTTGACTTTCTGTCCATTTTAGGTTGATTTTATTGTTTGTTTTTAAGGTTTTAAATGAGCTGGCGCCCTGTCATTCAGCAGAACTCTTAGAGGTCAACCAACCAAATGTTCTTAGATGTTCCACAATCTTGACACCAAAATAACCTTCGCAGTAGCTGCTCGTAATCTCTCGAGCAGTTTGGCTTTTCATGTAAGAACTGCTGAGACTTTAGAAACTTTTTAAGTCGCTGCTGACTGCAGATCCACCTCTTCTCTTTGGCTTTCCATCCAAGTAGAGCTCGACACCCTGACTTCATCCTTTATTTCGCTGCATGTTTCACTTCTCTTTATTTTCTTATGCTTTTTTTGAATGCAAATTAGTCTCTTATGGTTGTTGCTATTTATAATTCATTTCAATTCCTGTTGTTTTGAATATGCTTTATAAATACATCTGACTTGACTTGTTGCCAGAACAGATCATCGGACTTCACAAAGCGTCTTCTCGATGAGAAGCGAAACCCTAAATCTTTTCCACATAGCGAAATGTTGCTCAGGAGACCAGAATTTGCAGAGCCCTTCTCTCAGGAGCTCCCGCTGCACACAAAGGATCAATTAAAAACTCTGTATTTGCAGAGATGGGTTTTTTTCAGCCTGTACTGGCTTTGTTACATGAAGTGATTCTATCAGCGCTGGGCCACAGTAGTTGGTATGAGTGTCAGCCAGCTCCCCTCCACCGACCACCATCTGGACTTAATAAGCAGCTGTGGGCAAAAATATTCAGCGCGCCTCACTTTTTAAATGGAAAGATTAGGAGAGGTGATGGACTGTGACTGTGAGCTGCTTCATAATGAGCCTCCATCTATTCCACTGTATCTCTTTTTTTTCCCCCTTCCTCACATCACCTGTTAGGCCCCGCTTCGCTTCCACACAGCCATTATGCATGCATACATACACGATCACAGACGCACCGACATGCAGCAGACAGAATATATAGATTTATGTGCTCTCTGCAAGAAGCTACGGTGGCCAGCAGGGGTCAGTAGTGGTCTAGTAGCCGCAGTCGGTCCTGCCTTTTGTTGCAGCTTGTTCGCAGCCTGTCAGTCACAGCTGTCTGTGGCTCTGCAGAGGGAGTCGCCGTAATAAAATGTATCTTACTCAAGCCTACGCGAAGATTTTATATAAAGCTCTCCAGTGGCTGACAAACTGCACTGTTTGCCTCGATCGGTGATTTGTTCACTTCAATAATTCAAAACAAATTAACTCTCTTGTCACTCCTACCTGCCTCCAGCTCTGGGTCTGAGAAACCCCCTGGCGGTGCAGGGAGCCTACCCTCCGGGGGCATTCGGCCTGCCCCCTCCAGGGGTGAACGGGGACCTGCCCGGGGCGGCGGGCTACGGCGCTGGCCTCCACCTGGTCTCCCCGCAGATGAACGGAGCTGCAGCGGCAGCAGCGGCGGCAGCTGCTGCAGGCTACGGCCGGTCCCCTGTGGTGAGCTCTGCAGATAATTTGTCTTCCCAGTGTCACTGTCACATGTAATACCTCAGCATATAAACCCGTCAGAGAGGGCAAAAAGAGAGGATATATATGGAAAAGAGAGAGCAGTAGAGGGAGAGCAGCTGCATTGTCATTTATCGGTAAGAATCTATGACCTTGGCTCTTGAAAAGTCTCCCTTACTTTTATATGATCTCATTTTATTCAGATCTTTCATCTGATATTGCTCTGTATTACCTCTTTTAATGATTCAACTGTCCTCAAACCCTGTATTTTATGTCAGTGTATTTTATTCTTGTGTTAAAGTATCTTTTTCCTTCTTCCAGGTGGGCTATGAATCTCCACACCCACATATGAGGGTCCCTGGGCTGCCTGCCAGCCTGCAGTCAGCTGCCTCCGGGAAGCCGTGAGTTTCCTCTTCCTCGCCTGCTATCACTCAAATCTTCACCTGTTCACTATTAACTGCACTCGGCTTCTCCTCAGGTTTCACTTACAACACCAGCAGAGAACAGAAAGATGAAGATTTATAGGGAGGGAATGCTTTAATTTCAAGCTTCCTGAACTTTTTTTTTAAGTCAAAATGTACAGCACTGTGGTTTCTTTTGTACAAACCGAGCAGTCTGTGTTCGTACAACAAGAAATTTAAAGTCGGTTCATCCTTAAAGCACTTTAAAATGATTTTAAAAATAATTTTTATCCACGTGCAGCTCTACTTTACTTTATTGCTCGTGTTTGTCTTGTTCCTGCGGATGAATGGCCGACGTAGCTGATGAGACATCAGTGATATTTGCAGAGCAGCTTTAATTGATTCAAGTAGTGAAATAGAGTATTTTCCAGGACGTCATTAGTAAATGTTAGCTTTTAGTCACTCGCGCTCTCAAAAAAAGTATTTCTGGCAAATCTCGAGTTGAAGCAGATGAGTCAGGGTGAAGGAAGCATGCCTACACGAAAATGTTTTGTAACTTATTTGATTTAGTTTCTGTCATGCAAACAGCTGGAACATCACACGCAGGATTGGAAGAAATGCAAAAAAGCAATAGAAACTTGCTTCTGTATTCTTTAAATATTTTTGTCTTAAACAGTGCTCATTATTTTCCTTGTTCGCCGCAAAGCTCAAATAATAAAATGCTTGCCCTCGCTCCTCTCCAGCTGCCTGTTCTATATCTAATTAGATGCGTTGCCGCAGCCTTTAATTTCCCTCCTTCCGTCTCCTCTTTAGCGCCTACTCGTTCCACGTGAGCGCCGACGGGCAGATGCAGCCGGTGCCCTTTCCCCCCGACGCCCTGCTGGGTCCGGGGATCCCCCGTCACGCCCGGCAGATCCACACCCTCAACCACGGGGAGGTGGTGTGCGCCGTCACCATCAGCACCTCCACGCGCCACGTCTACACCGGAGGCAAAGGCTGCGTCAAGGTGTGGGACATCAGCCAGCCGGGAAGCAAGAGCCCCATGGCCCAGCTGGACTGTCTGGTGAGATGGACGTTTGTAGCCTTGTATTTAACATCTATTGTTCGTGTTGTGTCTAGTAAGGTTGCTTTACTACAAAAACTGATGCTCTAAAAATACACTTTGGATGATGAATCACCTTTTGCAGTCTTGTTCTGCAGCCAGCATCTTTGTTTATTGCTGCGATAACGCTGCAGCTTAACTGTGCCATAGTTGTCAGTGACGCTGCACTACAATATGTTTATATAAATGTGTTTTACTGTGTCCAATCAGAACAGGGATAACTACATCCGCTCCTGCAAGCTGCTCTCCGACGGGCGAACCTTGATTGTCGGCGGAGAGGCCAGCACGCTGTCGATCTGGGATCTGGCCACGCCGACTCCCCGCATCAAGGCGGAGCTGACGTCGTCGGCCCCCGCCTGCTACGCTCTGGCCATCTCCCCCGACAACAAGGTCTGCTTCTCCTGCTGCAGCGACGGCAACATCGTCGTCTGGGACCTCCACAACCAGACGCTGGTCAGGTAAGGAGGAGGAAGTGAAATATTTCTCTCCAGATGAGGAGAGCAGATGGAAACGGCCAGATTATTTTTCCGAGCAAGTTGGGGAGAGAGCGGAGACTGATGGAAGAAGTTATGGAGTGGGAAATGAGCAGAGAGGGAAGTGCGCACGCAGAGGGAAGGAGGAAATGGGTGCAATTTCAGATTTTTTTTTTTTACAATCTGCACTGTCAAGTCATAAAATAGACGGAGGGAAGGAAAAGCAAGAGTTGGGCAACCAAAGCGAAGTGGTCTTTAGTGTATAGCGCCCGCTGTGCTTTTATGCCATTCACAGAAAAAGATCCTGTGTGGACGCAGTGCAGAATTACAGTCTTTATCCTCGTCCTTTAAAAAGCCATACAGCAGGTTCACATTTAGCACCGTGTTCTCACTTTGTATGTCACAGCCAGAGCAGCCAAATCATGAAACCACATTTGATTGACAGCATTTTTACCAATGAAAAATGAAATGATACATCCCCCTCTAAATTGTGTGCTTTGCTAGTTAGCTTAGGCTATAAATTTTATAATACGTTGCACTTGTACTTGCTTATATTAGGCTTTTTAGTTACTCTATTATCAGTAATAATTTGTTTAGCTGCTTGTCTCCATTTACAGATGCCCCCAGGTGATAAATATCTGCTTACAACTGTATTAAACTGTTTTTTAAACTATTTATTTAATTTATATACTGCTTTTGAATACCAAATACGGGAACTTAAAGGGTTTTTTTTCCCTAAATAACAGGTGCATTTTTATTTTTTGGCTCCTGCAGTTTATTTTCTCTCGGGACTGTTTTGTGATGAAGACTATTGTGTTTTGTGCAAAAAAATTAAGTAACTTCTACAAAAAATTGCAAAGCTCAAGAATAACTTTCTTAGGCTTAATGTACTGGAGTCACTGGAAAAAGAAGGGAAGATTAATGCAAAAATCACAGTACCACTTGCACGTTTTAAGAAATGTTTGTTAGTAATGTAGGCTGTAAGCAGGTTGCAGTTAACCACCTGCATGGTTCATTAAAGTCTCCGTCCACTCAGAATTGCGCTTCGATCAGCATTATTTGTTTTAGATGCTCGGTAATAGAGAATGTGAATAGTTTGACTGACAATGTAAAGTTTCTGTGAGCTTTAAGTTGAGTGAAATTAGTGGCATCACAGCCAGTTTGAAAGCCGGTCCTGTGTTTTTCAGTGCTGGGAGGAGGCGTAAGAACACAACTGAACTTTTCTTTATGGCAAAAAAAACAAACAAAACGTATCAATCTCAAATTATTCAAGGCAGAGTATTTTTCTATATCTAAAACATGCCTGGAGGGAATCTCCATAGAAAGCGAGAAGCTGGGAATGAGAAGCAATTGACAGAAAACGGTGCAGTCAGAAAGAAAAATGTGCATCTCTGAGACTGTTGTGTTGCGCGTCTCATCCTGCAGGCAGTTTCAGGGCCACACAGACGGAGCGAGCTGCATCGACATCTCCAACGACGGCACCAAGCTGTGGACGGGAGGGCTGGACAACACGGTCCGCTGCTGGGACCTCCGAGAGGGACGCCAGCTGCAGCAGCACGACTTCACCTCGCAGGTACGTATAGAGGTCGCTAAGCGAAGCTGGAAGGACGCGGTGAGGGCGAACAGGATCATGGAGGAGCAACACTACACCAGCGTCAGGAAGAGCCTGATGTGGTGCAGAATTGCTTTATTCTGCAGGTCTCGTTGAAAAATCATCAAAAACAATCATTGTGCACCAGATTCTATAAGGACAATAAACTGTGTGCTTCTTGGTGTAGCCGAAAAGCCCTTAGTAACTCCTCTTCAACCAAAAGTCACATGACAAAAATTTTTCTCGGTTGAACTGCAGGCAGTGTAAGATAGGAGACAAGCTTGGAAACAAATTTAAAATGCAAGTAGGAAAATATCTACAGTGTTTATTCTATATTATCTGGACTCTGAACTGAGATTTGAATCCAAGTCATAGCACTTAATCTCAAACGGCGCACTGGCTCAATGGAAATATGCATTTAACATGTAAATGTATGCACACACACACACACACACACACACACGACTGCAACTTTTGCACACACTGCACTGCATTTTGTCTTTACTTTTAAATATTTCTGCTTTTTTCTATTTTTGAGGAATGTTTTCTTTCCACCTACACCTAATGCAACATGTATTTATTTACTGAAACAACACGTTTACATGCACCTGCACCTTGTATGTCATTTTTTGCACTACTTTAAGCCATACTTCTTTGTATATGTTCTGCAGGGTGCAATGTCCAGAAGTACAAATACTGTTTTTGTAGTTTTTAAATACACCAAATAAGCTATCTTTAAAAGAAAAAGCTATCCTGCTGTTCAAAGATGCATGTTCATATTTTATGTTTACACATTTTTGACTGTACTTCTTACATATCTTGTTGTAGCACAGCCTTGTGGAGCCCAGACTGTATGAGCATGTAACAAATAACCCCAGAGTAATGTGCATTAGTCTGATTATCTTTAACACTTTCCACATTTATTCCCTCTCCTCCTCCAGATCTTCTCTCTGGGCTACTGTCCGACAGGCGAGTGGCTGGCCGTTGGGATGGAGAGCAGTAACGTGGAAGTCCTGCACGTCTCCAAACCTGACAAGTACCAGCTGCACCTCCACGAGAGCTGCGTCCTCTCGCTCAAGTTCGCCTACTGCGGTACGCTTCACACACATCACACACCGACCAGATTGATGGTTTGGTTGCATCACCAGCACCTGAGGCTATTTAATCACAGAGAAGCAGAACAAATCTTCTGCTTTCTCTCATTATTCAGAACCAGTCTCCTTTTTTCCCCCTTTTTTCCCTCCTCCTCCTCCTCCACCACTTCTTTACAAAAGCAGCGCGTCCTCTCAGGCTTCTCCATATCTTGCCTCCCCTGAGGCTTTATCTGCTGATGGCTGTGTGTGTTTTGTCCTGTAGGTAAATGGTTCGTGAGCACGGGCAAAGATAACCTCCTGAATGCGTGGCGGACACCTTACGGATCCAGCATATTCCAGGTAGACCTTTTGAGAGTTTTGTGCACAACAATCTCAACCGAGGGGTTTTAAAAATAACAGTGAAAGATGTCGACAAAGCTGAAACATGTCCAAGCGTTTTCACTTTGCAGCTTTTTTATCTAAATATCAGAGGGTTATTCTGGGACACAAATCCTGTTTCTGTGTCACTATTTGCACAAAAGCTGTAATTCATCATTTGCTAATGTGACTTTTTCCTCTCTCTTTGTGTTCAGTCTAAAGAGTCTTCGTCAGTTCTCAGCTGTGATATCTCCCCCGACGACCAGTTCATCGTCACCGGCTCTGGGGACAAGAAAGCTACAGTCTACGAAGTCATCTACTGAACTCTGATTGGCTCATAAAAAACACTAATAATCAGGGGGCGGAGCAAAGGCTCCCTCCTGCACCAATGACTGTACAGAGCGTCGGCGGCATGGAAAAGCAAGAGACACTCGACTTGTACTTTGTTGTTTCGTTTACGTTTGTGAAAGCAAAGAGAGAGAGAGAGAAGCGAGGAGGCGCGAAAAGTCACATCTCTGGAAAACTTTGATTTTAATGCTCTGAGAACGCTGGTTAGTCTATAGCTGCGCAAATGTGGGATTCCTCCAAAGAACTTTTGTTTTTTGTTCTTATTTTTTTTGTTCCTTTTTTTTAACAAAATGAAACCTCTGTAGTGAACGAGAAATTAGCAAAAAAAAAAAAAGAAAAAAAACTTATTTTTTTAGCCTTTGAATTTTTCGGAGAACAGTTGCACCGCATTGAGTGGGGAGAAAAGACGTCGGGGAGGGCTGGAAAACTCTGAATGGAAAAATACGGTCCATATTCTGTGCTGTGTGTGAAGTCCAAGCCTGAGTCAGCTTGGCCCACTTTGGCCCGGCCTGGTCCAGCTCAGTCCGCGGCACGAGGAGGCTGCTCCTCGGGGCAGCAGATGCGTGGCAGATGGCGGCGATGGTGTGCCGTGAGGTTCCAGCTATGTTTTTTTTTTTCATTTTTATTTTTTTTTTATTGGCCTCCTGGTTATGTTTCTGCAGCAACATGATTGTATCATCTCTGTGCATACATGACAGAACAGGGCTCGGTTTCCTCTGAAGTGTCCTGGGACTCAGATTGTCTTTGTTCTTTTTACTTCTTTTTTTTCTTTCTTTCGTTCTTTACATAAAGTAAAAAGATGAACTTATTCTGAAGGTGTTTTAGGGAAACCAACCTCAAACAAGAAGACAGACAACTGAAGTCATTTCAAACAGGTAGTCTCCAGATTCAGGACTCGGCCTCTGCTACGTCATCTTTAACGTTACATGTGTTTTTTCTATTGTATTTGTTAGGGCACATATAGACAGACAGACCGGTATTTTCACAACTGCATCATGAACCTTGAACCTTGCTATATATGGACATGTAAATAAAGTTCTCTAAAGGCAAACACGGATCTGTGGCTTCGATTTGCTTTGAGACAACAGGCAGGAGCGTGTTTCTCCGAGACATCTGCACAGTTTTTGTCGGAAACCTGCATTTCTTTCCTTAAATGTGCTGGTATGAATGCTGGACATTGGGTAGATCTGATGAGTGTGTGTGTGTGTGTGTTACTGGTTGTTTTTCAACTGCAAACTCAAGTCAGACTCTTGGCAGGTTTGACTTGGATGTTTAAAAGTGGAAGAAAAAAAAAGGAAGCTTTTGTGAATATTTGTTTAAACTGTAACAGACAGAAAAGTGTGTTCTCGCAGTACGGTGCCAAAAAAAAAGCATCTCAGAAAATATTTCGATGAAAAATGAAGCGACGTGAACGGTGAGCACGCACTTGCCGCCTCTGCTCTCGTGTGATCGAAACATGCCTCTCTCTGGTGAGCGAAAAAAACACAAAAGCTCCTCTAGTCGATGTGTGCCTGCGCGTCGTGTGAGCCAAAGCGTCTTGGGATTCAAACCCACAGCGTGAGCGAGCTGTGATTCACGGCTCCTCTTGTGACTGGAGCTCTCAGTAAATAATGCAGTTGTGTTCTTGTGCGGAGCCGCCTTGTAGTGTGGTGAGACAAAGGTGATCTGCAGTACAATAGGCTGCAGGATGGATTATTATAGCAATAATGCCCAAGAGGGAGTTCTTCAGTGATTATGGCTGTCGTGGTGACTGTTCTGCCAAGATGAAGCTCTGACTGTGTGAGGGGAGAACCTGAGAGAGTGGAGCGTTTATCTTTCCCCTGCTGTAGAGGACTGTGTTGGCACACTTGTGGGTAATAACGCATTTAGCTTCTTTAATTTCTTTTGGTGCAAGACTGAAAATGACCTTTTTTTAAAAAAAAAAAACCGTGAAACGCTCCTGCTAATGCCTATAATCACAGCACTGATCTGCCTCGAGGCCACTGCAGCCTTTGTTGCTGTTTCGAACTAAAGTAAAAGACCAAATGAAGAAAACAGATCGCTCACCTGCTCTGCGCTTTATCGCTCAGGTGAATCTTCCTGCACGGATTAAGGAACCCTGATTAAAGCAGAGTCGGCCTAATCTGTCAGAGTTGCAGCTGCGTCGTCTTGTTGGCATTTACTGCACAAAATAACAAGAAATTTCAAAATATGAAAGGAACCTTGGCGGTCAATTACAAAAAAAAAACAGCCTTTGAAGATATTTGGCGTGTCTGTTTCATGTATTTTAAATTTAGGCCTACAGTATCTGCACCGTTGTCACATTTCTGCACATATGTAAATGTATTTAAATGAGCTCCAGTATCTGCTTTGTTTGATGTGTGCAACTTACTTAAAGAGATGAAGGGAAACCTCCAGGAATCAGAACTGGTCAGTGGGGACCCAGCGTTAAATGATTCTTACTGTGTGTTGTCAGCATCCTGTAAAAGAAACATTACATCACCAGTTTGCCTTGTTGTTGCTGTGATGACGTGGACGGCGTCTTCGGTGTGTTGACTGAAAACGTTTCTTAGATTGTGCAGAAAGTGAATGGATGACGAGGTGTTCAGGAAGAGCTGTTGATGAAAGTGATTTGAAACTGGACAAACTGTGTCTCTGTGATGTCGGGAGAATAAAGTGTTCCTTCTTGGTTATTTGACTTTTTTTTTCTCCTTTCAGCATCCGAATATCAGGAAATGAAACTCAAGGTCTACAGCCAGCAGCTATATGTGACAGAGAATTATTGCCTGTTGGACCTGAAGCTTTACTGCTGTGGCTCTCATTTAACAGCCAAAGAGCTATTTCCCTCAGCCGTAGGTGGAGACCAAAAACAGAGGGAAAAGGAAAGAGAATGTTGGACCTCATCAGATGGACATAAACAAGACTTTGACTAAGTGATATATTTGCTTTGCTGGATGTGTAAGAAGACCAGTGTTGGCAAACAAGTTCATCACATCAACTGTTATACACCGATCAGGCATAACTTTATGACCACCTGCTTAATATTGTGCTGGTCCCCCTTATGTGCTCCAAAATGCTCTGAACCATTGGACATAGACAAGAGGACCTGTCAGGGTGTCTAATGGGGTCTGGAACCAGGACGTTGGCACTGGATCCTTTGGGTACTCTGGCTTGTGCAGTGGGGCCTCTGTCAATCCAACTTGTTCCACTGCATCCTGTTGATGCTTGATCACAATGGGGTGTAGGAAGTTTGGAGGTCAAATCAACATGTTGGACCATTGTCATGTTCCTCAAAATGTTCCTGGTTGGCTGATGTTTTTTCCATGTGGTGGGGTGCATTTTCCTGCAGGGGTAGGCCAGTGAGATTTGGGATTTCCATTGGCATGAGGGAGTGTGCTTGTTGTGGGACAATGTTTATTTGGGTGTCTAAGTCTGATCAACATGGATGTTAAAATCCAAGGTTTTCCATCAGAACACCACATAGTACCAATATGATCAATGTTATTCACTTCACCTGTCAGTGGTCTGAATGTTGTGGCTGATCGGTGTATGTACAGTGCATATAAAAAGTGTTCACGCATCTTGGAAGTTTTGCCCTTGGTCAGTATATTTTGGCTTTTTTTGACAAGAATTTACGATGAAAGACTCTTTCATGTCAAAGTGAAAACGGACTTCTAAAATTAATATCAGTTCATTTAAAATATCAGATGTCAAATAGGTGACTGTATAAGTACTCATCCCCTCGAAGTCAGTATTTAATAGATGCACCTTTTAGATACAGTTAAAGCACTGAGCCTGTGTGGATATGTTTCAGTCTGTCTTGCACATCTGGATGCTGCAATTTTACCTAATATATATATATATTTTGCAAAACTGTTCGAGCTCTGTCAGGTTACATGGGGATAGAGAGTAAACAGCCCTTTTCCAAGTCCAAAACTGTTCGAGCTCTGTCGGGTTACATGGGGATAGAGAGTAAACAGCCCTTTTCCAAGTCCAGCCACAAATTCTCAGTTGGGTTGAGGTCTGGGCTCTGACTTGGCCACTCCAGAGCATTCCCTTTGTTGTCTTTAAACCAATTCTGTTTAGCTTTGATTGCATGTTTCGGGTCATTGACTTGCTGGAAAACAAATCTTCTCCCAAGTCGCAGTTCTCTTGCAGACTGCACTGGATTGTTGTCCAGGATTTTCCTGTAGTTTGCTCCATTCAGTTTACCTTCTACCTTTACAAGCCTTTTAGGACCTGCTCCAGAGATGCTTCACATCATGATGCTGCCACCACCATGCTTCACAGTGAGGATGGTGTGTTTGTGCTGATGTCCGGTGTTTGCTATCCGCCAAGCAAAGCATGTAGTCTGATGACCAAAAAGCTAAATTTTGGAGTCAACTGTCCAACGATCCTTCTTCCAGGTAACTTTAGAGTCTCCCACATGCCTTCTGGTCAAGATTTATTGTAAGGTTTTTTCAGTACTCTCCCATAGAACTTTGACTGTTAAAGAACAGGCAATAGTTATCTGCACAGTCTCTCCCATCTAAGCTGCTGTAGCTTGTAACTCCTTCAGAGGACTCATAAGTGTCTTGGTGGCCTCCCTCACTTGTCTCTTTCTTGCATGGTCACTCAGCTTTTGAGGACAGCCTGCTCTAGGCAGATTTACATGTGCCTTATTCTTTCCATTTTTTTTAAATGACGTATTTAACTGCAGTTCACTCCAAGAGATGTGAGTGACCTTGAAGTTTCCTTGTATCCATTCACTGACTTCTGCTTTTCAATAACCTTTTCACAGAGTTACGTAAAGTGTCTTTT
This sequence comes from Dascyllus trimaculatus, assembly GCA_024666655.1. Lineage (NCBI taxonomy): Eukaryota > Metazoa > Chordata > Actinopteri > Pomacentridae > Dascyllus > Dascyllus trimaculatus. Next base: position 29,834,044 of record CM045446.1, read on the forward strand.
GTCTTCATGGCGTAGCTATATCCAGGACTACTGATTCACCAGTTAATGGACCTTCCAGATACAGGTATCTTTATATCACAGTCACTTGAGATACGTTCACTGCATTCAGATGATCTCCATTTGACTAACTGTGTGACTTCTAGCACCGACTGGCTGCACCTGTGTTGAATTAGGTGAGTACAAATGCAATCACTTCTTTAACATTTTCTATTTTTAAATAATTTACATTACTTTGCAGAAATCTGGTCTTTTGTATTTTCTTGTCAAAAACGAGAAATTTTATTGATCATGATTTATCATTAAAAAGCAATAAACAGGGAAAACTTCTAAGGGGGCTGAGAATATTATTTAGAGGCACTGTAGATGCCCTCAGCCCCTGAAAACTCAACAGTGCAGGTTTAAATACAGCAGTGCTTTGAGCTATATGTCAAAATCAATGTGAATTGATAATGCTAACATATTGTTTAGTGGGCATAATGTTTAGGGTTAGAAGACCACCCAAATTCCCCTTCTGACCTGAAATATAGTAGATTTTCTCAGCTGTTTGAGGCCATAGTGCTCTTTAAGTAGAACTGAAATCGTTTTACTGGTCTTAGGAAATCAAAAGAAGTGGTTTTGAGGGATGCTGTAGTAGGATTTTGACGAAACAAAATAGAGCCGAGTGGTATTTTATAAGAATATCCACTAGTTTGAACTGAAAATACCTTTTTTTTGGCAATATGTGAATATATGAGAATGTCCTGGGCCAGTCGATTCTACATTAACTGGCAATAATAAATACATTTAAACAAAAACGACATTTCTTTATGCAACATTTATGTTACAGTTACAGTAAGAGCATCATCAAAACATGAAAATTAGCTCATCCTATGCATAAGAACAAAACTTGTATTGATATAAATGACTTGTGAAGTAAGATTTCCCCCAATGATACATGGATTTTACATTTAGTTTCAGTTATAATAACATATTTACAGTCTGTTGTGATTTAATTACACTCTAAATTTGTTAACTAATGCATACTTCTTATATACATAGACAGACATAAGAAAGACAACTGCTACTTCATAGAAATACCAGTATAACACATCTTCTAGGGACCTTGAATATACAGCATGTAGCAAATACTTGCAATTAGTCCGACACCGAGATATTTCACGAACATGATCGACACATTAGACACCTGAAAGGATGAACACAAGTTTGGTTTATTTTCACACATAGTATTTCTTGTACAGCACATGGGAAACGCATCAGGAGGGAAGACACAGTGCATTGAAAAAAAAAACTTCCTTGGCTTTTTAAAACAGAAACTAAACATGAGCTCGTAAAACGGAAAAAATAAACCCCCCAAAAAAAACAACAGAAGAAAAAAAAAATTACACTGTTGGAACAGAAGCACAGGCAGGGGGGGGAGAGAGATGTTACCGACAGTTAAAGTATCAAATACAACGTCCCGAATATTCACGCTTTACCACCAAATGCATAGCCATTATACAGCATCATTTCGAGTAGTATACAAGCTTGTGTAATATCATTTAGGTCCGCCTGTGGCTGTCAGGCAGGAAGGGAAAGAGGCAGGCAAAGGCATTAAACTGTACAGATTATCTCTGACTCCTCGCTGGTTATAGCCATCACAGAAAGTCCCTCGTAATTCTTCTATTCTGCATTAGTGCTGCAGCAAGAAACATGGACGAGTCTTGCTAAAGATTTATACAGTCAAACTAAATTGCATACTGTCATGTAAAATTCATTCCTGTGTAAAAACGGCGGCTGTGAGGCTGCTCACCGTACGAAATCAGACTGATTTTTGTTTCTATCAGCGGTGGAGCTTAAGTGCAACGAGCATGCAGCAAAAGTGGAACCTCTTCGATGGCTAAATCTACATCGCCAGCCGACGCCTGCTGTACACAGACCACAGACTCAACAGAAACAGAGTTTAATACTACACAATAAGGACTGAAAACAGACTAAAGTACGCTTTACTACCACTTTGGAAAAAAAAGGAGGGATAAAATAAAAACAACAAACAGCAGAAAGAGGAGCTTTTTTTTCTCCTCGTATGGAGGGTCTTATATTTTTTCTTTACACTGAATTGCTGATGTTAAACAACCGCTGCCTGTCCCCATCGCCAAGGATAAAAAGTACACTGATTTAAAAAAAAAAGAGAGCATAAAACATAAAAAATATCTTTCCCACCTTGATTTTTCTCCATGTGTGAGTGCATCCCTCTTTGTTTGCCCAAACACAGCCATAGACAACCCCAATACATAGACATATCATTACATAGGACGAGCAATCACTATTCATAAAAAATACTGAAATCAATGAGTAATAAAAAGAAAAAAAAAAAGAAATCTTGAAATGTGCCTTTTTTTCGGTCTAAACATTGGTGACGCAAGTTTCTACAGAAGCAGAGAGCTCTGATATACAGTTTGCCTGCCAGGTTGTAGTATGATACAAGGAGGATTCAAAAGTAAGAGTCGGGTTTTAAAGAATTAGCGCGACATTTTTCTTCAGTCTCGCCAAGAATTAGATGAAAACACCGATACCACTCTCCTGTGTGTATTTTGAAACAGGCCAGAAACGGGAGAAAACAACTTAAAAAATACACCAGTTATTTCTAAATCTCACTAATTAACCGCTTTTATTTTATTTGTTTGAGGTTTTCGGGCCAGACTATTTCCTGGTCAAGAGCAGAAGCTTAACAGAATCTCCTGGGCGACTTGTTCCAGACTGAAAAATAGTCAGTTATTTATCATTTTTACACTTTTTCCATTTGCACGGATCAAACAAACAAGATAAAACATATCAATTAGAGATCTTATAGGTGCTTGTTGGTAGGCAGAATGTGGCTTGTGGACACGAGAGTTGCGGGAATCTCATCTAAATCTCGGCAAGAAAGCGAAAAAAGCGTGCGCCACTAAATGTAAAACTTTTCCTTTAAGGTGTTTAGCATCTCAATCGAAACAGAAATCAATAGCTTATCAAACAAGACTTTAGCCGGAGCACTTTGAACACTTGCACATCAGCAGGCAGGCAGAGACAATAACGACTCTGATAATTGTGTAATCTCATCTGGTAAATGAATAAAAACAGCAACTAGTTGCATAAGAAATTTTTTTTGGAAAGGAATCGGATTAGTCGCTGCTCAGTTTTGGGGCCGCTGCAGCTGCTGCTGATGATAGCGTACATCGCGTGGTGTTAATTTGCCCTCTTGTCTGCCTTACAGTGAAGTTTGGCGTGTTGCTACTTCATCTAGCTGACAGTGCCTTTAATGAGAGTGAGCGTGGCGGCCCGGTGTCAGGAGAACAATCCGGAGGAATTAGAAGGAACAGCTCGGTTGATGTTCTCTGTTTGTGTCTCTGGGCCCTGGGAGAATCCCATTGACTCGGCTGCTCATTAGACGCCGCCTTTGTCAGGACCAAAATAAAATAGATATTAAGCAGCGAGACGGGGACGCGCCGCCATGAATGTTTAATTGCGTGCCCTGTGTGTGTTGCGTGTGTGTTTCTCTCTTCGTACAATTACCTCAAGGGGGTGTAACGGAGTGTGTGATGACGTGTGTGCGTTTCATGTCGATGTATGTGGATATCTGAAGCGGTGCCCCCCCCCCCCCGCCCCAACCCGCCTCCATCTCGGAGCGTCATCATTCCCCAGCTCCTGACACCTCTCGCTGGGGAGATCGAGCTGCGGCGTCAGCCTCATTAAGGCTTCCACTGTCTGGCTAATGAATCGATTGTGTGGTATCAGTGCTCCTGGCTGGCGCTCCCACAGTGCCACTCCGCTCCTCCTCTGGGGGCCTCCCTTCCACTGAGCTCTTAATCAGGAAACAGCCCTAATTACCCTGCCTCCCTCCCCCTCGTCCTCCCTTTCATTCCCCTTCCTTCCGCACACTCTCTCTCCTCCCCAACTTTATCTTTCACGCTCCGCCACCCTTTTCCCTTTTGTCCCTCTTATCTCGCCGCTTCTTCTTCCCATTCTGCCTCCCTTCTCTCTCTTTTTGCTATCATGCCTCATCCTTGGGCTAAAAGTGGAAGAGGAGGGGGGGTGAGGAGGAGGAGGAGGGGTGGGAGCAGAGGGGAGATGGGCATTTGGGAGTAGCTTATATCACAGCGAATAAAGAGGGGAGGGAGAGAAAAGGTGATGTTTTTAGGTGGGGTGAGGGGTCAGGAGGACTCGAGAGGAAGCGAGACGGAGGTTGCCGGAGTAATGAGGATGAGGAGTGGTTGTCAGGGCAACTACAAACCTCCCCCTCAACCACCCGACTCCAAAATCTCCATCCTGTCTCTTCCCATCTTGTCCCTCGGCCCCTCAGTACACCACCTCGTACACCGTGGCCTTCTTGTCCCCGGAGCCCGTCACTATGTACTTGTCGTCGGGGGAGACGTCACAGCTCAGCACAGACGAGGACTCCTTGGACTGGACGAGAAACACGAAGCAGGGAGATAGAAAGAGAGAGAGAGAGAGAGAGAGGTATGATAGATGGATGGAGACAGATGGAGAGAAACAAACACAAAGAGAGGAGATGTTAGAGAAAAGATATGACTCATCACTTAATACTCCATCATACAAGACATATTTGCATTTCAAAACAGTCGGCGTTTATTTCCAAACAGACAACTCCGCAGCTCCAGGATGCTGACTCACTCGTCTGCTTCGATGTGAGACTCATCGCCTGTTTTTTCTCTGTCTCTGGTGAGATGCTGCCTCATTAGCTGCAGGTTTAAGCATCACTTGCGGCACAAGTGTGATGGCCTGCACGAACGGGCGAAATGCAAAATCCCTTTTATTTGCTTCCCTTTTCCCCCACAGTAGGACGACCTAGGCACCTGGCTGAGGTTGACCTAAAGCTCCTCCTCTCTCTCCCCCCCGCTGCTTATTCATCTTCCTCCTTATTCAACTCTCCTCCTCCTCCTCCTCCTCCTCCTCCTCCCCAGCTCGAGGCTGTCAATCATCAAGGCCATTTTCACACAGGATCCCTAACACTGTACCGAGATAGCAGGAAAGAGGGGAAACAGGGCTGGTCAGGAGGGAGGGATGCGGTGACAGGCTAAAGGATGAGTTTGGAAAACTAGGAAAGTAAAGCACACGGAGAAACTTGGAAAGGAAAACTTATCCGTGATAACTTGTCAGTGATTTAACATGTTTTTTAACACTGAAGGTCCCATAATGTTCTAGTTTTTCAGCAAATTAATCATAGTCTCACGTGTCCCCAAAGTGTTTGTTTCAGTTTTTTAAGCTCAAAATAGCCATGACTGTTGTCAGGGAAATTTTATTCTATCCTTGAATAAGAAAACACACAAGCTGGGTTGTCTGTAAATTTATTATCATTAACAATATGGAGAATTTTATCTACCTCACAGCACAGCTTTGCACACATGCATATTTAAGTTTACCACAGTTAAACACTTGCATATATTGCTTTTATTGCTTGTAATTTCATATCTTTACTTTTCTTATTTTAAAATATTTATTCTTATTTTTGGACTTCTAACCGGGACCCGAGTATCAATTTCGTGCCATCTCATGTGAACAGGTGTGCTAGTATGGCCATAAAGAACCTTGAATCCTTGAATTCCTGAATGAAATTACATCTTGCAGTGGGGAAGATCTTACTCAGTATGGGAGGAGAGAGACCGCACTACCTCAAGGAGGAAGTTCAAATGCAACAGCATTTACAGAGAATGCAAACTCTTCTCCTTTTGGCTCGTTGTAAATAGGTGGTAATTTTAAACCTTAAGGCATACAGCGATCAGCCACAACATTCTGACCACTGACAGGTGAAGTGAATAACATTGATCATCTTGGTACTATGTGGTGTTCTGATGGAAAACCTTGGATTTTAACATCCATGTTGATGAGACTTAGACACCCAAATAAACATTGTCCCACAACAAGCACAGTCCCTCATGCAAATGGAAATCCTAAATGTCACTGGCCTACCCCTGCAGGAGAATTCACCCCACCACATGGCAACAACATCAAACAATTGGGATCATGTTGAGGAACATGAAAATGGTCCAACATGTTGATTTGACCTCCAAAATTCCTACACCCCATTCTGATCAAGCATAGCCAGAGTACCCAAAGGATCCAGTGCCAACGTCCTGGTTCCAGACCCCATAGGGCACCCTGAGAGGTCCTCATGTCCATGCCCAATGGTTCAGAGCCTTTTGGACCACATAAGGGGGACTAATACAATATTAGCAGGTGATCAAAACGTTATGTCTGATCAGTGTAGTTATCCATGTCATGTAAGAAATGCTGAGTCCATCTTTTTTAACCTTTTAGAGGTGTGAATATATGTTCTCTGGTTGGCCTCAAACCTTAACCTCTCTGACCCCTTAGGTAACTCTTCCAAAACTAAGCTTAGCTACAACGATACACGTAAAAAAACAGATAATGAATGATAACCTAGGAGCTCCTGGGTTATTTTACTTTCAGACTGTATAGCCCGCTTGTCTGAGGACTGCTTTAAACTAAAAACAAACAAACAATGAACTACTGGTTTTCCCCCGCCTTCTTCAGAAAGAAACCACAAACCCCAAAACACAACAAAAATGGATTCTCACCATATGGGACCTTTATGGTGTTTATGCTGTGCTACTTTATACATTTTCTGCCTTCAGAGAAAAATAACTGGATTACATTTTCTAGTTCTTTCTTTGATGTAACACCTAATTTCAGGCTTTCAATGGCAGGCAAAAGGTTAATAAACAAGTGATAAAGTAGTAGTATTCCCAAAAAAGCCAGATAAGTTGTACTTTTATCATCATAGACTTTTAGAAAATAAAACAAATCCAAATTAACACCAAAAAAAAAAAACCCTCATGTAACCAAATAATACACAACCACATACAGAAGTAGCTGAATTTAAGGGCAGAAATTAGTAACTTTTCTCCAAGTACAGTTTGGCCACTGCAGCAGATACTTCAAAAACTTATAACGTAGTGATGTCGGGAACCAAACAGACCCAGACAAAGGCTTTCACTCTGTATTCTACAAATGACTGAGATAGAGCCTGACTTTTCATTGAGTGCACCAAAATAAAAAAAAGATTTAAGAAATTAGCTTTTCCATTCAAACTATGAAGCCTCTTGTCACTGTGGGGAACTCCAGAGACCACATCTTTGTTCTGTTTTCTGCCAGCTACAGACCAGAAGTCTGCAGAACTCTGCTATTTAGTACAACTACAATGGCTGTTTTCACGTTCATGTCACATGCCCATTATTCATTTATTTATTTGGACGAAATGACTAAATTGTTGGGTCTATAAAATGTCATGAATATTAAAAAATGTTCAAATTTCTAAATGATCCGAGGTTGAAATGATCAAATTGTCTGCCTCATCGACACCAGGACTGGAGAATTTTCGGCAATTCTGCACGAAAAACAACTTCAACAGCAAACAGAAATGATCATTTATCATAATTGTTGCTGATTCTAACCCATTAATTAGGGATTCCGCTTCGACATTAACACCTGCAAAATGGCTGCACATGCCAAAAACAAGCCAGAAAACATCAAATTAGCACAACAGCTTAGAAAACTCACAGAAGAGCACTTCACATATTGGAAGAAAATGACCAAAACGCAACGTAACCTCAATATAAGCTGATAAAATGCAGGACAAACCCGAGACAGAGCTTCACTTCCTCACTAAGTGCACCAAATGTATCGATTTAAGAAAACAATTCTCACGCAATCTTGTCAGAATACAGAAAGTACATCTCCCTGAATTTTGGAGATCAGTAAAACAGCTTTCTGAGAACTGACAGCTCGGGAGACCAATCTGCTGTTTATCTGTGTTCTGTTAATCTACGTACATATTTCTTTTAACGGGTATTGTACTTTTTATGACATAAATCTAGTTGTAGTTTTTCCCCTTGATAAAAACGAGGAAAGAGGAAGAAAAGAAGAGACACCACAGACCAGGCAGGAATGCGAGCAAGAGAGGAAAGAGGGGATTTGTGAAAAAGAAACCTGAAGACAGGAAAGTACAGTGATAAACAAAAAACAAGGTCAGAGACGAAAGTGAGGACAGACGGGTTTGGAGAAAAAAAGATGAAAAAATGTGGAACCACGGAGGGAGAAAGGACGACAACAAACAAAGGGACAAGGAGAGAGGAAGAGGAGAAAGCTAGGAACAAGAGAGGAGCCGGGCTTTAAAGAGAAGCAAGGAGACAGAAACGGGAAAGGACAGCGTTGAAGGAGGAAGAGGAGGCAGAGCGGCTCTGTGCAACACGGTGACAGGAGGGAGCTGTTTGGCAGGAGGAGCGTTTGGCATTTGGATAACAAAGCAAGATAGCCAGAATTTCTCCTTTCAGTCCACGGGGAGAGACAGGAGCCGCCAACCCTGCTGCCCACTGTAGCTTTACAGGAATATGACAGCCACACTGCTTCACAGACACACACCGAAACACACACACACACACACGCACAGAGCTAAGCTTAAATGTACCTTCATCTCCCCCTCTAGTTTCATTCACCCACAAATATACTGGCTCAGCTAAAAATATTGCACCCCTGCATATTCATGTTTCAACGTTTCCTCAAATGGAGCAACGGAACAAGATGGAATTATGTTTTGCACGTGCATGTGTGTATGCTTGTGTGTATGTGTGTGTGTGTGTGTGTGTGTTTTTGGCAGCCTGCACCCTCTGATAAACCTCCACAAGTCACCTTGGATCAACAAATCTGGAATTTGAAAAAAAAAAAATGTTTATCACCGCTTTCTCCCTCTGTACCCCGTCGTATTTTTTTCTCTCTTTTGCCTTGAGGACTCTCTGTGTGTGTGTGCATGTGTTTATGCACGTGCACATGAGAGTGCACGTCACAGGGAGACTTTAAAGGCAGGAGGACGAGATAGTTTCAACACTATTCACGCTGACAAACAGATGACTTCGCAGCTCAAATATGCCCACACACACACCCGTATACATGTTATATATATATTTACAGTATATATATAACTCTGTATATATACGGAGCATAAACATCCTTACAGCGTCGCACTCATCTCTCACCTGGAAAATACTTGCTCCATATGGTGTCCTCCATGCATTCAACAGATTGTCTTTTCCTGTGCTCACGAACCACTTTCCTGAAATAACACAGACGCACAAACAGTACCACATGTTAAACAAAGAGGAAAGGTAGGTGGAGGCTGGATATGCAGGACATGTTGGTCAAAGGTTGCAAATATGCTAAAAAAAAAAACATTTAGGACATTGATAAAAGTGCATGCATTTGTGTTCGTACCGCAGTAGGCGAACTTTAGGGAGAGAACGCAGCTCTCGTGGAGGTGCAGCTGGTACTTGTCAGGCTTGGAGACGTGCAGGACTTCCACGTTACTGCTCTCCATTCCCACAGCCAGCCACTCGCCTGTCGGACAGTAGCCCAGAGAGAAGATCTGGGGGTGGAAGAAAATGGGAGGGAATCAAAGGAAGGTGAATGAAAGCAGGAATGAGAGAAAGGGGGAGTGGGGGGGGGGAGACAAAAAAAAAAGCAAGGGTGCAGAAACGAAAACAAAGATGGAATGAAAGGAGATGTGAGGGAATGGAAGACGAGGGAGGAAAGGAGATAAGGTTGATGAAAGAGGGAGAACAATGAGCGGAAGTAGGGAGGACAGATGAAGGAATTAAGTAGAAGTGAAGAATGCGGGATATCAAAGAGAAGAGATAAAGATGATGAGTGAGAGGAGAAAAGAGGAAAGATGGGGGCAAGTTAAGAGCAGGAGAAAACGAAAGGGTGGAACAGTGTAAACAAGGCAAATGAAGAGTGAATTAACAAATAGAGAGGCGTCGGGGAAGAACGAGAGAGAATAGCGAAGGGGTGATGGAAAGTGGTGGATGTAGACAGACGGAAGGCGAGAGAGAAAGTCATTACACGGTGGATCGAAACTCATTTGACAACAGTGGTCAACTCTATAGCCCTGTTGTGACAGTGAAGAGTGAACGAGAGACGGCCAGTGTGTGTGTGTGTGTGTGTGTGTGTGTGTGTGTGTGTGTAAACCTGTAAGGTGAAATCATGCTGGTGTTTGCAGGTATTCACACCAATAACCCATCAGCAAAGTGTGGTCTTGCTAAGTGATTATGTGTTTGCTGTTTGTGTACAGTGGATCAGGGTCAATTTAATAGGGCAAAAATGTAAAAAAGAAACACTCTTTCATGTCAAGTAAAGTCAAGTAGCTAGAAATATGAAATGTAAAATAAGCGTTTACATAAATATTTACACCTTTCAAGTCCGTATTTAGTAGATGTATCTATAGCCGCACTTACAGCATTGAGCCTGTGTTGATAGATCAGCCTTCCACATATGGACACAGCAATTTTACCCCATTCTTCTTTGTAAATCTGTCAGGTCACACAGGGTTTTGTGAGAAAACAGCCTTCTCTGAGTCCAGCAACCAATTCTACATTGGACTGAAGTCTGGGCTCTGACTTGTCCACTCCAGAACATTCACCCGATTGTCTTTAAACCACTTCTGTATAGCTTTGGTTGTTTGCTTTGGGTCATTGTCTTGCTGGAAAACAAACCAATTCGCAGTTCTACTGCAGACTGCATCAGGTTGTCCTCCAGGATTTCTCTATACTTTACTACATTCATTTTACCGTCTACCTTTTACAAGCCTTCCAGGACCTGCTGTCGAATAGCATCTCCACATTATGATGCTGCCACCGCCGTGCTTCACAGTGGGGGTACAGTGTTTGTGATGATGTGCAGAGTTTGGTGTCTGCAAAACATTGTGCAGTCTGATGGCAAAACAGCTTAATTTTGGTCCCATCACACCAAAGAAAATGTGTCCAATTAACTTTAGAGTCTCTCACATACTTTCTGGTGAACTCTAGCTGAGATATAATGTGAGCTTTTTTCAACAACAGGTTTTTCTTTGCCATAAAGCTTCCATAAAGCTTCGACTCAGTTGCTGTATGTACACTCTCTCTTATCTTAGCCGCAAAAGCTTGTAACTCTTTCAGAGGAGTCATAGGCGTCTTGGTGGCCGCCCTCACCCACTAGTCTCTTTCTGACATGGTCACTCAGTTTGTTCTAGGCAGATTTACGCATGTGCCATATTCCTTTTACTTTTTAATGATGTATTTAACTCTACTCCAAGGGATATTCAGTGACTTGGAAACGTTGTATCCATCCCCGACTTATGCTTTTCAATAACCTGTTCACAGAGTTGTGTGCAGTGTTCTTTACACTTTGTGGTGTAGTTATATTCAGGAGTACCGATTCACCAGTGACTGGACCTTCCAGATAAAAGTGTCTTTATACTGAAATCACTGAGACGCAGTCACTGCACTCAGATGATCTTCAGTTCATATTTTTATTTAATTGACATTACTTTGTAGAAACCAGTTTTCACTTTGACATGAAAGAGTCTTTTTTTTGTAAATTTTTTGGTCAGAAAAAAAGGAAAATTAAATTGACCATAATTCAATATAGACATTAATAAAGGGGAATACTTCCAATACTTTTTAAAGGCACTGTATGTAGGTGTAATGCATCCAGCCATAACCCTGGTACTGGACCTGTATTACCTGCCAAATAAAGAATGTACTGTGCATGAGTGTGTGTTAACATCCATGGGACCATGTGCTGTGAGTGTGTGTGGATGTATATGTGAGACACTGTGTGAGTTTTCAACCATGTACCTGCGAGGTGAAGTCGTGTTGCTGCAGCTGGCGTCCCTCTCGGAGGTCCCAGCAGCGGACCGTGTTGTCCAGCCCTCCCGTCCACAGCTTGGTGCCGTCGTTGGAGATGTCGATGCAGCTCGCTCCGTCTGTGTGGCCCTGAAACTGCCTGCAGGATGAGACACACACACGAGCTTCTGAGAACAAAAACACACACCTCCAAATCCACACGTGCTGCAGATTCAGCCTCCTGTGTGTTTCTTTGCTTCTTTTCTGTTGGAGGTGTCAGACCAAATATATTTTAATCCTTCCCTCCCTGTAGCACCTACTGGCCTCACCCCACCCACACATGATCCTCTTTTCTCTCCTTACACCTTACCACAGCTCTCGCTCCCCTTCTCCCTCAGTTACTCTTTCTGTTACTCCTGCTTGCCAAAACATGGCTGTTTTTATCCTTTCCATATTCCCCTATGACTGGTTTATCCCCCCTCTTCTTACCTGACCATGACCATTGTGAAAGCCCCAGACTGCAACGATTTCTTCTTCCCACTTCAACTCCCTTCTTCCATATTTTATCAGCTGTCCTCTCTTATCTTCTCCTTCCTTTCTCTTGAAACTTCTGAAATGTTCCACATCTTCTAGTTCTTCTCTCTCTCACCTTCCTCACTCTCCCCATCTGAGCTCTTCTCCTGACTGCAATGTTTGTGAAGGTAAACCAGTTTTTCTCTCCTTCTCACCTGACCAGCGTCTGGTTGTGGAGGTCCCAGACGACGATGTTGCCGTCGCTGCAGCAGGAGAAGCAGACCTTGTTGTCGGGGGAGATGGCCAGAGCGTAGCAGGCGGGAGCCGACGACGTCAGCTCCGCCTTGATGCGGGGAGTCGGCGTGGCCAGATCCCAGATCGACAGCGTGCTGGCCTCTCCGCCGACAATCAAGGTTCGCCCGTCGGGGAGGATTTTACAGGAGCGGATGTAGTTATCCCTGTTCTGATTGGACAAGATAAGGAAACCGGTTAGATTATGCCTGTTGTAACTGGATCAAGGAGGAAAAAAAAGTGCACAAGGCTTTAATGGGCAGATGGCAACACTGGGGACATTCATGAAATGAATACGGACATTTTGATGTCAGTTACCAAAACTGAGGACGAAAGATGACACAGTCAATAAAAACAAATCTGCTCAGTGAATATACTGTGGACATACACACATTTGTTTGCATGCTTCCAGTTCTATTTTTAATACTTGTGCGTGTTCTTGTTTTCTGTCCTGCCTCATGTCTCACCAGACAGTCCAGCTGGGCCATGGGGCTCTTGCTTCCCGGCTGGCTGATGTCCCACACCTTGACGCAGCCTTTGCCACCGGTGTAGACGTGGCGCGTGGAGGTGCTGATGGTGACGGCGCACACCACCTCCCCGTGGCTGAGGGTGTGGATCTGCCGGGCGTGACGGGGGATCCCCGGACCCAGCAGGGCGTCGGGGGGAAAGGGCACCGGCTGCATCTGCCCGTCGGCGCTCACGTGGAACGAGTAGGCGCTAAAGAGGAGACGGAAGGAAGGAAGGGAACAGAAATCAATCAGCAGCTCAGAATGAAAGAGCTGCAGCTAAAAACCAACTGGAGGCGCAGCAAAAGGACCGGAGAAATGGGATGAAGGCAAAGACAGATCAATCAATCAATCAATGAGTGAAAGCACAGCACTACAGGTAAACACACATAACTCACTAACAACCACACACATGTCGGCATGCAAGGTGTGAAGTCTGACGACGCCATAATAGCCTCGAAGCGCCGGCAATATTTGGCTGAATTCTAGCAATTACCGAGCTCAATGTGGCTGTGGGCGGGAATGCATAATGGCAGATTGTATTACAGGGCAGAGTCACTGTAGCATTGCTAATGGCTGATCAATACTGTGGCGGTTGGAAGCCGAGGGTGCTTTATGATTTCAAATTAGCACGGCAAGAATGAATTGGTGCTTTGCAACAAATGACAAAAACAACACAACTCCTCAGTCGGCAAAGGCGAGAGAAAATGTGCAAATTTGTCTGAGTAGGTGATGCAGACATGTAAAATATCACAGTGTTTCTATAATGTAAGGCTTGCAGGTATTACAGTGTTAATGTGCAACACTGAAAAGCTCCAGAGCATCAAACATAAATCAGCTATACAATACTGCAAGTTTCTATGCAAAACGTATTCATGTTAATGCTAGTAGATGTATTTATCAATGTCTAAGAACGTGGGAAATTGAAAGCTCCAGTAATAGAAACAGAAACACACAGAATCATGATACCCTGTATAAACACCTTTAATCTTACAATGAATCTCTGTTTATGTTGCATGCATCCAGGAGTAGAATCAATCTCTGCATATATGCGTGTGCTTGACAAGTATTAACTTACGGTTTTCCTCCAGACGAACCGGGCAGAGAGGAGGACAGCCCCGGGGCCCTCAGGTGAGACCGAGAGTCATATGCCACCTGGTGGGGAGCAGAAAAGTAACTACGAGTGTGCTACCTAAAGTGTGCCGGTTGATTTCGACATAATTTTCATCACAAGTACACACCAAATGTATGTAAATTTGTTCAATCAAATCCATTTTCCACATCAGACAGATAAATCTGCAATTTAATGTGATTGCAAAAGACAAAATTATTCCAGTATAGGAGAGTGTAAAAAGCTGTGATTGGACTGCTGCGTGTTCACATACATGTTACTGAAAACACCCTGCAGCAGGATTTGGAAGGCTAAGCTGCAAAACTTGTCTTTTCCACAACTGCCGCTGTCTATGAAAGTGAACTAGAGAATGTAAACATGATAGCTTTGAGTGTATAATGCGCCGCTATTGCTAATGCAGAACAGATTCATCAAGCATTTAATCTGAGCTATGACAGTCAGAAGGCTGGATCTGAACAATAAATCAAACCTTGACAGAGGAGAATAATTTGGCCTTTGCTCACCATGGGGCTCCGGGAATAGGCGCTGGCTGCTGCGCTGATTTGTGGGGAGAGAGTCAGAGCTCCACCGAAGCCTCCTGGACTCGCCAGCTCCCCGTTCAGTCCTGCGTGGGACACCACGCCAAAATGAGCCGGGTATGAACCGGGGGGCACAGACATGGGACTGCGGAGAGCTGGGGAGGGAGGGAAAGAGGAAGGAGGGATTGAAGGATGGGAAGAAAGAGGGGGAACAATACATAGTACACAAGCACAAACACAGTCACAGAGGGGCTGAGAAGAATGGAAGACTGTCTCTTATGAGGGTACTTCAAGAAGTTCTCCGCCTTACCCAGGAACAAGGGGTGTAACTTCCATTTTGTAAATTATAAAGCCTTATATCACACACCACAAAAACTCAAATGTGTGAATCAATCAAAGAAAAAAGAAGAGGAAAGTTTGGAGCTGGCAGCTGTTACCACAGGAAAATGTGTCCGTCCACACAGCACAGGCGGAAGCAACCAAACGTGATTTTGAACTGTTGCCTCATCAATATTACTCACCCGACCTGCACAGTCTGACTTCTGTTTGCCAAACTGAAATCGTACCTGGTGGTCACCATTTTCAGAGTGATGATAAGGTCATGCATGTTGTTGAGGAGAATCTGAAGGCCCAAGATGTGACCTTCTTCCACGAGGGGACAGCGAAGCTTGAACATTGGTCGACTAAGTGCGTTCCAGTTAAAGGAGACTATGTTGAAAAATAACGAAATAACAATCTGTCTTCTGGGACATTTTCCAGTGAGGCTGAGATTTTTTTGAAGTACCGTCCTACACTGAACTTCATTCATTTAAACACTGACCACCCAAGTTTCAGACCAGGAAGCTGTCAACTCCAACAATGGTCTTCGTTGCTGGAAATATCAGCGTTGAGTGGTTAACAGCCATGCTCAAGAGCACAATCGTAATGGAGTGAAAGAACTGTTACTTCTTTTCTAATAGTTTTGAAGATATTTAACAATAAAGCTTCAAGAAAGTTTGGAAACAAAACTATCACCAGGCAGCAGTGATGCTTTTGTAAAAACACATGTGAAAACAGGAAAACAGAGGAACAAGAGGATGCATGAAGGGCAGAGGTAGACTGGGTACAAATTTAATTAACTATTTAGTCCAGCTAAATAATCTTATTTGTAAAAGATAAATGAGTTGAGCAGCTGAATTTGAAAGTAAATATAAAGGAATGAGTAAAGGGATCCTTGGACTTCTGTTTTAGGTTCATGGAGACATTTCACATCTCATTCAAGACACTTCTTAAGCAAAGAGAAGTCAGTTGACTTCGACTAAAGCTCCCAGGGTTACCATGACCTGGATGACTGACAATCTACACAGCTACTGAGTGATGTGACTACTTTCTCCACTAAGTGATGAATTTTGTACCTGAATTACTATTTTAGGCTATTTTATTTCCAAGTAGCTTTCTGACTTTGTGGTTTGCAAAAGTAGAAAAAATGTTCTAAATGTGTGTCCAATGATGATGAAGGGTAATGTTGCGTTGTATTTGCAAGCTCATTTATCAATAATTACAATATGAAAAGACAGTTTCTTTAGTATTTGTGCAAGTTTGTCAGGAAGGAGAGTCTCACCAAGGGGGTCTGCACTGGTTGCTGCTTTGCTGACCAGACGAAGGCAGGAGGTGCTGGGACCAGGGGCTCCTGGTGCTCCTGGGGTAAGGGCCTCACGGTGGGACGGGGATGGGGTGCCAGACTTGGACAACGGAGACTGGGACTTATCCATCTGCAGGAAAAATTTAGCCAAACAATAAATATAACCAATGAACCACATGCCTGGCCTATCAAGGGACCTTTGACGCATATGATGCTAAAGGTCTCCTTACTCTTTCTGACCAATCTCACTGGAAAGTTAAGACGTTGCCCTGGGCGAATAGGTACGGCGATTCCAATAGAGTAGTTTAATAGTACATGAATTAGCTACTATACAATAGCTATGGGTTGCATGAGCCTTAAAACATCATAAATAATAGCATAACATAGCAGGAATCAACACCCTGAGGGTAAAAACATAAAGGAATTCTATTATCAAAGAAAAAAAAGGACTAAATGTTCAGCTTTATTAAACATGTTAAAAATTGCAGTAATGTATTAGCATAATGGAGTTGTCCAAGTCAGCAGAGTACAGGAACTTGCTACATGTCTGTCTTACCTGTGCAGAGTCCTTGGCCTTCCCTGGGGTGGGGCTGCGGGGGTTCGGGGTGGATGGAGCCTCTCCGGCGCTCGAGGAGCCCGGCAGCTCTTTCCTTAAGGTGGGCGCCCGGTCCAACCCGTTCCCATGGGGCGAATGAGGAGGGCTGCCGGCAGGAGAGTTGGGCTCCTGGATGACAAAGAGAGATGAGAAAATGATTTAATGCTCTACCCAATTTTGTGGTTTTGACCTCAGATCACAGTGTTTAAACTAGTTTGCTCACTTTGCATCTTGACCTTCAAAGTGCTTAATTTGTGTCCAAGTACCTTTTTCTGCTTTAAAGAGGTGACCCTCATGTTTTAAGTGGAATATCTCCACTGTTATTATGGTAATGACATCTTAGCAATTCTTATAGTACTACACATAAGAAATGTACCCATATGCATCTGTTTCTTCAGATATTTAGATTCCTCAAAAAGGGAGTAAACCTGCCCATGGTGACTGCTGGTGGCAATTGTCAACTGATCAGTATCACCTCAAACCTAAGCGCTTTCCTTAGTTTACAAGAGTTGTAAATTAAAAAATGTTCTTAATAGCTGCTGCACTATCATTCAACAAACTAATAATTTGTATTGCAAATGGAGTATATCAGTATATACGCCACTGGTCAGTGGTCATTAATCGTCTTCAAAGACTCTGTCATGGTGCCCCTTTACTAGCTAAACCTCCATTATGATCTCTGCTTGCCAGTATAGAACTGAATGCCTCCTCTGTTTACTACTTAAACAAAAAGAAGCTCCACCTAATGGAAAAACCAAGCACTACAGCTATTCCACAATACTTGAAGTGTGTGTTATCTAGGTAAATGGAATCAGATTGGATTTGACATTGGCAGATACTAAATATTAAATGACTTAGATTGGAGGCAAGAAAAACTAACTTAACTTCAGCAAAAACAAACAAAAACACTGCAACTACCACAACATGCCTCCCACCATACTGAACTAGTTGTAATCACATGATGCAAGTCTGACATTTGAAAATGGTAGCAGTACAAATGTGAACTTGACCAAACTTAGCAGAAAAAGAACCCAAACTTAAAAGGGCCATAATATGCAAAACTATTTTTTCACCATAGATTGGAAAGTGTGTCTCTGAACAAGCTGTTCAGGTTTGCAGCCTATTGAGATGTCATAAAAGGATGAGGACCACCTCCAGCATCAGCTCAGCTGGATTTAAAGCTACAGACTCTAAAACAACCCGCTTAGAACGGGGCTAAAACCGAAAAACGATTATTACAATGGTAGAATCAACAATCTGAGCAGTATTCTGAGCTGAAACTTAAAACAGAAACTCTGGGGACATTAGAGAATTACATTAACTAGTTAAAATGTGGTATGATATGGGACCTTTAAACTAAGACAAGTCCAGATAAATTTCAAATAAATTTCAATAATCATGTATAATTCATTCATTCATAATAATACTTATAAAACACTTTTCAAGACACCCAAAGATGCTTAACAAAGTAGGCAGGAACACAAAAATAAAAATAAAGAAATAAAGAAATGAAATATAGAGGACAAGGGAGCAGATAAAAAAGTAAAATTTATGAGTTGTAGGCAGCGTTAAAAAGATGTGTCTTTATGGTTTTCTTGGATATGGAGAGAGAGGATGATTCTCTGATGCTTTTGGGGAGTGAGTTCCAGAGGGTGGGAGCAGCGACGGAGAAAGCCCCGTCACCCCTGGTCTGGTCTATCTTAACTGAATTCAAATTAACACATGTGACAAAAGTATTCACCGATAGGGTTAATGTGCTACCTCAGATACAAAAAATTGGGAACCACCTCTTTTAGATAATTTTTCAAAGGGGTGTAAGTTTCTTTATGCTGTTCAGTTTCTTCTTCATCTTGTCTTTAAGCTATTACTGTGACTCCAGTCAGAAAGACAAATGCCTGTTTTACCGTGAAATAAGCTGAAGTTATGTTGGAATTTTAAAGAAATACACTTTAGTGAAAATGCTCCTGATTCTTCTGTAATGGATCCAACATAAACTGCGATTGGTAAAGGGACCGAGAGCTGAGGGAACATTACATGACACAGTGCAGTCGTGTATGGACCTGGAGATAATGCTGCTGTTACAGATGCTTTCATCACTGGAGCCACTGTTGAGGCAGCGCTGCCTCCCCCGGAACAGAGTGCTGGAGTAAGCACTTCTGTCTGGGTCACAGTGATCAGCACGGACATTTTAGTGCTTATACAGGCACAAACACACACTTTTCCGAGGCCCCCATCCTTTACCATAACTGTAATCTGAACCCAATTCTGGCTTTAACCCTAAAACCAAGTCTGAAACTCAAACCGGATCTCGCAGAGATAGTTGTATGAGCACATATTTATCTGCAAAAAGGGAGGCCAACACACACACATAGGCCTGCATGTACATTTTATCTATAACACAGCACCATTCACCAGAGAACTTCCCTCCCTTTTTCCTTCCATTACCCAACATTTGTCACATTTTTCTCTCTCTATCTCTGCTTTTGTACCAGTTTCCAAATCACACAAGAGACCGGTTCTGCTTTTGTGTGCAATATCAAAAATACAGAGGGCTTAGATGAAACATATTTTGGTACACTGTGTGAAGTATTTAAAGAACTAAAATATTCCAGGGGCATAAACGGCTTTGCATATATTAAACGAGGCAGACTGCAGTTATCTAATGAGAGGAGGGAGGAGAGAGGAAGAGGAGGTGGAGTGCCGAAGAAAGAGTGAAGGAGATGGAAGAAGAGAAGCTGTAAGAGGACAAAAAGATGCACAGAGGAGGCAGATGAGACGAGATACATGAGTATGTGTGAGTTTGTGTGTGTGTGTGTGTGGTGTGAGCGTGTGGACGTGGTTCACAAGGAGAGAGCACAAACAGTGGCAGCTGATAATGAGCTTACATAGGAGCTCTTCCTATTTACAAGGAAACTGCAGCGGGAAGCTGAAGTAGCTGCATACCTGCTGACTCCATTCAGATGTCACAGATCCACACACTCTACACAAATCCACACAGACGCACAACGAGGGTGACTGAAGATGAGAGCAGTTAAAAGATGCAAGCAAGAAATGAGAGCCGGATTGATTTATCGATTGTCAGAAAAAGGGAATAATCTGCCACTACTTTGATGATCGACTTGTTTAAGTCACACTTCAAGTAGCAGAGAGTGTTATTGTTTATAAAGAAAAACGTATATGTATAGTCAGGTCTTTTAATTGATTTAATTGATTTTATATATTTATTACTCGTTTAAGAACTACATTTCTTTATTAATTTCTCAATTATTTACATATTTTAATTTTTTTTTCTTATTCTGTTTTTATGAATTTGGACTGTAATTTTGTGCTTTGTATAATGATCTATTTATAGTTTATTTTATTTTATTTTATGTATTATTTAATTTTATCTATTTTATTTATTATTTTATTTATATTTTTATTTCTATATTTTTTAAATTAATTTTTAGTTATTTTTATTTCTATATTTTTTTAATTTAATTTAATTTCATCTGGTGTTTCATCACTGCATGCATTATTTAGGCTTTTAGTTTTCTCAGTTCCTCAGTCCCTGTGTTCTGTCTGTTGAGTCCTTCATTTATAACATGATGTCGTGGTTATTATTATATAGTTTGCATTGCTTTATTGCATTTTTATTCCTTCTTAAATGTAAAGCACTTTGTTTTATGTTTTATTTGTATGAAAAGTGCCACATAAATAAAGTCTGACTAACTGATTCAAGGAAAATGTCAAAATTAACGAGTTTCTGCTCTTCAGATGTAAAGATTTTGCTGCTTTGCTTTGTCTACCATGACAGGAAAATGAAGATTCGGGGAGTTGTGAAATCTTTTTTCTGACACAATAACTACTTTTTGACTTTTTATAGACAAAACTATTAATCTAAAAAAAAAATCTGTAACATTTTGAGGGAATAAACTAAAACACAAACTAAAATAACATAGTCAAGCATCAAATTATGATAGTAAGTCAATGTATTGTTAGTATAATCTCACTATGCTGACACCGTAGTGAGACTATGCTTATTCCTGAGGCAATTATCCAATTATGTGGGCTTGTGTCATAGCTAAACTCTAAATAAACCAAATTAAAAACTGATTAAAATGCACACTTTATATTGTATGAAGTTGAATTATTGAAATCCAGGCAGATGAGGTTATGCAGCGGGAGGAGGCTGATTCCAAACTACATCTATAGCTACTCCCACGAGCAACACTGGTCCTCCCAGTGTTGGATTCATGCTTTATTCATGTGTGGGCTGCACACAGTCAGATAAAGGCTGCTCGTAACTCGCAGCTTCGTAAAGAAATCAAAGACATTTTCTGCAACAGAGACGTACATCTTTCGCACAAGGACGCAGCTGTGAGGAGGTGAGTGGGAGAGAAGATGAAGTGTTCTGTCGGTAGGTAAAGACGCTTCCTGTAGCAAGGATGGAAATATGTGAATAAGAATTACTAGTTAAGAGCGAATAATTTAAAAAGGTCAGAAGCAACGATTAACAATTATGTTAGGGGGAAATTTCTTTCTCTGACATGTAAAACCTTTGCAAGTAGGGTCAGCAAAGTGTGAAGTTCCTGAAAGATTAGACCATTAATAATAAACTTTAAGGAATGATTAGAGAGAGAACGAAAGAAGAAGAAAGAAAAAGAAAGAAAGACATGTTATATAGATTCATATAATTCATTAGTTAAACAATTAAGAATTATTGAAGAAAAATAGTAATTAAAGTAATTGAATATTAATTAAAGTAATTTTTAAAAATATAGGTTAATTTTCATCCTTTGGGCTAATTTTGCAAATCACTTACACAGAACCGAGCCATGGCCACACATTATCTAATATTACTATTAGATTTAGACATGATCAAAGATGTTATTTGAGCACTTCAGAGATAAAAATGAAAAGATGAATCAGACTTTTTGGTCTCTCATGTGTAAACACAACACTGAAATATATTAATACCTCTTTTGTTGATGGGGTTACTAAACCACATTAGATATTCAGCAGGTACAGAGCAACACTGGCAAAAATACACCAATCAGCCACAACATTATGACCACTGACAGGTGAAGTGAATAACATTGATCATATTGGTACTATGTGGTGTTCTGATGGAAAACCTTAATGAGACTTAGACACCCAAATAAACATTACCCCACAACAAGCACACTCCCTCATGCTAATGGAAATCCCAAATGTCACTGGCCCCCTCAGGAAAATGCATCCCACCACATGGAAAAAACACCAACCAATCAGGAACATGTTGAGGAACATGACAATGGTCCAACATTTTGATTTGACCTCCAAACTTCCTACACCCCATTGTGATCAAGCATCAACAGGATGCAGTGGAACAAGTTTGATTGACAGGGGCCCCACTGCACAAACCAGAGTACCCAAAGGATCCAGTGCCAACATCCTGGTTCCAGACCCCATAGGACACCCTGACAGGTCCTCTTGTCCATGGCCAATGTTTCAGAGCATTTTTAAACCACATAATGAGGACCAACACAATATTAGGCAGGTGGTCATAATGCTATGCCTGATTGGTGTAAGTACAATATTCATTTCTCACCTAGCTCCCTGAATATCTGACTTTTTAGCTGCTAAATGCTCCACTGAATCAACCCTCGCTACCCCAAACCTAGTAGTTGGGTTTCAAAGCCACGCTATATTTTAAAAAATAGTCAAAATCACCAAAAGTACATTTTTCAGAGCCAGAAACTATGAAAACAGGAAGAATCATTATATTATTAACTTTCTGATGCTCCATGAACTAATCATGAGTGATTTTTGGTTTTGTAGGGAAAACCATCCAAAATCTAAGCTAAAAAATCAGATTATTTCATTAAAAATACTTCAAAAAATAGCCAGAGTTTGCTGTAATCAGACAGATAGATAGATAGATAGATAGATAGATAGATAGATAGATAGATAGATAGATAGATAGATAGATAGATAGATAGATAGATAGATAGATAGATAGATAGATAGATAGATAGATAGATAGATAGATAGATAGATAGATAGATAGATAGATAGATAGATAGATAGATAGATAGATAGATAGATAGATAGATAGATAGATAGATAGATAGATAGATAAACTGTGCTCCTAGACGCAACTGGGAAGCTATTAGCGACTCAGCTGTGACAAACAGTGACGTGGCAAAAAATCATGGACTTTTGTCTAAAACTGGGATGAACTGCAGGCTGTGTTGACACAAAACTGACAGCGTGGAAACAAATGGAAAATGTTAGTAGTGAGTTGGTATTTTTCCTTTGTTGGTAACACCTGTGGACGCATGGAAAAATGTTGCACATGCTGATTTCACATTCTTTTTCCGATTTTTAAAATTCATAAATAATTAAAGAAATTCAGCTCTTTTTCTGGTTTATGACATTACAACTATCTCACATTGCACAGAGGTCATTTCTGAGTTCTCTCTACTTCTAGATATGGTTGTGCTGTTTCCTTAAAGGTGCAGGACTTTGTGCTGCAGTGAAAAATGAGCCCACAGTGAGTAAAAATGTGACAGGACACCCAGAGGTTCAGTGGGGTTAACAAGCTAGTTGCTAACTGTTGTCTGTTTGCCATTTGGTGCTGGGCAGCCGGTGTACAATCTGAATTTCTGCAGCCAAAAATGAGGTTAATGAGACTGAACCAAACCAGAAAAGCTGGATGCCGAGCCGAGGAGCATGCACATTTTTATGCGATTATTTATATAAAACTTTTGATTTTAGCCATTGTAAGTATGAGGATGTCAAAGAAATCCTTTAAACGTTACCTCATTGGAGACGTCCACTACGAGATTGTCTTCACTCTTGTCTCCATCGCTGTCCTGCAGAGCAAAGAGGACATAAAAATAGGATCTCTCAACATTCATTAAGATAAGAAAGCTTTATTCTCTATCAGCCACACAGACGTACAGTATAGTGTGTGTGTGCAAGGAGAACTTTAATAATAAACACACATACACTAAGCCGTACACACACACACACACACACACACACACACACACACACACACACACACACACAGATCGATATATCAATATCACTGGCTGCTCTTTGCTTCCCTCAACTGTCTGTCCACCATGCAACATTTAACAGAGAGATACTGTATTCCATATATTCTCACCAAGCATCTCCCCCTACACTACTTCAATCTCTCTGTTTCTCACACACACACACACACACACACACACACACACACACACACACACACCAACACTTTTGCTCTTTCTCCATCGATGGTACATTTTTTGCTCTTCGCCTCGCCATCTCTCCATCTCGCTCTCTCTTTTTTTTTCTGGGGTGAGAACGATGGCACTTAGTCGCCATGGCAACAGCAGCTTTGATGTGATCATGGCCTGATATTTCTATTGACATCAGTGTGGAGTGACATCAGTACCTAATTATGCAGAGCCGAAAAAGGACAATGTCTACAACCTATTCCTGGAGCGAAAAAGAGAGTCAGCGTGACAGACACACTGAGAGAGAGAGAGAGAGACAGGGAGAAAGAAAGAGGGATGAATGGAGGCGACAGAGGTACATGATGGAAAAAAATGAAAGATGGAATAACAGGAAGAAGAAATTGAGAAACGGCGATAAAGAGACAGAGAGAGATACAGAGGAGCAAAGAGGCAAACGGAGAGAAATGGGAGGTGTAATGCAGCTCGACAGACGGAAAGAGAGGAAAAACATTCAGAAAAGTGGAAACTATCTGTAGCTTGTTCTCGCTCTGAACTAATGGGAAGATTTGGACTGTTGTTGTTGATGCCAAACTGATTTAGCTGGAGGCCGTGTTACACAGACAGACTCCCAGTGTCAATCAATCCTCCAGACTGCAAACACACAGCCATCTAATTCATTACAGCTATCTGCCTTGGCCGTCTCTCTTCTGGCATTACATCGCCTCTGGCTGCTCGCTCTTCCCCACCGGACCCATCCAAACCAAACACGACTCTAATTGGCCACGGGCCCCTCGACCCCCATGTGGCCTATAATGTCATAGGCAATGTCATACGTACACTAAACCACACACATATGCAGTTCTTGGCGTCTTGGGTCTTACTTTTGCAAAAAATTATGCACACTGACAGCGTTCAATCTGGATCGTTTCATGTATATTTACTGCTTACTTGAACTTGATCTTCTATCTACTTTCCCTATGTGTGCAGCTGCAATTCGTTTAAAGCTCATCCTACAAGGACAAATACGTACATATGAGTGTGGGGGGAGAGGCTCTTTGTCGTCGCAGCGTCTCCTCTTGGCCTCAGCTCCTCCCTGCGAGGAGGAGTAACCTCCGGACGGACCCTGGCGCTCCTCAGCGGGCTGACTGTCTGTCGATGACACCGACTTACTCTGAAAGGAATAGAAGGAACACAAACAAGAATATGAACACGCAAATACTGTTTCACATTGTCAGAGGGATGCACTCCGAAGCGAGAATAGCGGGTTAGCGAGGTTTGTTTAGATTAAAGCCTGAGTTTAACCTGCTAGGTTACCATAGTAACTGATGCTGCAGAGCTAATCTGCTCTGGAGGAGGTTTTGTTTGAGTTTAGGATTTAAATCACCAGTTCTTTTCCCAGTGACCTCTCAGATTCTCAGCTGAGGTCTTATCTGCAGACCTATTGAGCTGTATGTTAGCAATCCCACCGAACAACATTGTGCAATTTTAGTCTGCACACTGAAAGCATCGCGTTGCCATGGAAACCTACATGCATCCAGATGGTGATGCAGAAAAAGCATAAATATGTTGCTATGCTTTGTGACAGTCCAATAGTAGAACAGAAAGCAGTAGAAACCACTTTGATTTGGTCAAAAATTACAGGGGCTTCCACGTTTCGTTCATTATAGAGCAGTGTCAGACCTAAATGCACTTGTAAAGTATTGTATTTGAATGAAGTCTAAAGTTAAAGAGCTCTAATGTGCAGCTGTCAGGTTAGAAATACGCGGGCTGAGATTCACCGAGTGGTAAAATAAATATATTAACTTCCACTATTAACATTTTTTTCTGCCGGCGTCCCTCTCTTGCAGCATTTGCAGCAGCAGCACTTTTTACTGCAATAAATTTTTATATTCTTCTCAGCCCTCCATTATCGCAAGCTGTTCTTCTTGACTGGAGTAGGCGGCACGAAATCAGTCCATTTTGTGCGAAAGAAGAGTCAAATGATGCATCAAATATCCCCTTTAATGGGAGCGTGGAGAGAGCCTGATGAAGAAACCCTGGTTCGCAAAGAAGTCTGACATCTCTTGACTGAGGTTTTGTTGAGCCAGCTAACTCAAGGAAAGCCTGGATTTGTGGACCTTGCTTCGTAGGGCATCCCTCAGGGCAAAGAAAGGTGATGAAAGCATCTTTTTGACAAAAACCAGCACACATGCAGTTCTGCTAATGTACAGATAAAACACAGACATGTACGATCACTTTGCGGACAAGAAAAAGCCCACATTAACAGAAAAGCCCCATAAAAACACACACGATAACATCACACACACACACACATACACACAGCAGGAACAGCAGACGTCAGCACAGGTTAAGACGTCATCATAGTAGCACACAGGATGGCCTGTAAAGCTAATTAGTGCTCTCCCACCCCCTCGACACACCAGTCCTCATGTAAAATATGACTCTCATTATTGGGCAATAAAGCTGTGCAGGCACATTCACAAAGCAGGCCGTCCCGCTGCTCGAAAAAACCCGATCAAAGCATTGTGTTGTGTTTTTTCTTCCTTTTTTTTTGCATCTGAGCAAAAGGGGGCCAGAGGTTCGGTGAGGGCCACTTGTCATTCTGGGTCTTCCCCCCCCCCCGTGGGGAGGACGAGAACAGTGAGGGTTGAACGCAGCAGTGAGTCACACAGGAAGAAGCACAACGGAGCCACACAATGGGCCTCTGTGCAGCTCCACAAACTTCCCTCTCTTCTGTCTTTCTTCTCCGCACTTCCTCTCGCTGTCCCTTTTTTTCCCCCCCTCCATTTAAAATTCTCATGTTTTCTACCAGTGCAGCTGATAAACGCCACTTGATATGCATCTTCCTCCTCCCCCACACCCCCTCCAAGATGCTGCTCGGCGAAGTTCAACACAAACCACAAACTCATGAGAGAAACATTTTCCCGGTGCTTAACTATCAGCATTGTGTGTCGCAATTAAATTATGCTCAGGATTTCATTGCAGATAGAGCGGGAGGGAGGGGAAAGTGAAGCCAGCAGCGCTCTTAAATCATTTTCATTCCACAATAAAAGTGAGAACAAAAGACTTGCTGGTATTTTTAACAACACTCCCCTACTTGTTCTCCTCCTCTTTGGTCTCTCACTTTTTCGCCTCCTCACCCACATGCTCGAGTGTTCCCCTGCCTCTCATCTTAAAAAGTCGCCAAAGTCAGCGTGACGGCAAAACGTTAAAAGACAGACAACTAAAAGGGAAAGCTGTAAAGCGATCACTGGCTTCTGCTTTATGTTCTTTCTCTCTTACTGATGCACCGGTCAGGTTTTGGGCTGATGCTGTACAGATGCAGACTGAAGTAATGTTTTGGAAGTCGGGGTACATTTTTCCACCTCTGAGGAGCCACAAAGGTGAGCGTGATTGCAAAAATGTTAAAAGAAAGACTATTAAAATGTAAAAAATATAACGTGACAACTGGTTTTGATTCAGCCTTTTTCCTTCTTGACTGTAGCTACAGATGTACAGGATAAGCTTCTATTAGGAAACAGTTTGGCTCCGATACTGTACATGTGTAGCCTCTGGAAGAACATTTTAGATATCAGGGTACATTTTTCACTCTTTAAAGAGTCACAAAGGTCGGCGTGATTGCAAAATGTTAAAAGAAAGACAGCTAAAACTAAAAATGTAACGTGATCATGGATTCAGATTCTTCCCTTGCTAACTGTTGCTACAGATGCACAAGATGAGTCAGATATATAGAGTCTGAAAGAACATTGTAGATTTTTCACTCCTTAAAGAGTCAAAAAAGGTCAGCGAGACAAAAGAACAACAACAAAAAAAAAACCCAGTCAACTAAAGGGAAATCTGTAATATGATTCCTGATTCCTGCTTAAATCTTATTTCCTAGTTTAATTTACACAAGATGCATAGTTTTGGGCAGCTACTGTTCATACGGAGGCTTTGAAAGAACATTTTAAATGCCAGAGAACATTTTTCACTCTCTGAGGAGTCACAGAAGTCATTGTGATAGCACAATGTTAAAAGAAGGAGAATTAAAGAGAAAAATGTGGTGAGATCACTGCTTTTCCATTCAGCTTCTTTCCTTGACTGTAGCTTCAGATGCATGGGATGAGTTTACATTAGAAAACTGTTTTGGGCTGACACGGAGACTCTAATTAAATGTTTTCAATGTCTGGGTACGTTCTTCACTCACTTGATGAGGCAAAAAGGTTGATGTGATTGCGAAAAGTTAAAAGAAATACAACTGCAGGAAAAACTGTAATTCCTGCTTCATCTCCTTTCCTTGTTTACTTTACCTCAAGATGCACAGAATAATCTTCTATTAGGAAACAGGTTTGGGTAGATACTGTTCATATGGCGACTGGAGGAACATTTTAATATGTCAGGGAACGTTTTTCACTGTTTAATGAGTCACAGAGGTCAACGGGACACCAAAAGGTTAAAAGAAAGACAACTAAAGGGAAAACTATAACGTAATAATGCTTTCTGATTGAGCTTTTGTCCTTGTTGACTGCAAGAACAGATGCACAGAATAAGTCTGCATTGGGAAACAGTTTTGGGTAGACACTGTACATTTCTCGACTCTGAAAGAACATTTTAGATGCCAGAGAACATTTTTCACTCATAAATAGTCACGTAGGTCATTGTGATAGCAAAAACAAAAGAAAGAGAAAACTGTAACGTGATCACTGCTTTTTTATTCCGCTTCTTTCCTTGTTGACTGTAGCTTCAGATGACCAGGATGAGTTTCTACAAGGAAAAACTGTGAAGCGGCATTTTTTCACACTTTGAAGAGTCATAAAGCTCAGCGTGACTGCAAAATGTTAAAAGAAAGAGAGCTAAAGATAAAAATGTAACGTGATCACTGATTTAGCTTCTTCCCTTGCGGGCTGTTGCTACAGATGCATGGGATGAGTGTGCATTACAAAACTGTTCCGGGCTGATATGGAGACTCTGAAAGAACATTTTCAATGTCAGGGTGCATTTTTCACTCACTTGAAAAGGCAAAAAGGTCATTGAGATACCAAAGATCTAAAAAAACCATACACGCCTGGGTACATTTTTTACTTTTAGACGATGCACAAACTGTAACCTGATCACTGACTCTTGCTTCATCTTATTTCCTAGTTTGATTTACACAAGATGCACAGGTTAAGATTCCATTAGGAAACAGTTTTGATTTTGATAGATACTGTTCATATGTAGACTCTGAAAGAACATTTTAGATGCCAGGGTATATTTTTCACTCTTTAAAGACTCACAAAGGTCAGTTTGATAGCAAAATGGTAAAAGAAAGAGAACTAAAGAGCTGCTTTTTGACTCAGCTCCTTGCCTTGTTGACTGCAAATACAGTTGCGCAGACTGAGTTTGCATTAGGAAGCAGTTTTTACACAGATCATGCACATATGTAGACTGCAAAAGAGCGTTTTAGATGCCAGGGTACACTTCTCAATCTTTGAGGAGTCACAAAGGTCAACATGACAGTTAGAAAGTTCAAAGAAAGACAAATAAAAGGTGAGAATGTAACATGATCACTGCTTTTTAATTCACCTTCTTTCAAAGTTTAGTGCAACTACAGATGCACAGGATGAGTTTCTATTTGGTAACCTTCACTGACCACGTGAAAAAGTGCTTTCTCACTCTTTGAAGTGGCAGCGCTAAAGCAAGATTCAGTTAAGCACTACATTACACACAAACAGCCACAAGCTCAGTCAGTCATGGATCAGGCTGAACATTGTCTGGTACAGTGACTTCACTTCACCACAGCAATGGCGGTTGAGCAACTCTGCCTTAGTGTAGACTGGAAACATCCGATCACATGGATCTCAGCGGTGACCTCACATATTTAGAGAAAACGAAACGTGCATCGCTTATTTCGAGTCGCCACAGACGCCGGAGTGTTTTGGGCAGCGTTCTGCCATTGACTGCTGTTATAATCCTCCCACTTGTTCTGTAATTCTTCTAGATTACCAGCAACACTTGGTGGTGCTGATAAACAAACAGTTGCTTGTTCATCCATTAACTCAATTTGTAGGCTCTTCCCAGATAACGGCGAAACGCGGCGGTGAGCTCAGACGTTAGTGTGATGCGGAAAAAACCTTGAGCAGCTCAAGGTTGATGGTGATGAGCAGCTATTGTGCTGGTGCTGCTCCTGGCTCAGCTCCAGCAATACACTGCCTTTTTTCTTTTCTTTTTTTTTTTTTAGAGGCCACTTTACAGCGCGTCTCCATTTCCCTCAGTTTGT
Source organism: Dascyllus trimaculatus (assembly GCA_024666655.1). Taxonomy (NCBI): domain Eukaryota; kingdom Metazoa; phylum Chordata; class Actinopteri; family Pomacentridae; genus Dascyllus; species Dascyllus trimaculatus. The sequence goes on from CM045446.1 coordinate 29,864,302, forward strand.
CACTGTCACACACACACACACACACACACACACACATTATATCACACACATACAGGACTACTCACCCTGCTGGGCGCTCCCTCTGGGCGGAGGAAGGGAAGGAAAGAGGAGGAGAGAGTGATGGAGAAAAGGGGAAAAGAGAGAAAAAGTTTGACGTCAGTCCTGATAATAACAACAGTCGGCCAAGGTTAGACTGAACTACGGCTGCTTCTCTCTAATAAAGATACAGACCCTCTATTGTGACTGATTCCAGCCTCCTCTCCCCTCTCTATCCTCTGTTCTCCAACCAGACAAAGCTCACTGTCTTCCCCTGCTGCCTCCTTCGATACTCACTATCTTTTCCACTCATTCTTCCTCTCATATGTAAGAACAGAAACACACACAGCTGCAGACATGCATAAGCTCTTACACAGATGCTTAACACGACAATACGAACACATTGATCTCTCTATCGCTCTCCCTCTCCGCTCATACTGACTTTTTTTTTTTTCTTTCTTTCTAACTCTCGGTTTATTCATGAGAAAGTCTCTCTTGGCTCGGCGCCTGAAACAGAGCGCAAAGATAAGATATTCTAACGGGGTGAATGGAAGTTCATGGGGAGAAAGCATTTCTCCTGCATTTACACAAGCGCCGTGAATACATCTGTCCATATTATGACTGCAATCTAAACAAGAAAGTTCAAATCCAGTACAAAAGGTGAGCGGCTGGACGAATTAGGGAAAAAAAAAGCCGCCTGACACAAATGATGCACAGCACTGCTTTGCTTTTTATCTGCTCTAAAATGATAAAATGACGTGTTTTTCCCCCCTGCAGCTGTCCAAGTTTTACCCCACACTGGTTCCTTGTGTCCATTCTAGGAGGAGATAAATTAAAGTGAAATAAACACGAAAAGCGCAAACGTAAATCCAGAAATACAAACATTAGCATGAGAGTTGCATTCTGGATAAACACCCAGAGCCCTTTTACTAAAACTTTCTCGTACTGAACTCGCTTCTCCTCTCAAATTGTTCAATAACATAATTGATTTCTAAGAACATTTCGTGTAAGTCAGATGATTTTTATTGTAGCACAACTTCAGCGCTGCAGGAACGTTAAAGGCCAAAAACTTCAATATTGACCAGCAAAATCTGAACTCCCAATCCAATCTTGCAGTGTCTGTGCATAAATACTGTCTTTACTGTCTTCTGAGATTCAATATTACAGAAAAGGGAGACAGCTTTCACATTTTTCCCACTTATATTGATTTCAATTACTCTGATTTTAATGGTAGCTTAGAGCCATGTAGTTGAGAAGAGCATTTAATCCTGTATTTAGAGTAAAAAACACTAAACTGTGCAGCTGCCAGAGTTTCTTCCACACTGGTTCTTCATGTCCATTCTAGCAGGAGATAAATTAAATTGAAATAACCATGCAAATGTAGATGCAGAAATACAAACATTAGCATCAGAGTTGCATTCTGGATAAACTCCCAGAGCCTTTTACTAAAACTCTCTTCTAATAAACTCGCCTAACATCGTCTCAAATTGTTCAATAACATAATTGATTTTTTTTTAGAATCAAACATTTTGTGTATACTGATCTGAAACAAAAGCAATTAAAATGATTTTATTGCACAACTTTAGAGCTGCAGGGACTTTAAAGGCCAAAAACTTCGATATTAAGCAACAAAATCGGAACTTCTAGTCAAATCTTGCAGTGTTTCTGTGTGTAAATGCTGCCTTTACTGTCTTCTAAGGTTCTATATTAGAAGAAGTGAGACAGTTTTCACATTTTTACCACAAATATTGGTTTTCGTTGCTCTGATTTTAATGGTAGCTTAGAGTCATATAGTTGAAAAGAGCATTCAATCCTGTTTTTAGAGTTAAAAAAAAGACAAAACTGTGCAGAAAAGCTGACAGCTCTTTACCTCTGAGGTGTTCGGGGTCGAGGTGGTTTCGCTCATCTTTGGAGGCGAGGTGGGCCGAGACCCCCAGAGCCCCGGTTAGGGCCAGGAGCCCGGAGCCTCCCGCACCCAGGGAGAGTCCTGACGGGTGGGGCGTCAGGGGGATACCAGGGGCGTGGTGAGACAGGTGCTGGAGCTGCTGCTGCTGTGGCCACAGGGAGAGAGGGGAGCGGGGAGGGGATAAAGGGGAAGGGACGGCGACAAACGAGGGAGTAGGTGGTTAGAAAAGAAAAGGTAAAAACACGGGAGAAGTCAGAGGAGGGGAGCGAGAGGAACATGAGAGAAGGGGAGAAGGTGGATGAAATGAAATCCACATGGAGAGCTCGACAGTGAGAGAGGAAATTAAGTTGAAGGTAGATAGGATGTGAAAGAGATTAGCGGATTAAGAGGTGAGAGAGACGGACACCGAGGATGAGGAAGAGGGAAGAAGAAGGGAAATTGAATGATCAGGATATACGGGGGGGGGGGGTGGCAAGTAAAAAATGGAATCCAAGAAGTGAATGAAATTACAGTGTTGGGATTTAATAGGAAAAAGGCAGCAGAAGGAAGAGAGAAAGAAAAAGGGTGGAGGGAAAAGGCGGAGAGAACAGACGAGAAATGTTTGAGAGCAAATGATGAGGAGGAAATCGAGGTGGGAGCAGCGAAAAGTGAAGGAGGATTGGATGAACAGGAGGGGAAAAGGGAGAGTAAATGAGTGCAGAAGGAAAAAAAGAGGAGGAAGGAAAGTGTGCAGCAGCCGCAGCAGAGAGAGAGAGAGAGAGAGCAAAGAGATAAGACATTAAAATAAAACAATGGGAGAGGAGAAATGAGGACACAGCCAAAGGAAGAGGATGATAAAAGATTATGGGAAAAATACAGAAAGAAAATGTACACAGCAAGAAAAGAGAGAGAGAAAAGGATGGAGAGAGCGGAGAGCAAAGGAGCAGCTACAGATAAAGAAAGGCTATTATCCTGAGGGGCGCATTATGATGTGTTTTCGTGTGTTGTTTTGTCAAGTCAGTGTATTAGAAACACACACACAGGCAAAGACACACACACACACACACCTTAGAGACAGCGGTGTTGTAGTGCTGGGAGGAACAAAGGGCTTTAAGTAGACAGTAATGTGATCAGTGCTCTGACAAGCTGTGGAAAGCCCCGTCGACTCCAGCACTCAGGACCATCACTGTGTCTGTGTGAGTACGTATGGAAACCACAATGCATGTGCAGTGTGATGGCTGAGAAAAGCTGTGTAGATCTGTGTGCATTATTTGTCATAATTCAAATACGAGCTCGTCTTTAGCACAGAACCCTTAAAACTGTGCTGAAATTTACGAGGCATACAGGACAATGTCGTTGTACGGTAAGTTTACTTCAATGTGATCAGCCTTCTGATGAGATTTCATGTTATTTGATCCAATTATTCTGATCGAAATCCCTTAATTTGTATCTCTTATCAACCCTCTGAACCTCAGATTCACTGGCAGGTTTGAAAGGAATGTTTTCTTTAATCACAATAAACTGTAAAAACATGACGAATCGTGAGATGTTCAACTTTTCAACAGCCCTTGAACTTTGTGAGTTTTGGCTTCTTTGAGAGAAATAACCAAATCTAAGCTTAAAATCCGCATAAAATTATTATTCAGCATGTCTCGTTTAAAAAATTGCCAAAAAGAAACCAATTGCACTAAAAAGATTCTGTAAAAAACAGAAAATTATGTGTGTCATAGTGCAACCAAAAAGCCATTAGTGACTCAGCTGTGACCAGCAGTCACGTGATAAAAATTCAAGGACTTTTTCAGCTGAACTGCAGGCAGTGTACACACAGAGCAAATAGTAGGCAAAGTATGAAAAACAAATTAAAAAACATAAATAGCAAAATATCTATCGAATCTGAAGCCACCATTTATTTCCAGTATTAGTAACACCTGTCAGCAAATATGTAAAGGTTGATTCCAGGTTTTTTCAATTTTTGTAAACTAAAAAAAATTCAACTTTCTTTTATTGTTGTTTTTTGATGATTTGTGGCACAAGAACTTTGTCATACTGCACAGGAGACATTTTTGATTTCTCTCTACTGCTAGTCATGGTTGTGCTGTTTCCATAGAGGTGTTGGACTTTAAATTGCAGGGAAAAATGAGGCTACAGTGAGTAAAAATGACAGGAGCAAAAAAAAAGCACAGAAGCTACTAAGGGTTCAGAGGGATTTTTTAAGAAAAGAGCTCCTGCATAAGAAACTCAGCAAAAGCTACTATGTTTACAAGTCTACTCTTATTATCTTAGTTGAAAGTGCTGCTTAAAATTTATTTCTTTATACCACTACTTGCTCATTACAACTACAAGCAGCTTTATACATGAATACGAGCAGTGATTCATTACATCTTGCTCTCCAAAACTGGGAAAAAAACACATAACCCAGTAATATGAAACTGCTGCTGCGACAATGTATTCTTTAAGCTCGGGTGGAGATGCTGCTTGATATCTAAATCTAACAGGTTGGCTCACCCCATAAATATAAAACACTTAAAACACAGATACAGCAACAAATAACTCTTCAAATGTCAATGTTTAGGTAGAAAACAAACCTGTCCGAATTGTCCATTAGCTGTGATGGTTCCTCAAAGGTCCCTGCCACTAGTGAAACAATCCCTGTCTGACTCAGTCAGCACATTCACCATCGCCATCTGGAGACAGCACTCTGAGTGATGTTTACTTCATGCCTCACCTATTTGATGAAGATCTTCATATTTGTAGGCCAGCAAAAAATTTATTAATAATAGCTGTTTATTTCCTAATGTGTGTGTAGGTGCGTGTGTTGGTGCTGACGAGTGAAGGTGACTCACCCCGATAATGGCATTGAGTTCAGCCATGGTGACCTGCTTGGCCCTTTCCACGGCTTGGACCACCTGTTGCTGGTGCTGCATGTATACAAACACAGACAGAGTGAAAAGAAAGAGAGGTTAGACTGTAATGCTACTATCAGTGCAGCAGATATACACAAGGGTACTTCAATTCCTATTTGGGGGCATAACTGTGTACTATATCATACATCTACATCTACAGCTCCAAGACAAGTACACAGCACTTAAGTCGAAGCACAAAAATATGCACTTGAACAAGCAGAAAAATATACAAAAAGATAAATAAGTATAACCAGAATTAATCTACGAGGGTTCCTTAAAAAAGTTCTTGGCCTCACCTGGAAATAAGCTTCCATTCTGGGGCATAGCTGTATATTGCATTATGCATCTACATCTTTTTTTCCAATTAAATGTACAGCCCCAAACTATCAACAGCATCCTTGTACAAGCAGACAAAATATACAGATAAAGATGAATAAATAAAACCCAAACTAATCTATGAGGGTACTTCAAAAAGTTCTCAGCTTCATCTGGAAAGGGGCGTAACTCTCATTTTGGGGCATAACTGTATGCTATAAAGCCTTATACAAAAACTCAAATGCGTGAATCATGCAGTTAAAATAGAAACTGAAAGGAAAGCTTCAAGTTTAAATCCCACTTTCATGGTCGCCATTTTCAGAGTGATGATGAGGTTGTGCATATACACAAATAAAGACGAATAATTGAACCCGAAATTAATATGCGAGGGTCCTTCAAAAAGTTGTGGAAACAAAGGGCGTAACTCCCATTTTGGGGCATAACTGTATACTATAAAGCCTTATATCACTGTCCACAGAAACTTAAATGTTTGAAGCAATCAAAAAAAGGAGAGGAAAGCTTCGAGCTGAAATCCCACTTACATGGTTGTCATTTTCAGGGTGATGATGAAGTCATGCATAAATACAAATAAATGAAAACTAATAAAACCGGAATTAATCTACAAAGGTACTTCAAAAAGTTCTCATTTGGAAACAAGAGGCAAACCTCCCATTTTTCATCAGAGCTGTTTCTATTATGTCTTAATATCACAATCCATAAAAACTCAAATGTTTGCCGTCATTTTTTGCAAGGAGAGGAAAGCTTCAAGCTGGCTGCTATTGCCCCGGGACAATGCATCCATCCACACAGCACCATTGGCAGAAGCTGAAAAGTGGCCCCATGCACCTCACTCACCCGACCTGCACTGTCTTACTTCTGTTTCCTAAACCAAAATCCCACGTACATGGTTGCCATTTTCAAAGTGATGATGAAGTCATGCATATATACAGATAAAGACAGGCAAATAAAACTGAATTTAATCTTGGAAGGTACCCGGAAACAAGAGATGTAACTCCCATTTAGGGGCATAACTGTTTATTATAAAGCCTTATATCACTGTCTACAAAAACTGAAATCATTAAAGCAATCAAAGAGAACAGGAGAGGAAATTTAGATGATGACGTCATGCACGCTGTTGAGGACTATCTGGAAGGTCAACATGTGACCTTCGTCTGTGAAGCTTGAACATCGGCGGACCAAGTGCATTGAAGTTAAAGGAGATTACACCAAAAAATAATGCAAGAACAGTCTTTCTCCTGGGACATTTTCTGTTAAGAACCTTTTGAAGTAACCTCGTCTGTTCTGCAGCCCAGTATATTGCATGTACAGTCAAACAGCAGAAACCATTACACTAACCAAACCTGACAAAAGGTGTTTTTCAACCAAACTTGGTACAGCGAGTGTAAATATGAATGTCTACATTGGGCAACCACGCATTCACAAAACACAAACACCGGCAGAAAGTCCCACAAACAGAAGAACACGTTCCGCAGCCAGACACGTAGGCACTCACACTGCTCTACACACACACTCGATGCCACACTAACTAAAAATCTCAGCTCTGTTTACACAAAATCCCAATGTAATCAGTCGCACAAATGCAAACATACATGTGTGCGACAGCGGCTTGCACACATACCCACACAGAGACACCCAGTGTCAATATTGATCAAACTGACTGAGCTGTGACCTTGCTGTCTCTGGGTAGCACCACTCATCAGTGCACACTCACACTTACAGACAAAAAGAAGTGTGTCTGCAGCTTTGTATCCGCACCGTCTACACACTCGCACATAAAACAAACACACATCGACGCGCGGTAAACACACACACACACAGCGGAATAAATCTAATATAAGGCTTCACTGTCTTTTAATCCATTTTGTTGTCTCGCCTGGAGTCAGAGCAACAATATATTCACCTTCAATAAGTCTGCTCCTCTTATTCATTTAGGTTTTTCTAAGCAGATATAAATTAGAATTTAACTTGAAGAAGAGATTAACTGATAATGTTGCTGAATGATGAGAGAGCCCAAAGCACCTTTAAATAATGTCTGTATTTAATCTAAAGATAATAGGATTTATATATTTAAAAAAAACTATAATTTATTACAATGAAAGTCAGAGAGTCTCATGAAATCATCTATATATAATTCTCTCTGAAGCCATACTGACAATGACACCTTTATTATCAGTAGCTTTTGCCTTGGGATTCATCATTTAGAACAAATGTACGGAACCAATACGTTGACATAACAGTTTTACTGCCAAAAACAAGATAAGATGAGTTAAGATCATTTTTTAATAATCCCACAACGGGGAAATTTGTAAAGTTCACAGATCCACTAACCATAAGCTGACATGGTTGGACTTTCAAATCAGGAGAGTAGCTTATATCATGAGGCAGCAATGTACATTACACTTGTCACACTAGTAACCTATGATTAAAATGCTTCTGACTAGGAGAAGACAAATTATATATTTAGCTGATTATCGGATCTAAGAATTCCCAGTTATTAGCATTGTTGTGTTTTTTGATTCTTTGATGCAGCCGCCTCAGTTTGTAGTTTGGAGCAATGTCCCGCCCACAGCTTTGTCTGATTGGTTATGCATCACAATGGAAAGCCAATCAATACTGATTAATAAATGCTGAAGCGTTCTCTTCTAATTAAACTTGCGTAAAACATAAATACACAAAACATTTGCAACAAACTTTTGCACTGGAGATTGTGTTGTTTCTAAATTTTGACATCAAGGTTTTTACGTTTCGTGCAAATTGTTTCTAAATATCCGATCAGCCTCATTGATTAGTAATATTCTTTATATATAGCCTTGAAAAATAACATCGGTTGACTCTAACCTGTGACTGAAATACACCGATCAGCACAACATTCTGACCACTGACAGGTGAAGTGAATAACATTGATCATATTGGTACTATGTGGTGTTCTGATGGAAAACCTTGGATTTTAACATCCATGTTGATGAGACTTAGACACCCAAATAAACATTGTCCCACAACAAACACACTCCCTCAAGCAAATGGAAATCCCAAATGTCACTGGTCTACCCCCTGCAGGAAAATACACCCCACAACGTGGCAAAAACATCGAACAATCAGGAACATGTTGAGGAACATGACAATGGCCCAACATGTTGATTTGACCTCCAAACTTCCTACACCCCATTCTGATCAAGCATCAACAGGATGCAGTGGAACAAGTTTGACTGACAGAGGCCCCACTGCACAAGCCAGAGTACCCAAAGGATCCAGTGCCAACATCCTGGTTCCAGACCCCATAGGACACCCTGAGAGGTCCTCTTGTCCATGTCCAATGGTTCAGAGCATTTGAGCACACAATGGGGACTAACACAATATTAGTCAGGTGGTCATAATGTTATGTCTGATCGATGTATATATGTACACTTCAAGGCCAGAATAATATACTTCAAGAGCCAAAAGTTTCAAGTAACAAATTTAGCATATTTCATCTGAGTTCACACTGGCTTCACAGATGTGCAACATCAAACTGACTTATTTACTTCGTAATTAGCCAGTTTTTGTGTGTAATTAATATATAATATCAATTCGTGGATCAATTTTTCTTTCTTTTGAGGCCACAAACACAGACGTTGACTGTGCACTAAACAGGATTCATTAAAATCAGAAGAGACTTGACAAGTGAATACTGGAAGTTAATGAGCTGCATCAATTAACACTCCAGTGCAGCAAATTAGAAACTATTGTTTAGCATCCACATCCTTTAACATGCTCCTTTTCCAATATGTGATACGTTCGCAATATTTTTTTCTCCCCCGACAGGCCTGCCGTGTGAACAGTTGACTCCTGTTTGCATATTTTGTGTGTACGCGTGAGTGTGTCTGGCAGCGGTGACACTTACCTCTTGAGAGAGGAAAGGGATGATCTGAGCACAGATGGCACTGAGACGCTTGACAATCTCCGCCTGCGATGGAGGGAAAGAGAGAGGGAAAGAAAGCGAGAGACAGAAGGAGAGAGGAGAGGGGAAAAAAAAGAGGGGATATATAATCATGTCGCATATTGTAAGATCATAAGTACACAATGAACGCAGCGCATACGAAACACCTTTACAGCACATTAAGCCTTCGTTGCATTTAAACGCCTCCTTAATGAGTGAGGAGTTCTGTCCTCGACAAGTCTGAGGAGAGAAATGTGGGCAGCGGAGGTGGTGGAAGGATGGAGTCCTTTTTAGCACCTTCTCATTTAAGCTCAACCCACTTCTGCCTCAGACAAACACACGAAGAGCAGAAAAACCTCACCAGTGTTTCCACCTGTCACGACTGAGTGTCATCATGTTTTTTTTTTTTTTTTTTAAATTCACAGGAAAGCTGCATCTTTAATTCTTGGAAAAAGTCCTCACTATATACAGCAGCAAACACACACACACACATAAAAAAACAAAAGCGCTGGTTGTGTCTCTCGCACACAAACCCACACTGAACCTCTGCGGTGTGTCTAATTCTATCTGTCTGAGTGCCCTCAGCCTCATTTTGTTCTCTTCTTCACTCAGCCGTTCTCTCTTTTTCTACAACAGCTCTCACACTGAGCCATTATTACCCTATTCATCCTCTTCCTCCCATCCCTCTCTCCCCCCTTTTTTCTCTCTCTCTCTCTCTCTCATCTCCCTCCCTTTGCTCGCTTTTTGTCTGGCTTTCGCCCATCTTTCTATTTTTCTATATTATTTCCTCCATTATAATTCATCCTCCCTCCTTCCCCTCAGCTGCCCTTTTTTCCCTCTCCTCTTCCTCTATAACATCACTCGCTCTCATCCTTGCTTTCCTTTTCTTCCTCTCCTCTTTGTTACTTTGCCGTCACATTTTTGCCATCGTATTTTTTCCTGTTTTTTTCCCCTCTCTTTCTCCCCGCATCATCACTCCTTCCTCGCCAACACATGTTCCTGACACTTCAAGATGGAAGGAGGGGAAAAAAAAAAGGGTAGGCGATGGAGGGCAGTGCAGTGAGATGAGGCTGAACACGCCGTCATACAAAGACACACAATCAGCCAGTTACAGCCACTCTCATCGCGACTTCATACAACTCGGCTCCAAGGACAGACGCATCATACGTGTGTCGGTGCATGCACGAGTGGCTGCAATGTTCCTGCGTGATGTGTGTCAGCATGCACCGTTATGTGGTGTATTTTTATTTGCATGTTGAGCTGTAGTTGCAGAAAAGTGCTGTTTTGCTTGAAAACGCAGACGATTTAGTGGAAATTGGAAGAAAAAAAATGCTTTTAGAGCAATTTCCAGTAAGAAATCTCTCCGTTCTGTGTTACAAAAGAAGAAAAATCAGCCTCTTTGCGTGGCCTTGACAGCTAAAATACCATCCGGAAAGAAAATAAATTTACTCCCACAAGCGCTGAAGTAATGAGTTAATTGACTACTGGATCTCCAAGTGACCAATTATGATTCTGATACTATTGAAGTGATTATTTATTGATTTTAGCCACATACAACATCAAGTTTGCACCATATACACCAATCTGGCATAACATTATGACCACCTGCCTAATATTGTGTTGGTCCCAGGACATTGGCACTGGATCCTTTGGGTACTCTGTCTTGTGCAGTGGGGTCTCTGTCAATCCAACTTGTTCCACTGCATCCTGTTGATGAATGATCAGAATGGGGTGTAGGAAGTTTGGAGGTCAAATCAACATGTTGGGCCATTGTCATGTTCCTCAGTATGTTCCTGATTGGTTGATGTTGTTGCCATGTGGTGGGGTGCATTTTCCTGTGGGGGTAGGCCAGTGACATTTCGGGTTTCCATTAGCGTGAGGGAGTGTGTTTGTTGTGGGACAACGTTTATTTGGGTGTCTAAGTCTGATCAACACGGATGTTAAAATCCAAGGTTTTCCAGCAGAACATCAGTACCAAGATGATCAATGTTATTCACTTCACCTGTCAGTGGTCATAATGTTGTGGCTGATTCTACCAACTTGAAATTACATTCTGTAGCTTTAAACTGGAATTTCAGCAAAAAAAACAAGTGCAAAAATCAGGTTTACGAGATTGTCCCAACAGCAGTGGAACATTGAGACATCAACTCTACATTAACACACAGCTTCAAATATTGTTCTTATTATCCTCCTGCACATTTCAAGTTCTTGCTTTCACTATGTGACCTTGCAAATTCTCGGACGACTAATTTGCACATTCTTGCATACTGACAACATTTCTATTACTTTTTGTGACTTATGAACCCTTGACTACACTTACTGCTTCTTATTAATATTTCTAACACTTAATACATACAACTGGCAACACTTTTTAATCCACTTGTTATGCGCCAAAACACCAAGTCAAATTCCTTGTTTCTGAAAACCTACTTTGGCAACAAAAACCTTCCTGATTCTGATTTAATATTACATTTCTTCAGTTTTTCTGCTTCAACTAAACCACAGTTTCCTTCCAGTAGTAGGATAACAGAGTAAAGAAAAATTATATCGAAAGTTGAAGTTAGCATTCAGCTGTGGCAATGCAAGCTGTCCATTTGAGAGGAATCATTTGATTTACCGAAAAAGAGATTCTTGAATATGATGTTTTGCTTTCATTTGGCTAAATTTAATTGAACTGCACACTACCAATTGGAGCAATTCATCGAAGTTGATCCAACAATACTCTTTTTTGTGTGTACTGACTGAAAAGAAAGGAGTCAGAAAAGGGAACAGGAACCTTGCAGAACAGAATTTCTGTTTTTTACAACTGGAAATGGATTATTACGCCTGTTGCAAATGTGAAATTACTTTTCACTTTATGCTTCCTGCATCTGCTTTTTTGCAACCTTGGCCACTGTGTTTTCTTACACTTTATGCTGCTTTGCTCCAGTCTGTTCTACTAGATTGCAGGAAATAAAACAAAGCACAAAACATTCAAATGGTGGGAGGCCTGCATACAGTTTATACTGGCATTTCTGACTGATAACGACACCAGCAAACCTAAAAATGGTTCATGAGCTGCTGGAAATGTTGCCCGAACAGGCTCCTTTAACAAACATATCTGTTCCTCTGTTTGAATTAACCTCAAGTTCGCTTATCTGTCAAAAAAAACGGCACAATCTGAGGAAACTTTGTGCAGCAAATTGCTCAACCCTGATAGAGGTTTTCAGGATCAACCGTGTTACTGTACAGGGACAGCAGCTGGTGAAAGCTTCGTACACACAGGACGTACTTTCATTCACATAAATGCCTCATCTAGCCTGAATTGTCCTCCTCCGGTTGTATTTCTGCAGCTCCACCAGATTGCCTCCTCCCAAACAACAGGTTGCGCTCAGCTCCGCAGATCAATTCAGATGACCTGGCTCCGATTCGGCCAGGAAAAAAAAAAGCCAATCTGACAGGGCTGATGCCGGACCATATGTCTGAACCGAGCAGGATCTGACCCGAGCTGCTTTTCATTCGGTGTTTCTGAGGTGGCTGTCGCTCTGATCGAAAGCTATACAAGTAAACCGGATGGATGCAAATGACAGAAAGATGAAAGAGCGGAGCAGAAACAAACAGGATGGAGGAAAAGCGACGTTTTGCTTGAAAACACGGGTGATTTAGTGGCAGTCGCAGGAAAAAGTGCTTTTAGAGCAATTTCCAATAAGGAATCTCTCCATTCTGTGGTACAAAAGAAGAGAAATCAGCTTCTTTGCGCGGCCTTGACGGCTAAAATACCATCCAGGAAGAAAATAAATTTACTCCCACAAGTGCTGAAGTAATGAGTTAATCGACTACTGGATCTCCAAGTGACCAATTGTGATTCTGATACTATTGAAGTGATTATTTATTGATCTTAGCCACATACAGTGTCAAGTCTTTACCCGAAGCTAATACTAAGCTACCATGTCTTAAGTGTGTTACAGCTTCAGAAATAGTAGGATTAGTGTCCACTCGTGTGTTTCATTTCTATGTTTTGCGTATTTGACTGCATGTTATGTCACGGTGGAAGGCACACTGAAGCTGAAGTCCACCTCAAGATGCTTGGAGCTGCAAAGTTGAGTTTAAATTCTCAGAAAAAATATCAACTAATTCACACACTCACTTGTGTAAATCATTGCTATTGTAACAAAAATCTCAGCAAATGCAAGATTAATCATATAAATTACAGTCGTTGTAAATTGTGCACATACTTTATGAATGCACCTCTCAAAAACAATATCGAAAAGTCAACTTCTGCACCTCGACAGCATCCCACTAACATTCTGTTCTAGCTGGGTTATTCCATCTCAAATAATCAGATAATCTCTGATGTGCCTGAAGTTTTTATAGCATTAAATATGGATATTTATAAAGCCTTCTCTGAAATGTTGGCTTAAAATATCTAACTATTTCCGAGATATCTTAGTTTTTAAAAATTGCCAGTTGAGAAACTTTCACTATGTTTTTTCACACCTTGAAATTTGAGGTTATGTTTAGAATTTAGTGAGAGTTATTAAAGATAAAAGCCTGAAATGTTCCCTGTTGTTTCTCTTCAGGCCATTGATTCGGGATCTGCAACATAACTGAACAAATAAATCTCTGATTATGGTCGAGTTGTAATATAAAAAAAAATTGAAGCAATCATGAAAAGTTCCCATCTCTCAGCTCACATTAACATGAAAATTCATAATGTAGAAGTCAACTGGTGATATGTTCAAACCATATGTAGCCTCATGTCATAATAATACATATTAGAACACAGAGAATACTGAATAAAACAGAGTTCTAAAGTTTCACAAGAGTTCAATAAGAAGTAGGGCAATGCACTGAGCTGAATATGTGACGTTTGAAGTGACTGAAAACGACTTTATATGCACATATTCAAAAATGTTTTTGTTGGTAGAACTCTTTTAAAACTCTGTCCTACTTGGATTAGTCTGCGTACTAATGCTTTGATTTTCGTGGTACAACTTGTCATACCTGCTCAGTCAGTTCTAAAACGTCAGTGAAAAGAAGGTATGTCATACTTTTAAAAAGTATTCTATATGTTTTGTTTTGTACGTAGTGTGACTGGAGCCGGCTCTACTCAATGTGGTGCCCTAGGTGAGATTTCATATGGTGCCCCTCTCCGATTTACATATGCTTACAAAAGAAATTGCATCACATTGTTTTGTAGTAATATTCATTGGGCATTGCTTTACATTTAAATCATCCATCCATCCATTATCTATACACCGTTTAATCCTCTGCAGGGTTGCAGGGGGACTGGAGCCTATTCCAGCCGACTTGGGCGAAGGTAGGGGACACCCTGGACAGGTCGCCAGTCTATTGCAGGGATACACATAGCAACAGACAACCAAGGACACTCTCAATCACACCTATGAACAATTTAGAATAATTAACCTCAGCATGTTTTAGGACTGTGGAAGGAAGCTGGAGTACCTGGTGAAAACCCACGCATTCACAGGAAGAACATGCAAACTCCAAACTCCATGCAAACTCTAGGATCCCAGGCGTCCTAACCGGGACGCGAACCGGGGATCTTCTAGCTGTGTGGCGACGCTGCTAACCACCGAGCCACCGTGCAGCCCACATTTGAATCAATGTGAGCTTTTCCATTTTACAAGTTAATAGTGATAACACGCTTTAATATAATTAATATTGAAGGTGAACTTTTTCACGATTTTGTGGCGCCCCCTAGAGGCCACGGCGCCCTTAGCATTTGCCTACTGCCTAATGGGTGAGCCGGCTCTGAGTGTGACATGCAGCTACATAAGATTCAGCAAATATCTCTGGTTGACATCTGCATTATCTGTTCTTCTTTGTCGTCTAACCCGAGCTCAAAGATGAAACTTTTCATGACAGCTTCAATAATTCTGAATAATTCAACTCAGCCATAATCAGAGATTATTTGATCTATTTGTTGAAAATTGTAGATTCTGAATCACCGACATGATGAGAGGTAACTGAAGAAATATTAGGCTTATATCTGTAGTAGTTCCTGAGGTATTAACAACCAAATGTAACCTCATATTTCACTGTGAGAAACAAACTGGCTAAAAGCTGACCAATGGGAAATTTAAAAAACAACCTTGAATAATACTGGATATATAAATCTAGAATTTCCCAGATGCCATTTTAACTATCCACAATTTATGATAAAGAAAGTTTCAATCAAACCAGAGACAGTTGAACAGAAGGTCCTTGATGATTTGAAGTGGAATAAACCAGCTGTGAGGCAGAAAACGTGATGAGACACCAATCAACCAACGTGTTTTACAATTGAATGAAAGCGAGCCGAGCTGAAGCGGTCCGAGCCGGGCCAGGTGTCAGAAACAACACAGCACAGTCTCGTTCCAAAGCGCAGCCACAAGGGAGTACTGGCAAAGGACCGGCCGGATGGAGGGATGAACGGATGGAGGGAGGAACGGATGGACGGATACAAAGGAGGAGGAGAGGGGGCTGGTCAATAAACACCTGAGGGCAGAAACCCTGCCAACTGGCATCCACACCGACAGAGAGAGAGGCTCGACGTGAAGCACAGATAAAATATAGGTGAGGGGGGAAAAAGAAGAAGAAGACAACAGCTTTTCAATTACAAGAGAGAAAATTCCCCCAAATGTTCCTCTGAAACACAGACAAATGGATGGAGGAAGGGAAACGAGGAGACGAGAACACAATGAAGACAAGGACAGTCTGTTCCACAGGCTGTGGTGAATATTAGCCTGTCAGAGCTGGAGGGACACACACACACATGAAGGAGGAAGCACACACACATCACACACACACATGTAAGGGGAAGCACACACACAGTAAACACACATTAAACACACACTCAGACTGCCATCTCGTCAGATCATTGACAGGACGGTAATCACAACCAGCCAAACGTTTATAAGATCACAGTGCCTTGCTGCTGCATAATGATCCAACCTGAGGTGTGTGAGAGATAACACACAGCTTTAACCGCTAACTCACAACAGCAGCGACGCACACAGCACCCTGTTCTGGTTTATTTTAAATGATCACAAGCAGCGACAGACCGAATGACGGCCGCTAACAGAGGATCTCTGCAATTTGGCAGAAGCAGAAAGTTGAAAAATAGGAGTTTGACTCCGGAAAAAATGATTTGGTCAAAATCTACAGAAGAGCAAGTGTGGTCACCTGAAGTTTTCCTCCATCTGTGAAAATTCTAAGAAAAGCTGCTGTTGTTTTTAAATAAAATCCTTACGTGCTCCACTCTATTGTGTTTACAGTCAAAATACACCAATATGAATAAAGCACACAGGACAACAGCTAAGAATGTACTATAAAAATTATTATATTTTTAAGAAATTACAGTGATTTTTCATGGATTTCCCCTCTTTGGCTAAATTACTAATAACTACTAAAATCTGTATTTTTACAAATGATAATCTGTTTTGTTTTTTACAATCTTACACTGTACAAAATGATATATATAAAGGATTTAAAAAGGAAAAAAGTTTTTGAGTAAAGATATTTACCAGTTTTGAATTTTATTTTTTAGAACTGTTTACTGATATTTTACGGACTTCTTAGATTTCATTAAAATACTAATAACATTTTTTACAAATACTAATTTTGTTCTTCTACAATTTTTGGCCATAAAATTTAATTTTCAGAGTTTTTTCTGTATTTAAATCGGCCAATAATAACATCATTTAACAAATATTTGCCGGTATTTAAAAAAAAGATAAATATTAAGCATTGATAGTTTAAAAAATAATAATATATTTTTTTAAACTGTTAAACTTTTGTAGTATCAGTATACAAACAGCAGATAAAATGCCATTGACCGACACTCAGGACTCAACCTATTTACCATAAAAACATTTAGACAACTCTTTTCTATCAAGGTACTTCGGCTGTATATCTGTAAAACATTCAACGTACTGAATTCAAAGTAATGCAAAAACATTATATTTTATTAGTTATTTATTATTTTACGACGTTTAGATGCAAAATTACACATTTTTTATTGTATTCAAATAAAGCAAGAATATCTTACTTATCTGCCCGTATTTTAAAGAAAAAACATGAATATTAAGGATTGTGAACAAGAAGGTAAATAATTTTGAAAACTGTTATCTTACAGATTTTACTGCATTTAAAACCACAAAAATTGCTATCCTACAGATATTTGCCATTAGTTGAAAGAAAAATCATGTTTATTCAACTGTTATTTTACAGATGTTTTGTTATGTTACAGATAATAACCAGTAAAATCTGTACTAATACCATGTTAATTGTAAAAACCAAATCACAACTGCAAATTCTGTCCACATCAACAATCAGTATTTTCATAAAATTATTGTGTGACTGTGAAATTACACTCTTTTACTGTATTTAAATATATTACAAATGACACTAGCTTACTTTCACTGTTTTTATAGTTTTTGAATTACAGTATTCCTTGCTGCGAATTTTTTTTTATTTACAGATTTACTTGTATTTTTTTAAAAGTGTATCCATCACATTTTGCATTTACAACAGATATAATATTCACGTTGCACTTTCAATTCATCTCCTGCAGCTGAACTCAAACGTTTTGCTCACTCTTCTGTCTTTTTTTTTTTTTTGTGCCAACCTACGTCCAAGGATTCAAACCAGCGTCTCTTCCAGTAACAAGCCACAGCGAGAGGTGCTAGGAATAGGGGCAGAGTAGGAGCTAAGAGAGAGATGGCAGAGATTTTTGTTGAGAGCAATTAGTGTGAGTAGAGGGGTATCACTCGCACACTGACGCACACACACACAACACACACACACACAAAGCTGGCTCTCTGAGCCGTGGTGGGACTCGGAGGCTGGCACAGCTGGCAGTGCCAGAGCACACTGGGCACCATCTTCCTCCTCCTGTGCCAATCTCAGCCCACGCTCATCACATTCAAATTCACCGAGCTTTATTGGCAAGATGAACGCGGTCACTGTTGCTCGCCGTCACGCTGGGAGACCAAATACAATGCTGATCTTTCACAGGGAAGCGGCTTCCCCCGTCGCTCCGGCTCGCCTCAACATCCAGACCGAAACGTGCAAGAGTTTGTTTTCAGTCAATTCATCCCCAAATGTGAGTTTGTCTGCATTTCCTGTCTTCATTAGAAGGCGTTACTCATCAGCTGCCGGATTCTGTGTTTTTCTTTTCATATTTCAGCCCACTTAGTGAGATTTTCTGAACCATATGCAGATGTAGGTCACAATAACACAAAACAAAACATACAGAACACTGAATTAAACAGTCCTGGAGTTTCACAAGAGTTAACTTTCAAGCATTTCTTCCAGCAAGTAGTCGGACCATTCATTGAGCTGATTATGTTTCGTCTAAGTGACTGAAAGCAACATTATATTCAAAAATATTTTTCTTAACTATGTTTTAAAAGAACTATTCTGTTCTCCTTGGATTATTCCATCTAGTAAAACTTGTATTCTTGTGGTACAACTTGTCCCACCTGCTCAATCCGCTATGAAAGGTTGACGAAAATAACTTTTATTATTTGTGACCAAGTTTTTTATATTAAAACTTTTTTATAGATTTCATTTTTTAATATTGTGGCACGCAGCCAAATACGGTTCTGAAAAGATCTCTGGTTGACTTCTGTATTATCAGTTTGTTTGTTAATATGAGCTCACAATTAACAGTTCTTGACTGTCATTTTGTGGAACAGTTTACTGTTATTTTACAGATTTCCACAGTATGGTTAAAAATCTGGGTTTATACAAATGGTAAGTTGCACTTTGACAATATTTGAACATAAACGTTTTTTTTTTAACCGTTTTTAAATCTGCAAAAAAACCAACACTATTTTACAGATATTTGTCATTATTTGAAAGAAAATTTACATATAATAAAGTTTTTTTAAATTTCAAAATGTTCTATATCAGTGGTTCTCAACTGGTCCAGTCTCAGGACCCACTATGTCTCTATTAATAACAGTGGCGACCCATATTTTTGAAGTTTGCTGTTCCTGTTAACAAATTAAGATTTATTTGGGTGTAGTCTCAATGAATTTTGATATATCTTGAGGAAATTTTTGGCTTATTTTTTGGCTCATTTTAGTATATTTGGACACTTTTGCCAAGTTTTGGGCATATTTTGGCCCATTTTGACAGATTCTGAGCACATTTTGGTATACTTCTGGCACATTTTAGCATAAATTTCTCCAATAAGCTGGCAGAGCCAAATCTAGAGGTTAACAGTGGGCAACTACTGGTGTCACCACTGTTAAATATCCTGCTACTGAAAGCAAATGGTGTCATAAGAAAGACGTCCTTTAAAATAAAATACTTTATACCACTGCTTTTTTGGGGGGAGGATGGGGGCATGCTTCTGCAACCCTCTAAAAATGGCTTTGCGACCCACTTTTGGGTCCCGAACCACCAGTTGGGAACCACTGTTCTATATAATGTATATAATGTTGCATATAATAACACTTGGCCAGAATCAGTGCATATGACACATTTCGAACACAACCCCAACACACTCCTGTTTACCACAAAAACATTTATATAACCTTCTTCTATCAAGGAAAATATTATATAAGAAAAAAAGTATAAATAATAAGGAAATATCTCTGGTTGACGTCTGTATTATCAGTTTATTTGTCAACGTGAGCTCAAAGATGTGACTTTTCATGACGGCTTTAATTTTTCTTCATATTTCAAGTCGCCCGTAATCAGAGATCATTCGATCTACTTGTTCAATATTGCAGATTCTAAATCAATGACACGATGAGAAGTAACAGTAAAATTTTTAGGCTTTTAACTTTAGCAGTTCCTGAGATGTCGAGGTCAAAAAATAGCTTCAAATTTCAAAATGTGCAAAGAAACAGAAACATGCTGAAAGTGGGTGAATGGGTAATTTTTAAAAACATATATATTTCCAAAAGTATTTAATAAATCAAGCTAAAATTTCACAAATATCCTTATAAATGTAAATATTTTATGCTATGAAAAATGCAGACAAATCAGAGATGGTGGGATGCTGTTGGGTTGCAGAAGTTGACATTTCAATATTGTTTTTGAGCGGTGCATTTATGAAGCATGTGCAAAATATACAGTGATTGCAATTTCTATGGTTGAACTTGCATCTACTGATATTTTGTTGATAATCCTACTTTAATTCTACCGTTTCTTAAGCTGTAACACACCAAAGACATGCTAGCTCAGTAGCAATAAACAAATCACGTTCTACCTGCCCGTATGCTACAGTTACACATCGCACAGCACCTTGTCATTCACTGAAAACACCTGAGGGGCAGATTGTATCTCAGTAACACCTTGTTCCCGTCTTCGTCTGACTCTGGGTCACTTATTCAAAGCAGATTCCACATGCAGATCCACCGTCGGTCTGCTTATTTCGCGAGTGTTATCGTTTTCGGTTTTAGAGTGCCCACCGCCTCATCTGCCCACCTGTCTCGACTGTTTCTACTTCAGTTAGTCATTTTCCACATTTCCCAGAATGCCTTTTGACAGCCTTCACAGAACAGGCAGGAACGTGTTGCCTTTTCTCCGTGGGTTAAACATGTGGGTGGAGAGAGAGCGGCGGCACTAGCGATAGCAATTGCAAAGTAAGTGCAAGAGAATGAGTCTCTTTTTTTTTTTAACTTTCCCATTCAAGCGCTGTGAGTTACGCCCCTTGTTTCTGCATTCAGGTCCACTGAGCTGAATGTTGGTGAAGAAACTGGTACCACCACCAGACGGATGAATCCAGGTGCAAAATGTTGGGTCAAGGCAGAATCTATTGCAGTGACACCAGTGGCTTTTATGTGTATGCTCTCCTGTCCGTTTCGTGGCCACTTACTGCAGGAATAATACTATTAAAACATCATATCAGGCCCAGAATGTTATTTTTTGTAGCCCCCTCTATCATTTGCAGCAGCTCCCTGTATTTAAACCATTTACTTCGTGTAGTTCCCTGCAATTGAAATTCAGCTCCTGTGTTTTTTGTGTTTTGATTCTCGCATTCACGTGTTTGGGAACACACACTCCGCATGCACACACATGCATACATACAGGGTGTATTTTCAGAGCTCGTGCACACACGCTCCTGTTGTTTGTCAGCATCAGCTTGTAGAGATTTTTTGATGGGAGACACATTCCATAGTGAATTGCAGCGGCATTAAGTTGGTAATAAATGCACATTAATTTACATTGTATTGTCGAAATGTAAATTTCCAGATTCCTCGGTTAATATACTCATTATAAAACTGCACAAAAGGGCCATAAATGTAAAAAACTGGCAGCAAGGACGCCAGAAAAAATACCTTAAAAATGGTTCAATACCATAACATTCAAAAACTGTAAAAATCAATTAAATTAACAGGAAATACCTGTGAAATGATGTCATTCCTATAGGACTGAAATACAGTTAAACAGTGTAATTTTACAGTCGCACATTGTTAAAAAAAAACAAATTACTTTCTACAAAAAAATACACTTCATAAAACTGCAGAAAAAGTCCATAACTGTACAAATCTGGTAGCAAGGAAGCCAGAAAAATACCTTAAAAACAGTTCAATCCTTTAACATTAAAAAACTGTAAAAAGCAGTGAAATTGCCAGCAATTATCTGTAAAACAAGGATATTTTTAGTGGATTTAAATACAGTTTAACAGTGTAATTTTACAGCCACACATTGTTAAAAAAATAAATTATTATAATAATTTCTAAAATGCACAAAAGATTTTTAAAAAAAAGTAAAAATCTGGCAGCAAGGATGCCAGAGAAATACCTTAAAAATGTTTGAATAGTTAAAAAAAACAGTGAAAATAATAGAAAATATCTGTGAAATATTCTTAGTGGATTGAAATACAGTAAAACGGTGTATTTTTACAGTCGCACACTGTTAAAAAATGAAATATTATTTATAAAAATACATATTTCTGGTGTAGACATTACTTACAGTTTTGATCTGTCATGTAAATAACACTTTCTCTTCTGTGATTTCACGAGTCATGTGTTATGTCACAAAACATCAAATATGTGTAAAATAACTGCCAATATTTAGAAAAATCACAGCTAAAATCCATTAAAAAACATACATTTTTACAATGTACAGAGCCGATTTTACCTTGAAATAGGTCATAAAGGATATTTGTGTGGTAACTAGAGGCCTGCTGAGGATATGAAAAATAACCAAAAACAGCAGCAGTACTATATAAAAGAACGTGAAAATGTCCAGCATGCTCCAGATGACAGACTACACTGTCCATATTTCCAAGTACACCACTATCCGCTATCTGCATGATGTATTGCATGCGCCTCAAAAGATCCATGTGCTTCAGGGGGAGACGAGCGACTGCGAGTTTACAGGATTGCATAACATTTGTGGGTATTTTCCACTTTTTGTAACGTCACATGATATTAATCCTGATTTTTTTTGCAGTGTAACGTGTCATCACAGACAGACTTCTGTATATGTCAAAGGTGAATAAACTGCTTATTGGTAATAGTGATTAACTCGACAGCTTTAAATAGGATTATTGTTATTATCTTTTGCACAATTCACACTACATCCTGTGTGGTCTTGGATTTGCTGCGCTTGCTTTTTATTTCACTTACTGTGAATTTGACCTACGACACTTTCAATTTATCCTGCTTTAAAATTATTCTGCTTATCGGTGTCTTACTATTATGCATCAAAACACAACCTACTTGGCAATAAAACAGATTTTTCTTTGCAAAAAAAAAAAGTCATGTACATGCTATGAGGTGGTAGCCTTTGTACTTTTATGCATATAGCTGCAGAATGAATGACTCAGTGGGTGTGTTCATATCAAATGCACATAAACACAGTCCTACAGTTTATCTCCCTGCTTTCTAATTGGACCGCTCCCCCGTCTGCGAGCACTTTAAGGTAAATATTTGTAGCCAATGACGTACTAATCACCCACTGATTGGGGCTGCAGACACAGAGAACAGCCATCCCCGCTCTTCCTCTTTCATCTTCCTTCTCTCTCTCTCTCCGTGCAATCAGCCCTCTTCTTTCTCCATTCTGCTGCCTCATTTTTCCACTTCCACTATCTCTCCCTTTCTCTATTTTCCCTCAGTGCACTCGGCCTTGCTCTTTTGCTCTCCCTCTCTGCCCTCCTTCTCATTCTCTCTCATTTCTCGGCTCTATCTCGCTGCCCTGCTTCTTCTTCTTCTTCTTCTTCTCCTTTTTCTCTCAGAGTCTCTCCCTCTCCTTTCTTTTTCTTGCTCGGTCTTGTTTTTTTTCCCTCTCGCTCCTCTGGGCAGAGTGCCAGCTCCTCTTCCCTGGCGCCGAGCCAAACTCCTCTCCTCCACTTCGCCTCCACCTCCCTTCCTCTATCCCCCTTGCCTCTGATTGATGGCCCCTCTATTCTGGAAGGAGAGGAAGGGAAACAGAGAAAAAGAGAGAGGGAGGAAAGAGGAGCACACACAAGCACCCAAAACACACAAAAACGCGCGCACACACACACGTGCACGCAGGCACTCTTAGGATTGTACACACACAAACAAAAGCCACCGCAAACAGTCGTGCACACGCTAAGCAAAAAAAAAAAAGGGCACACACAGAAAACCAATCCAAACAGAGCGCACACACACACACACACACACACCGAGCTGTGTGCAGAGCAAGCAGCCTCCCAGCATGAGACCAACAAGCACACACTTCCTCCAACACACACATAAAGACACCAATTCAACCTTCAGTGCAGAACCAATACAAGATAGGCAGCGGACCAGGCAGCAGAAAACATTTACAGTGAAAAATACAGACAGACAGCTCACTTCGACTCTCCCACAAACACACACTCGCTCGTACGTGGACGTCCACAACGCGGTTACTTACAATAACACACACACACACACGTATGGATTCAAGGACACACACATGCATAGTCCCTGTAATGCACATACGGACACACACTGGGATGTTACTGCGAGATACAAAATCTGTGCCTCACAGTTGGGGTTGTAGTTTTATAGTTTTATGGTCCTCTCTCTCCCCTCCCTCCCTCTCTCTCTGACTATATTATACTCTAAGCTATTAGTCATATTCACACTGTGCCAGCTCACCAGCTTGCATTGACAGACTGCATACGGCTTCAAACTCATGTCGTCCGCAATGCAATCAGACACAAAGTAGCCACAGTAGCAGAGCCGGCTGCACAGTATGCGTGCATGAAATGATATTCAAGGATGTGCACATCACACACACCGACACGCAGATACACTAATGAATGTTGTTGTTGTTACGCATCTCGTTGTTGTTGTTGTTTGAGAGCAGCTGAAACATGCACACAGTGTGGTGCAGGACTTCGTCGCTACACACCGAGTCTTCTAACATCTGATTTTTGCCTCCTTTCAATGCATCCTACTAAAAATGCCGTTTCCTCGTTGAAAAATAGATTCGAAAAGTCAAAAAAGGAAAGTCGAACTCTGATGAAACTCCATAAACTAAAGATAGGTCCTCATTGAATTCTGCTGCTGCTGCAACTCTCTCCTCTTGCTAACCTCGGTTGCTCTCTTACTGCGGCCACAGACTTTAAATAAAAGATGGACGTAGCCTCCATGTCTGGAGAGCAAAGCCAACATAGAAGTGCCTTAAGCTTGCATTCTTTCTATCAGCCAGCAGGGGGCGCCTCTTCTGGCTGCATGAAAAAGTCAGATTGCATAGAAGTCTATGAGAAAAATGACCACACTTCTTATTCCATTTGCAGCCTCGCCAAACATTTCTCTAATGACTTTATGGTTTGAATCGCCAGTTTCAGGTGTTCTTCAATGCTGCATGGTGTTCATTTTGTAAATTACAGTACCGTTTAGAGTAAACAGAGATGATAAAGCAGTTTGAGGGCGGGACTACCTTGTGATTGAGGGAGGCACATTTTAATTGGAGAATAAGACATAAAAAGGTTTTTTTCACTATAAAATGCATGCTGACAAAATACTACACATTTTTTTCCTCTGCACACATAAAAAAACTCTGATCTTTTTGCAATAAAAGATCAAGGTTTTTCTGCTACAGTTGTTCCCATATGGACATAGGTAGTGTCCTTGTGGTCTCTGAACAAACTCAAGGCTTTAAACTACAAACTAATGTGTGATGTTCAACTTCTCTATACACTCCACTATCGCAGCATAAATTAGACCATGTGTAGAAGGGGTACTACCTATGGTAACACTGAGCAGCCTTGCTTCACAGTTACACTCTACATTTCAAAATGCCTTTTCATTTGCCTTCACTGTTGGAGACACAACTCGCACATTATGCTCTTCCTATAGTGGCAGTTCTTATTATGGAAATCACTCCTCCTCTACTATAACATAGGAAGACAACCTCTTGCAGCACAGCTATGTTTTATGCTATAGATGTTAACACCAGCATGGTAAGCTGGTGTGTTAGCATGCTGCTGTTTAGCAAATTATATTCACAATTCTCTCCATCTTAGATTTGCAATATCAGCATGCTAACATGTGCTAATTAGCTGTAAACAAAGTGCAGCTGAGGCTGATGGAATATCATTTAAATATTCATCGGGAGATTTCATCCAAAGTGATTGGCAGACTGACAATGACATCCCTAAAGCCATGCAGCTTCACTGCAAAAAATGAATGTTTTTAAATCAGCAAAAGTACTGTCATCTTATAGATATTTGCTGCTATTTGAAAAAACAAAGTATTCATATTGAAGAGTGAAAAATGGTAAATAATTATTTTTAATAATTATTTTACAGATTTTCCTTGTTTTTGTTACAGTAGTACAGATAATAATATCTAGTTAAATCACAGAAAAAAAAAATTAATTTACCAGTTGACTGGCCGATACTGAAATTTAACTCAACATCAAAAATCTGTAGTTTTACAAATGATAATTCGCTCATTTATAAAATTTGACCATAAAATTAAATAGCTTTACTATATTTAAATCAGCAAAAATGTTGTTATCTTACAAATATTTGCTGATATTAAAAAAAAACAACTGATACATTAAGGAGCAAATGATACTAAGTAAATTTTTGTAACTGTTGTTTTACATATTTTTCCTGTTGTGCTGCATTACAGATAATATTGTCGAGTATAATCGCAGAAAAAATATTAATTTACATGTTAACTGTAAAAAAATGTAGAAAATGTCCATATCAAATTTTCTTAGTTTACTAAAGTGTAAAATTACATGGTTTTACTGTTTATAGATCAGTGAAATATATATACATACACCGATCAGCCACAACATTCAGAACACTGACAGGTGAAGTGAATAACATTGATCTTATTGGTACTATGTGGTGTTCTGATGGAAAACCTTGGCTTTTAACATCCATGTTGATGAGACTTAGACACCCAAATAAACACTGTCCCAGAAAGAGCACAGTCCCTCACACAAAAATGCAGCCCACCACATGGAAACAACATCAAACAATCAGGAACATGTTGAGGAACATGACAATGATCCAACATGTTGATCTGACCTCCAAACTTCCTACACCCCATTGTGATCAAGCATCAACAGGATGCAGTGGAACAAGTTTGATTGACAGAGGCCCCACTGCACAAGCCAGAGTACCCAAAGGATCCACTGCCAGTGTCCTGGTTCCAGACCCCATAGGACACCCTGAGAGGTCCTCTTGTCCATGTCCAATGGTTCAGAGCATTTTAGACCACATAAGGGGGACCAACACAATACTAGGTGGTCATAATGTTATGCCTGATTGGTGTATATTTTAGATATTTGCTGGTATTTTCACCATTTTTACAGCTTTTGAACATACAGTTTTCTATTTCTGGCACCCTTTCTGTCATATTTTCTGTGTTATTTTATGGATTATTAATTTTGTTCTTTGCAGTGTAGCATAAAAGAAAAGGCCTTTATTCTTTAACGATGCATTTTTCAACCGTAAACTGATTTTTAAAAATTTAATTACTTCAAAAATCTTTACTTTCTCATATCAGTGTCCTTTCACACAGCGATAGTTTTCACCTGGGACGTACACCTGACACTCCTGGACATTATGTAAAGGTAAAAGCCACATGCCGTGTGACTGTTTCGCTCGCAGCAGTGGTAACCTATTTGCTCCAACTCCAGCACTGGTTGCAGAGGACGGTGCCACATGCGGCAACTTCCACATGCATGTACACATTTCTCTCTCTCTCGCTCTCTCTCTCTCTCTCTCTCACACACACACACACATCACACACACACACTCAGATAAGCCAATACAGTCTGTGAAGCTACTCAGAGCTCCTCTGCCAGAGTGACAAAGCTATTACGCTAAAAGGCTAGCTCCCTGGGAATTTAATCATCCGTTTTTCTCTCTCATCTCATCTTTCTCTCCACTTTTCACTGCAGTTTTCCTTCCCTCAACTTATATTCTATCATTCCTAAAGGGTTATATCACGCTCTATCCGGCTCTCCTTCTCTATGCCTCATTATTCTGAGCTCTGCTGCCCATGTATACAAAGGCAAACACACATGGTTCGAAGAGAGGGAGTGACATCAAAGCCGGGAGAGCACAGATGCTACAACATGTGCAGAGAGGAACTGCATACACGACTGATCAGAGAAAGAGCAAACACATACCATAAACACACACACACACACACATACAGAGAGTAATTTGACCTCTCTGAAGCCTGCTCTAGTTGACCCACATATGCAGTGTCGCCTTAATCCGGCCCCTTTAAACAAAACCAGTCACAAAAAAAGCATAAAAAAAGAAATCAAACCGTGGGATTATGGACCGACTGGGTGGTGGGAATGAAAGAGAGAGAAAATATGAGGCAGGAGATGGAAAGAGTGAGAAAGGGAGAGAGGAGGGGAAACAGAGAGAGAGAGAGGAGCCCAATCCTATTATGAAGCAAAGCGGTGAGTTGAAAATGAAGGCATCTCCTGCTCCCCTCTCTCTCTCTCTCTCCCTTTTCTCATTCACTCTCTTCCCCAATGAGATGAGGATTCAGGTCACAACTTCAGCCAAATATACCACACACACACACACATACACTGCACACATGTGTATAAACACATGCATAAAAAGGCCAGACAGCTCGGGCTAATTAGGCGGGGAGGATAAGCACACAAACACTTCTTTCTCTTTTTTTTCTTTTTTACACACAACGCAAGCAGATAAACATTCCCTCATGTGATCTCCGTCTCCTGCTCTCTCTTAATCTTCCTCAGTCCCACTTTCTGTTTTATTCATTTTCTCAGTTTATTCACTCTTTCCTGTCTTTCTCTCCCCCCTCCCTCCCTCTTTCTTCTCGGCTCAATCCTAAGATGTTTCCTTGCTGCTGAAAGAAATACTGTTTGCTTTATAACGTGAACTAAAAGAGAGAGAGAGAGACAGAAAAATACAACCGGGCTACTCTTTTTTTTTTTTCTCTTCCCCTGTCACACAAAAAAAACGCACTCGCACATTTACTCCCACACCCTCGGTCTCATATGTGTGGTGGTGAAATGAAAGGAGGGAACAGGAAGGAAGGACAGCCAGCTGCTTCATCTGTCCTCAGGAGTCCACAGGGGAAACAGTCTGGCTGCCGAGCATCCTGACTATCAAACACAGCCTCCTATAATATCCTGCCTGCTCTGTGAACCACGCTGCCTCTTTATCTCGCATTCTGATACAGTATGTAAAGCCTATATATATGCTAACACTGATCCTTATAATATCCTGTCTATAGTGTGTGAATACGGCGTTCTTGTACCTCTTTATTTCGGCGCAAAGAAAGCACTGCCGACTATTTCAAGTTCAGGAAACTACTCACTTTCCCACCACCGATCATCCTGCTATTTAATTTAATAATATAACTAATACATTCGGTTTTATGTTTTGGCTTAGCTGCTAATTTTTCCAGGCTTTTATCTCACGCTGTTATTATCCTAAATGGCTTAAAATTAGTAACCGGCGAGGGGTTCCCGATCCAGCCTCAAGGACACACTGACACCTTTCGCTAATGGGATGCTCTCTCTCGCCACTTGGCCACCTTTCTGCCGGTTAGCCTGTAAAATTATTATGGAGGATATTTAAAAACATATCTGACATTGAAGGAATTTCATCACCGGGCCGCTTAGACGATAAATCTATTAGGCACTTCTTTTTTTTCCCCCCCAGATACTTAGAGGTTTAGAGCTTTAGTCATGATCAAAATATGCGAGATAACGGTCAGGTCTCGCAGATTGAGTGCGTATTTCAAGGTAAAAATGGAGGAGCTGCCTCGGACGCAGAGTATTTGAGGCAAAATGACGGAACAGTGAGTTGAGTTTTGCAAATGATAAAGTTGCAGGAAAGTGTAGATGAAATAGAAATAACAGGATAACACAAGAATTTCCACTTAACATTATACTATTACTCAGAGTCGAGCTGGGTCTGAATGAGACATTACAAACAGTTCTTATTTAAACTGAGGCTTGTATAAGATTAAGCATCTTTCTTTTAATATAGCTGTGACAGACCTACAAATGTCAAGCTATAAGGACTAACAATTAAGCTCATCAATAAGACAAAAAGTGATTTGTTTAAAGGAAAAAGCAGCGTGGACTGTTTAGTATTTAGTATCTACACTGTAAATCATTTTAACTTCATTCAGCTGAGAAATTTAAGTCCCCTTCTGCCTTAAAAATGTGAGGTAACTGCACTTCAGCTGATTAATTAGTTCAAAGTTTAGCTGTGAAAGTATAAAACTCGCTTAGTTAAACTTGAGAAAACAAGTTCCATAAGCTTAAGATATCAAGTTGCATCAGCTAGTCAACAAGACCACAGACTTCCCTTCCTTACATTTTAACAATTTCTTCTTCATTTGACTTCAGGAACTTCCATCCTCAGCTGTTCAAGCCATTTTTGACCAGACCCAGTACAAAAACAAACTGTGTGGCTGCTTCTGTTTACTGTAAAATAAATAACAAGTCTACAGGGACTGAATTCAATACTAACCTTTGTCATGGGTGTAATTATTTTGATTACTATGAAAAGTAACAACCATAATTTACTCTAACAAAGACACACAGCAAGTTTCTACCATGCCCGTTTTCTCAAACTACAAAAAACAAGCATTTTAAACTCCAATAATGCATCCTGGAAAGTCTGCTTATATGCCAGTTTTGCTTTTGCATGAACTTAATTTCATAAATTGAATGAAATCTCAGCTGTTCATTCATTAAACTCATTATTTTAAATCAGAAGAATCCATGTTTTTAGGTTCTAAAGTGGTCTGACAATAAAAATGAGACCTTTTATGCTCAAATATAAATTAGTAAAACTCATATGTTCACACTGAGTTGACCAAATTCCTTTATGATGATTTACAGTGAACCTTTATATCAAGTTATCAATCATCCCATATATACTTTTTTTTTTTATCATAACTCTGTCTGTAATGCATCTGCTAGCCCATCTCTTATTTTGAAGAAAACATTTCAGTTATATTACATTTTGTGTACATTTCTGTGTTAGCATTGGTAGCTATCTGTATGAACATGTGGTATAAACATTTAAATAGTATACTGGTTTTGTTTATTTGCAAACTAGGTTGAGTTTAACTAAAAAGCACAATTAAAATGTTAAAATTCTGCTCTCATTGTAAAGGACAGCAACTTAAAGCGTTATAAAAAAGTCAGCTGTGACCCAGCTTCCAGCTACACGTGCCTCTCCAGGTTCCCGCTGTTTAATCCCTAATTAACTACCCTCACTTCCCAAGTAGCCTTGTTGCCTAGCCATCATGTTCTACCTGGCCGCTAAAACACAAACAAATATGCAGATTCAACATCAGCTTCCTAACAGGTTCCTAACATCAAGAATCTCTCCGGCAAACCTAAAATTGGTGCCACAGTTCAGTCTGATACTTGTGGACATCGTGTCTTGCAGTGAGCCAACCGCCACTGATCCTGAAATACATCAGGCAGACATTTATACACACCTAAAAGCAGCAACCATTGTATGCACTATCATAATGAATTAACAGGACCAAGTCATCCAAATTGAAGTCAAAGACAGGATTTCTCTGTTTCCACTGATATGATTGTGGAATGACAGTTGAGGAGGAGAGCAGCTTTATGATGCAACATAAGCTGAGGACATGTGTGTTTCATGCACCGTGTTTCCGTTCCAGGTATCACTAAGACACTAATGTGTGGTGTTTATTTCTGATAGGATGGTGGTTTGATGTACATGCAGTGGCAGGAACCCCTGAAACTCTCGGACTATTTCCTGTCATGCACCGTCAGGTCCTAACTCAGTCGTAGGTCTTACCCAGGCAGTTATTGAACTGCTGCCACAGTAACTTCCCTGCTGACCCGGGGGATCTTCAAAGGGACACTACCCCAACAAAGGAGTTATAGACTCTCCTGCTGAAATCACAAATCACCCCTGATACTGCAAAGATGTACAGTTTGTGTGCATGAATCAAAAATTACGCTGCACTAGAAAATAGAGGAAATACAGCATTTTTATACTCCAATGATGATTTGATTAGAGAGGATGAAACAAACTGTCACAGGTGTGTGAATGAGTTTGTGAACTGGTTTCATACTAGTTTTTGTCAGTTAAATACGATGAAAACTATTAGATATTATCCATAATTTCAAAGCAAGCAGGAAAACAAACCAACAAGTAGATGTTAATGGTGAATGCTTTGAAATAATGGACCCTAATGCTGAAATGTGTTTGAATGAAGTTTGTTGCTGATCATATGGATAAAGAAAAGGCCTTCTGGAGGAAAGCTCTGTGGTCAGACAAACAAAAATTGAGCTAATGACCAAAAAAGTGTTTGGAGGAGAGAAGGTGAGGCCGTTAACTCAAGAACACCAAATCTGTCATCAAGCATGGTGGTGGCATTATTATGTGGTAGAATTCTCTGGTGCTGTTATCAGCCAAGAGGTTAGATCTTGGACACAGTTGGGTGTTCCAACATGACAGTGACCCCGAGTACACATCAAAGGTGGTAAAGAAATGGTTAAATCAGGCTACAATTAAGGTTTCGGACTGGTCTCAGCAAAGTCCTGACTTCAACCCCAACAAGAAGCTGTGGACTGTGATAAGGGAGGAAGTCTGTGTCAGAAAGCCAATAAATTTGATTAAACTGCACCAACTGAGTCAGGAGGAGGGTCAAAGACACAATCAGAAGCCTACCAAAAGGGCCTAGTTAATATGAAAAAGACCAAAGGACATTTAACATTGCTGTATGTATCTTTTTGACCCAGCAAATTTTGTCATATTTCCAGAAGAGGCGTCATTCACAGAAAAAGAATACGAAGATTATTCTTCATGCAGAATCTTCGACAGTCTGAAGTGGACATACATGCTCTGGTTTGCTTTTATCACGCGTTTGTGTAGAGTATTCCACTGTAACTCTGCTTGGCATTTTTCACAGTCTGTAGTTGATAGCAACAAGCTCAATAACATTGTGGATCTGCAACAACACAGTATGAGACCTTGTGAGTCCCAAGTGGTGAGGAAAGAGCGCTCAATCCTTAGTGATGTATCACACTCTCTCTAAAGTTAATAAAAGTTGTTACCGTCAGGTTCGCTGTCGTCTGAGTCACTAGATGTAGACTTCAGGTGTAAACTTGCACAGTTCTCAAAATCCACTTCACTGTGGAAAACAACACAAATTCCCCACTAGCAGCCTACTTGCTAAAAAAACCTAAGTTTTGCAGAAAATTTGGGTCATGCAATAAGGGAGCCCTGGTTGTTTTACTGTATGAATTAGGCATTTTAATGACAGTGCTCACCTCCCTGCATGCATCAAAATCATTCCCCTGCCACTATTTAGAAGGGGCTTCATTCTGGGTTCAGCACCGCCCAAGACGACTGTAATTAGTTTAAAGGAATTCAAACATGCAACAGCATTTTTCTCTTCATAATGGAATGATAATGAAGTGCAGTCAGACCATTCTCCAGCACTGACACAGTGCCGGGGAGGCGGTTGTTGTTATGTGGGGCTGGGATCGGGGTCCAGGGTCACTGTGGGCTTTGCATGCCCAGAGATTCTGCATAAATTCCAGTACAGCTCTACAAATCTGGGCAATATGAGGTGTGTGTTTTGCATTTTGCTGTGCTCAGTACTTGGTGTTGGTGATGTTGCTGTGGAGCGATTTACTGTCAAATACCTGACTGTAATCGTAACATCTTTTGTGTTGTGGTTGCCTCTAACACAACGAGAATTTCAAAAAGGATAATAAACAAAACTAACTAGCAAGTGTGTATAAACATTTTTACTGTTTATAATTTTGTGTGACTGTAAAAAAATGTAGAAAAACACGGCAATGCTGTGTTCCAAGCAGCACTGGCCAGCTGTGTTCAGCTGTCATTAGAAGGTTATATATGTGCAAGAGTTTATTGCTGTTGAGTAATGGAAAATGATGTCTGCTGTAACAGCATACCAGAGCACAAAGCAACACGGTTTGATATGCCTTCTGCTGCAGCTACATACCTAACTGAGGGAACTATACATTATAATTATGTTTCCTCAAGGATTAAAGGTCCTGCACACCCAAAAAGGTGGTTTCAGTCACTGCCTGATTAGATGTGTGCTCAGGCTGAAGCTGGGTGAAGCTTTGCTGGGAATTATGTGATTGTACAAAACTTAACGTACCAATAGGATTGATAACAGGGTCAGCTGTCTCACCTTAAACAGTGAGGGAGGCATCTGCAAACATGAAACATCTTATCTTATACTGATACCTCGCCGTATTTTAAAATAGTCAAAACATTTGAACTGCAACCTTGATTATCACCGATTTTATCAACAACCTCTCTTATCAGTGTCGACAAAATCGTAGTGCAGGTCTTGGATCTGTGTGTCGATACATCCAATACCCCAACTGATCTCAGCGGACTCACTATTATCTCCTGTTCACGTGCTGCATTGCAAGCATCCCAGGATAAAAACATCTTTTTTTTCCATGACAGCCACCAACAGTAAACAATGAAGTGAGGGAACAATGATGTGAGCTGCTATTCTTATTGAATAAAGATGCTTGCTAATTGGTGACATATCATGTTGCTGCCAGCATTAGTGTTTCTCTGTTTGGGTCCATTCAAGTCTACCTCATTTTGGATCAGGTCTAATTATACTCAAATCTATTCTAGTTCAGACTGGCTATGCTGTGGTTGTCTTTTGTCACGTTTTTCCTGGATATTGCTTTAATCACATCTCAGTCGGGCAGATTTTAGACAAAAGTTTTGGTGATGTGTAGATTTTTATAATGCTGATTTTAGTTATGAATGTTTAGCTGCTGTTTATTTTGTTGTTGTTTATCTATGGATGTCTTGATTCCACCTCAAAGATTGGGATAAGGTCCAATCAAGGATTTTTTAAACTAATTGTATTGACACAACTTTCACAACTTGTAGCAGGGTCCTAAGATTGCATATTTGGAGTCATTTTCTTAATCAGCAATATTATGAATCAATACAAACTGTGCATTGTGGACAATTGTCCTGAGCTAATGTTGCTATTTTAGTCAACAGACACATGATTTGGACCTCAAAATGGACTCTGTTAAATATCCCACTGACATATGGAACCCTATCCTAGTCAACCCAGCTTGTCTTAAACATACGATCTCTGGCCAGGCACCATTAAGCATCACAGAAGTCTTAGTCATGGTGCCTGTTGCTAGCTAAACCCCTATAATGCTCTCTGCTTGCCAACGCAAAACTACTGATAGTTTGAGTGACCGCCTTCTCAATAACTACAATAAACAGGTAGAGGCTCCACCTGGTGGAACAACCAGTTACTACAGATAACCTGCAACATATTTTCCTTCATCCCAGCTTAATTTAACACTCCCGTGCTGGTCTAGTCTTTATCAAAGTGCTCCTTTACTAGCTAAACTCCCACAATGCTCTCTTCTTGCCAACACAGAACTGCCCATCTCCTCTGGATTCTAAAATATTAAACAGGAAGAGCCACAACCAGGTGCTACAGCCAATCAATAATACTTGAAGTGTTTATTACCTCTGAAAATGGTATTTAGCATTGGCAGATGTTAAATATCAAATGACTCACATCGGATATGGAGGGGGGAAATCGGGATGTCTCTACTCTGACTGGATCGAGGGTAAAAATATATTTGACAGGGAAATCCCTACTACCATTCACATTTCCACATTTTCCTTTAGGCTGCAGTCTGGCTACAAGCTTCAGGGCTGCCGCTGCCTCTTACTGGACACGAGTCTGACAAAACTTCTATTCCTCCTCACCTCCTGCCAGCATCCAATCATTCTGCTGCTAGAATTACCGTCAATACAAAACCAGCCTCAATCTATTCACCACACACCTTACAACAAGACCTACAGCACATCATTACATCTGCAAGCCACCCTGCAGCAGCTACTGTGAGTCCGCAGCACATGGCTGAATCACACAGTCACTGAATATACATGCTGTGCATCTGCGCATAGCTGGGGATACAGGCAATAACTATCCAGGCCCCAGAAGTGCTATATCAATGAATATAGAACAACCACAGAGAGCAGTGTAAAGTCCTTATAGCCTCCCTCGCCCCTCCTGGGGATACAGCTAGTATATATATATATATGACATGATATGATAATGGAAGTGAACCAAGTGAGATAATGTGATGGGGTGTGCATGCATGTCACTGCATCCATACAGCTTGAAGAAGGAAGGGGGGGAGATGTTATCTTTCTTCATATTGTTCAGACACAATCATCAGAAAAGGAGGCAGAGAAAGGAGAAGAGAGGGAGGGTGGAAGATAGAGACTGAAAGAGCGAAGGAGAGCAAGACAGGGGAGAGAAAAAAAAAGAATCGAGGCTCAGAGGAAGGGTAGGAAGGCAAGAGATGACTGTTACAGCTCAATTAATGGCGGGACATGAGATGGCCCTGCCACTGATAATGACAGAGCGTGAGCAGCAGAAAGAGACAGAGAGGGGAGAGAGGCAATAGCAGTGA
Organism: Dascyllus trimaculatus; assembly: GCA_024666655.1. Classification (NCBI taxonomy): domain Eukaryota; kingdom Metazoa; phylum Chordata; class Actinopteri; family Pomacentridae; genus Dascyllus; species Dascyllus trimaculatus. The sequence continues at coordinate 29,900,267 of CM045446.1, forward strand.
TCTCGACAGGATGTTAGGAGGAAGCTGGAGGGGGGAGAAAAAGGAGGAGGAGGAGGTGGAGAGGAAATAAGAGCAGATACTGTTAAATCTATTCATGATTCATTATTTCTCGCTGCAGCTCAAAGCTCCCCTCCCTCCCTTGATGTTTCTCTCTCCTTTTTTTTTTTCCAGCTCTCCCCCCTTCGTTCCCTCCGTTGCTTCTCTTTTCTTGGCTCTCATTTTCATCTCCATCTCTTTTTTCCCCCCTCATCTGTTCTATGAGGTCTTTATCTGTCTCTTCTAAGGCTCCATCCTTCCTGTTTACCCTCTCCCCTTTCATCCGTTCAATTAATCTCCATCTCCTATTTTTCTTCTCATCCCCGCTCTCTCGCACTTTTTCCAACATTAGCTCCCCCTGCCATCTCCCACATTTCTTCGGCTTCCGTCTCCCCGCTCTTTCTTTTCCTTGCACTCACATCTTCACAGTCTCGGTTTTTTTTTTTTTTAAATGATCTTACTTTTTTCAAACTATCTGCTACCTTTGTAACACCCTCTCTTCTACAACCTCTCCTTCTGTGCATTATCCTTATCCATGTTCTCGTGCTATCTCTCCTTTTCCCTCTGTCGCTCTCTTTGATAACATTTTTTATAGTAGTTCCTGCGTTTCTTTTCTTCCCCAACACTCTCCTCACCTTCTTCTTTTTATTCTATTTCTGTCAAATGAGGCTTCTCTGTTTCCTTTGGTGTCTGTGATGCTGTAGGTTCTCTTTTACTATCTGCCTCACATTTCTCTCTCGCTGATTCTCCTATAGATTTTCTTATACCTTCTCGGTTTTATTTCTCCTCATTTTTTTTCTAACCGTTGCTCAAACATATACTTTTTCCACCTTTTCCCTCTTATATTCCCCTCGCTGGCTCTTTTTGCAGCCTTGTTCACTGGTTCCTGACACATTCTGCTTGTAAAATCTTTTATTCCTTTCTCTCTTTTTTCTGCTCTCATTTGCCTCGCTGTCATAATCTCTGTATCACTTGCTCTTTTCATATTCAGCTGAAAATCCACAATCAGAAAAATGGAAAAAAAACAATGTGATTTTACTATTCATTTATGAATTTAACACACCAAAAGCACCAAATAACAGCTTGCTTTTTGTTTTTATGACCACGTCCTCAAGTGAAAATAGGAAATGATGAACCAGATCACTAACTGAATTTGATTTTGATATTTAATCTTTCTGTTTTGCATGATTTACTGATTTGAAATTTGCCTAATTAACTATTAAAAGGGCACCAGGGGCAGTGGTGGCGCAACAGTTAAGTCTCTGGGTTACTGATCAGAAGGTCAGAGGATCGAACCCCAATGCAGCCACTGTTGGGCCCTTGAGCAAGGCTCTTAACCCTTCCTGTTACAGGGGTGCTGTACCATGGCTGACCCTGCGCTCTGAGCCCAACTGGGATATGTGAAAAACATTTCACAATAGTCTACTGTAAAAATGTATTCATGAGAATAAAGGTTTCTTCTTCCTCTAAAAGTTGCTTTTTGCTATGTGCTAACAACTAGCAGTGGATTAGTTTGTTGCCGAAAAAATCTCACAACTGGAGGATTCTCATGCAAGTTCTGATGCACACACTTACTGTCCTAATGGTTTATTGATGAGAAAAGTATGAGAAATCTCATAATCAGGATCAATAATGGAAGTCTGCATCAGGATCTTGTAATTACACGTTTTTAAATGCAACCAAAATCTAAAAACATCAGCTAACAAAGGAGGGACAAACTGCAACAAAGCACAGTGTAACTCAAAGTATGCATGCATTTGACACGCTAAAGAACTCACCTAAGAATCAAGATTTGTCCGTTGTCAGCCCATCAAATGGTACACAGCACAGGGAAACTGCTAACAATTCATTCAGTGAACTTCATTTACACAAATGTAAACAGCTTGCTCGAGCCAAGGCAACATTATGCTTATTTTTTCTAGTAAAAAATAAAACAGAAGTGAATCCTTTTAACATGAGCATCTCCAAAACACTTTGTTGGAATAAAAAAACACACTGAAATTGACGTTCAAGGTCATATTGATTAGGTTAAATTAAATTAAGTAGTGCTGCCGACTTAGCATTAGCATTAGCATACACAGCAGCTCCATAGTCACACAGATTTAACGTCAGAATCAAATTCAGTCCCTTATCTGTATTTTGAATTTTTCACTTAAGCATAAAATTGAAAGTGTGAAAACCAAGCTGTTAGTTTTTTTTATATGTTTTTTGTGTTTGTTAGATTTGTAAATGAATAACAAAATTATGAATAATTTCTCATTTTTCGATTTTTGGATTCTCAACTGAAAAAGGAAAAGAACAAACAGGGCTTTCTTCTCCTCTCTCTCCTCTCACTCCTCCTATTTTTCCACTCTCACTCATCCGCTAGCCTTCGTCTTTCTTCCTCCCCACCTATCCTTCCTCCTCCTCCTCCTCCTCCTCCTCATCCTTCCTCCATCCCTCAGAGGTGCAGCCAGCACCACAGTCCATTTCTTCTTTTTGGCGACAAGAGCTGACAGTCCAGTTCTGCTGGCTTCGCTGCCAGCCATCTCTCTCTCCGTCTCTCTTTATCTCTGTTCCCTTCCTGCTGAGTAATAGTTTCTCTTCTTGCGATTAAAGGACAACTTTCACTCCATTTTAGCTCCGTGGTTTAGCGTAACTACATTTAAAATAGACAGAATTATTTGACAGGGGAAGCACAACAAAACAAATGCATTTAGATTATTTAAATGCTAAATGTCCCTAGTGAGGACCAATGAAATGCCTCTTTATTGTTACAGAGGATTAAAAACAGCAGTTAGATGGCACTAGTAATCCAGAGTATATGTGCACTATAGTTCTTTCAGTATGAAATGACTTGTAAAACTAAACTTTTATAGCAGCTTTTCCAGCTCTATTCTCTCTCTTTCATTTCCTCTGTCTGTCTCTTTCCCCCTCTTTCTGATTACTGTTCTGTCAATAGTCGTGTCTGCTGTGGGCTTCAGGAATCAATCTACCCCATCCATCAGGAAGTTTTATTGCACGCATGTTCCTTTTTTTTTCCACCAAAGCAACAATTCCAACATGGCGTTCCTTTGGGGGCTTCCTGCCTTCCACGGGTTCATGAGTCCAAAGCTGAATGTCGATTTTGGAATAACGCACATAAAGCTATTTCAATTTTAACTGTCAAAAACTGCAAAAGTTACGATGAAAAAGGAAAAAGACACAGGGGTCACACATGCAAAAAAAAGTAAAAGTCTGGCCACAAGTGTGCCAGAATACTGTCAAAAAAAAAAGAAAAACGAAAAACATAAAAATGACAAATATCTGTACATCACTATATTTTTAGCTGATTTAAGTACAGCAAAAAGCGTAATTTTATGGTCACACATGTTAAAAAAACAAAACTACCATTTTTTTATAGTCAACATGTAAAACAATTTTATCTATGATTTAACAAAACAGGCATATTTTGTAAAATAACAGTTAAAAAAGACTTATTTACCATTTTTCAATCATTATTATAGTGTTTTTTAATTACTAGCAAATAATTGTAAAAGACAGGATTTTTTGTGATTTAAATACAGTGAAAAAAGTGTAATTTTATGACAAATTACAGTTTATAAAAATTTTATTGTCTGCATTATTCACAGTTCTGGCCTGTTTTTGTTTCACAATTAACATTTAAATTATAGTTTTTTGTGAATTTTAACAGTCATTATTTGTAATTTAACAAAACAGAAAATCTGTGAAATTTTTTCTTACCATTTTTGAAATCTTTATTATACACAATTTTCTTTAAAATGACAGAAAATGTCTGTAAAATAATGTCATTTTTCTAATTTAAATGGAAGACAAGAATGTAATTTACTGTCAAACAATGTAAAAATACACATTTTTAATGTAGACATTATTTACTTTTTTTCACTCAACAAGTACATTAATGCATTTTTCTGTGCTGGATATTATCTGTAATTTAACAGAACAGGGAAAATCCAAACATTTACAGTACATTTGTTCAAGCTTCACGCTTCATCTGGAAGGTAATAATGTTATAAAAAGAGAGATCAAATGAAATACACCCTGATTGCTCTTAAAATCATCTTCCCTTATCACTAATATAAAACATTTTGCAACTTCAGCCAGTAGTGGAGCCTAAAACCAGTATGTAAACTGCAGTATTTGGACAGAACTCGCTGTTTGATGTCTCTGCGCTGTAACTACCCTGATGGCTAAATGACACATTGAACATGAAAGTGCAGAGTTCAGGGGCTTTTATTTTGGAGACTGTTTCAAATAATGAACTGCTCTCTGTAAGTTAATGTACAATGCAAAAAAAAACACACAGTCCACTACAGGAGAGCAGGTTAGCATGACAGACAGATTTATATGTATGGAGGGAGGGGGAGACATGGGGAGTCACCTTAAAGGAAATGCCATTCAGCTGGGTAATGATTCCACCTATCTGCATGGAGGTCTGTCAGCACCGTAGAACAGCTTTCTGCCCTTCTGTCTGTCTGCAGCGGCATTTTACACCGACTGTCCGCCTGTCTGTCTGCATGCAATTCGACCCTCTTCCTGTCCTGCAGCGTGACTCAGGCGGCAAATTAGCAGCAAGTGTGGGGATTGACGAGCTGCGGCTGCCCCTCAGACGCACGACTTCATTCAAGAACACCGGATCTCAGCAAGGACGAGTGGAAACGTCACACGATTCACGCTGGTCTTCCTTTAACGCTCTCTAACTGGGATTCTGTCTTTACATTGTTGTAGGAGAACGAAGTAGTGGAGGATTTCACTCACCAATCCTCACCACCACACACTGAAGATAATAGCTAATACATGTTCGCATTGTCTTCTAACCTCGGTCCGTCACCACCAATACTGGAACACATTGCATGCATTTTCCACTGCTATGGTTACTGCTTATACCAGACAGTAATTCTCACATCAGTCATTGTTTCTTCTCTCTACTCCTGCAACCACTGCTTGTTTTGTTTCATAATAATCAAATAAAACATTATAAATCCACACAAATAAACATTTAGTCAAACTTTTCTAGCTTCGTCTTTTCATGCTACAGTACTTGCATGCGAGGCACACAGAGGTAAACTGGAGTATTGAGCAATGACTGTGACTAAAACTACAAGAATCCATTTCTGAAACCACTTGTTGTCATTACTGACTCATTATTAGTCCACCAACTGAAAGACAGGGAAAAACCGGGTTCTCTTTTTCACATGTTCATCTTTCCACAGACTTGCACTAAATACAACCACACTAAAGCCCTTTTCAGACGTGGGATTTGTGACATTGCTGGCTTTATCAATCTGTTAAAGTGACGACATTCTAGCTGGTCTTTTCCTTAATGCTCCTCACAGCTTCATTCAGACATAACCAGCACAGGGCTGCAGAGAACCACGGTGCAAACATGATATTTGCCATTCGTGCAAGATTAGACAGCAACACCAACTGATGTATGATGAATAATAATGCAACAACAAACAAAAGACTTAATCTTAACTAAAAAGCAGTTTATCAAAGCTTCAGAATCAGTAACAGTCCAGTTTATTTAAGATTTCCTAAGCAGCAAATTCATCTTCCATGTGTGATGATAATCTAACAATAGTAAAAGAACTCTGTGACTAGCCATTAGATCCTGATTGATCCTGTCTCCATGCCAGGGATAATTAACTCTTACTATTGCTCTGAGCATAAATGCGCACAACTGTCTTGCTTTGGTGACACTCCTTTGGATCCTACTGCTGTTTAATTCTGCAGATATTTAATAAACTCAGAGGAATACTCCAAAAACCGTGACAGCTCACCTGTCTGATGTATAAAAAAATACACGGTGTGACCTGCCATTAATTAAAGTCACTAGCACCAATGTGTGCAAATTTGAGCAGCTCTCCACCTTGAAGACACTCATATGGACCCTGATGCTGCAGGTTTTTAATAAAATCAGAGGAAAAACTCCCACAAACAGAGGCGACAAACTAAACTGTGACAGCTCACCTGTCTGATGTAAAGAAAACTTCACAGCGTGACCTGCCATTAGATTCTGATCTGGACTAGTCCTGTTTTCATGTCGTTTTAAGTAATTAATTAAGTTGAATTAAGTTGCATGCAGCTCTCTTTCTTTGGATACACTAATGTGGATCCTACTGCTGTCTGATGCTGCAGATATTCAACAAACTCAGAGGAAAGACTCTTAAACAGGTGGAAGCAACAAACTAAACTGTGACTCTGTTGTAGCTCACCTGCCTGGCGTATAAATAACTACACACAGATTACTGATTATTGATTCTGATCTGGACTAATCCTGTCTCCATGCTGGGGATGATTTATAATTTTAAGTAATTAATGAAGTTAAGTTGTGCACAAATATATGCAGCACTCTGCCTTGGAGACACTCATGTGGATTCTGCTGCTGTCTGATGCTGCAGATATTTAATAAGCCCAGAGGAAAGACTCTAAAACAGCTAGAAGCAACAAAGTGAACTGGGACTTTGTGTGACAGCTCATCTGACTGACATGAAGAAAACTACACAGTGTGGCTTTCTTTTAGATCCTGATTTGGACTAATCCTGTCTCCATGCTGGGGATAATTTAAAATTTTAACCAATTAATTAGGTTGTGCACAAATGCCTGCAACTTTCTTGCTTTGGAGACGTTCATATGGATGCTGCTGCTGTCTGATGCTGCAGGTGTTTAAATCAGAGGGAAGTGTGTTGTGATGTGGAAAAGCCTTTCAATAATCACTTCATGCAACTCAAAGTGCTGTTACTCGCCTGTGTCTATCAATTAATGTGACAGGGTGCAGTTCAGACTTGTGTCGGGATGAAAGTGAAATGATTAACCGAAATGAGTCTGAAATGGGCTTTAAAATGAAAAAGTTTCATGTGTTGACTTGACTTTATAGTACATTTTGAAGTTGTTGTGGAGGAGGTGCTGTTCTACACAGCATTACATCGTCCAGCCTTACATTCTGTTAATAATTTGTCTCCCTTTATTTATTTACATTCCCGCACGTCGCTTAATGGAAATAGAAAAACTAGAAGAGGACGGGTACAAGAAAATATAATACAAAACCCTCCCACACGAAATGACTCACTTGCATGTAATGGCCGTGTGTGTGTGTGTGTGTGTGTAAAATAATGCATTCTCACGTTTAATGAATGCAGCATCGACACACACGCACAGCCTCCAAGTAAACCAGCAACAACCCGACATGGTGAAGAAACCCAAACACACTGACTCTTACCTGTTTGTGCATCTCAATGTTGAGACCGTAGGACATCTCATAGTACTGCGGAGAACAAACACAAATGACAGGAGCTTCGTTAGCATTTTTATTCACAGCACACATTAGCATTCAGTCTTACACAATATCTCCCATTGAACATCTGTTGCTCAGCACAGCCGCATATGTTGCCGTTTGTCACTGTGGCTTTAATGAAAGAAATAAAAACAGAGAAAGACGGAGAAAGATGGAGAGAGGAAGAGAGTGTGTGTGTGAGTCTGTGTATAGGTAATGAGGTATTCATGCCTCAGTGTGAGTTATGTGCGATCACTGTCTCAGCATGTGTGCGCTTGTGTGTGTCGGAGGGTTTTGCGGCGGTATCTGTGTCTGTGCACAGCAACCACATGAGCAGGACTTGGTGTGTTTCCTGGATGTTGTTCTTTTTGTGTTTGCAAGGCTACAAACACCTATGCATGGTATCAGAATAATGAGCCTGCTAAGATGCCGAGCTCAATGTGTCCATGCAAAAAAAAACCTTATTTAACACCTAATATTAGCACTAAATCTCTGGAAGTTATTAGTCAAAACTCATAGTAAATGCACATAAAACGCATCTGAAGGCTCATATTGTGACCACAGCTGAGTTCAGGTGTAAATTCAGTTCGTTCAGGTGTAAATTCAGTTCATATAATGTCGTCACATTCTTCAGAGAAGAAAAAAAAAAATCAATCAAACAACCTGACAAGTCCTTTAGCTCCCCTTTTTCCAGCGATCTGCCAAACTCCACACTCACAAGCCCTTTTCTTGGCAGAAGATAATAATTAGACCACAAAGCAGCATCGCTTCTCTTGACGCGGGACACAAATGCTTGTGATTAGGCATCTTTATGCAGGTAAAAGCTTAAACAATCAAACTGATTAATCAATACGTCCAAAAAATTAACTGGCAAGCATTTTATAAATTCACCATTTTAGGTATTTTTAGGGGAAAATGACACAACTTCACTGGTTCCAGCATCTCAAACATGCATTTTTGCTGTTTTCTTCTTCATAGTGAAATGAATATCTTTGAGTTATTAAGTGCTGGGTTAAATAAAACATGCTAACTTATTCACACAACTTAAATAAGTTAGCATTAGGAAATCGTGATTCCCATCGTTTTACTACATTTTATAGACAAAATGATTAAGAGAAGATAATCCTTCACTAACCTCGCAGCAGAGAAATGTGAAGCATTATAAAGCAGACGATGTAAAAACATGGGGAATATCAGTGAAAAATAATACATTGTAAAGTATAAAGTGTTGATGATACTGTACAGATGCAGATATGCTGAAAATTAGATACTGATTCCTCTGAATGTGAAAAAAAGTGATACTGCACAAGTAGAAAATACTGATATTGGACAAGTTCTTCTATATAGTACTGATATACAGAGTCTTCTAAATGTACAATGTATTCATCATGCACAGGTTTAAATGCACTGAATTGCACCAGAGAAAGAGTTGGGTTAAGTTAAGTTAGGTTGAGTTAAGTTATGGTTAAGTTAGGCTAAGTTAGGTTAAGTTAGGTTAAGTTCAGTTGGGGTTAAGTTAGGTTAAGTTAGGTTGAGTTAGGTTGAGTTAAGTTAGAATTTAGTTAGGGTTCAGTTAGGGTAAGTTGGGTTAAGTTAGGTTACGAATAGAATAGAATAGAATAGAATAGAATAGAATAGAATAGAATAGAATAGAACAGAACAGACTTTATTCATTCCCAAAGCGAAATTCAGGATAGTTGTGTTACGTTGTCTTTACATTGTCTAACCCTAACTTATGTTGAGTTACGTTAAATTTAAGTTAGGTTGAGTTAGGTTACAGTTAAATTAGGTTAAGTTTAGTTGGATTAAGCTAGGTTATGTTAAGTTAGGCTGAGGTAAGTTAGGTCAAGTTAGGTAGAGTCAAGTTAGCATTAAGTTAACTTAAGCTTAAGTTTAGTTAGGGTCAAGTTCGGTTAAGATGGGCTACGTTAGCACATGTTTTTTTTAGATTTGCATGGTTTTACTACATTCTAAAGACAAAATGATTAAGATAAAATAAGATTGGATAATCCTTCATTAATCCCACAGCGGGGAAATTTGCAGCGTTGCAGCAGCAACACGAATTGTGCAAAAACATGGAGAACATCAGTAAAAACAAAGTATAAGATACTGTTGATACTGTACAGATGCAGATATGTACAAAACTAGATATTGTGCTGATTCATCTTAATGTGGAAAAAGTGATATTGCACAGGGTTAATCTATATTGCATTGTTTCTTCCACAAATAGAAAATACTAATATTGCACAGGTTCTTATACATGTTTTGATATTAATAATCAAAAAATAGGAGTTAAGTTAAGCTAAGGTTAAGTTAAGTTAAGTTAAGTTTGGGTTAAGTTGGGTTAAGTTAGCACATTGTGTTTTCGAGATTTGCATTGCTTTACTACAGATTATAGATCAAATGATTACGATAAGATAGGACCATCCTTTATTATTCCCACAGGGGCAATGCAAATAGTGCAAAAACATGGTGAACACCAGTAGAAAAAATAAAGTATAATGCATTATTGATACTGTACAGTTGCAGATTTGTAGAAAACTATCTATATTAATATTTTAGAGATTCTTCCGAGTGTGTAAAAAGCGACACTGCACAGGGTGATTCTATATTGTACTGATTCTTGCACAATTAGAAAACACCGATATTGCACCGGTTCTTACACATGGTTTGATATGATACGGAGTCTTCGAAATGTACAATATATTCATCATGCACAGGTTTGAATGCACTGATACTGCACCAGAGAGAGATAATACAACTGATTAATTAAAAAAATAATCAGAAGACTGATTAGTATGGGAGCAATCATCCTTATTGTGATACTGTATCCACATCACGTGTTAATCAGAGCTGTGAAGGGGGTCAACAACACAGCACATCCACGCCAAGCTTGTCTGAATGTGTGTCTTCCTTTGTAGGTTTGACACACAGCGAACACACCTGCATGTGTGTGCGTTTGTGTGCTAAATGCAACCACCTCTGCACGAGTGTCCTTCCTGCCTCCGTGTGCGTTTTTCCTGTGTGTACATCAGTAATGTTTTGTGATGGTGTTGGCGGCGAGCGGCGAGCAGACAGCGAGGATCCGTCATGGTGACAAAGGCATCCTCTGCTGCTGGATGAGCAACGCTCTGACTGATGAGAGTGAGACATGGCTCTCTCTCTCTGCCTGTATTCTCCTGCTCATTTTCACTCGATCGCTCTCCTCTCTCCATTTACTCGCCGCCTCATTCAGTCCCTCCCTCTCACTCCAATCTCTATCTTTCAGAGCCTGTCAGTCCGTCTTTTTCCTTCTCCCCTCGCCTCTCTCTAGTTATTCCCTTCCTTCTTTTTCTAGCTGTCAGACGTTCTCTCGCTCTCCGTTTCACTCTATTTTTCTATTTCTTGTCTCATTTTACTCACTTGCTATCTTTGTCTATCTGTCTCTGCCCATGTATGCACCTATCTATCTAAATTCAAATTCGCTTTTATTGTCACGGACGTAATTAAGTGCAGCACCGCCATTGTGCGAGGTCTCCTAACAAAAAAAGAAAGTAAACTACAACAACACTGTGCTATATGCAACATTACATGCAGAATACAGAAGATCAAAACAAGGGGAGGCAGATTTAGAGGAAGCTCAATACAGTTTCATGTGCTGTATCACTGGTTTTCCCTCCGGCTGTGACATGCTCTGACATATTTTGCTGCTTCAGTGGCAATGTCAGTTTTCTCCCCCCGCAAGTATATATTAAATTTTAGCCTGGGAGAGTGTGTGGAATTCTTGGCATTTGGGCTTTGGTTTAGAAACAGAAAAACACAAGATGGAGAGCTGAAGAACCACCTATAATCCATATTATACGCAGTATGGAGTGATTTCTCTTTCAGGAATTGTTCATATAACAGTGATTTCAATTTTTAAGTGTACAGATGTTTAATTTGGGAAAAGACACCACTGTTTGTTGATGGATATTCCTAAGTTAGGGTGTCAGAATTGGTAGAAAAACTCAGATTGGTGCCTTTACTTTGCCTGTAGTGGTTGTGTTAATTCATTTGTAAGGACATAATTATCATAAAACATCTCATAAAGGAGGTTGCAGTGGAAAAGAAGTCTCTCTGGTAGAATAAATCATAATCATTGTTGGTTTCTTCAAATGAAAACCAGGGAAGGGTATAGAACCCCCGTATTATGCTCAATTTTTGAATACCGGAGGATCGATAAGCTCCAACATTGACAGTTATGTTGAACATTTTATCTCACCACCTTAAGACATTCATGCAAACTCTGTCTTGCTTTATTATCACAGTTTCTCTAACTGAATGTTGCTGTTGGCAGTGAAGGAAGAACTACTTCAACTGTTCTCTTACCTAACACTATTAGTATCGCACAGTAAGAATACTGTCAAAAAAAGAGTCCTGCAACTGATTTGTTACTTAAAAGTGAAGAATGGAGGAGGTTTTATCAGCAAGATGTACTTAAATGTATCTATTATATGTTTAAGGTGGAGCTTTTAATTCCTATATAATGCACAATATTGTACTTTGTGAGTAAAACCTGTGTGATCATCCCAACCATGACAATATTAATGTCTATAAGATGATTTTGTCAAAAGATTGCCATTTCTTTTCCAACAAATCATCACTTTATATTTGAATTATCACATTATATTGTACAATAGTGATTTGTTGGAAACAATGCTAACAATCTTAATTCTGTTCTTAACTTGCTTAGTTTTTTTCTCTTGAAAAAAATATCAAAAGTACTGATATGATTCCTGCTCGTTTTTCTTTTCTGTATTGAGTTGACTGGCCAGTCAAGCACAGTAATACCATGGTCAACAAACCACTGGGTGATAGCTATGGCAGGTGGTTGTGTATACTGAACTAGACCGAGAGACACACGGTATGTATACTGTTCAGATCAGAATTTACTCAAACTCAAAATCTTGAGCTGTAGGCTTAATTATTAAAATCAGGAGAGAAAAAGGACTTGATGGAAAAGTTGACATTTTCTTCAGAGTGCAAAAAACATAGGTTTCATCAGGTCTGGGTGAAATGGACTGAGTTTGTTAAACGCATAAAGTCTGATTTCACTTGAACCTTCTTGAAATGAGATTCAAAAGGCTCCCTTCATCTGTTTTTCTTTTCATTCTTGTTGTTTTTCTTGCGACATGTTAAAATGAGTTAGCTCCCCAGTTCCGCTGTCCTAATGCAAGAACAAAACATGACTGATTTAAAGAATGGGCTGCACGGTGGCTCGGTGGTCAGCAGCGACGCCTCACAGCTAGAAGATCCCCGGTTCGCATCCCGGTTAGGACGCCTGGGATCTTTCTGTGTGGAGTTTGCATGTTCTCCCTGTGCAGTGTGGGTTTTCACCGGGTACTCCAGCTTCCTCCCACAGTCCAAAAACACGCTGAGGTTAACTGAGGATTCTAAATTGTCCATAGATGTGAATGTGAGTGTGCTTGGTTGTCTGTCTCTATGTGTAGCCCTGTGATAGACTGGTGACCTGTCCAGGGTGTCCCCTGCCTTCGCCCGAGTCGGCTGGGATAGGCTCAAGTTCCCCCGCAACCCTACAGAGGATTAAGTGGTGTATAGATAATGGATGATTTAAAGAATGAACATTTTAGAAAAACAGTAGTAACAAGGACATTCTTTAATGACTTGCTTTTTTCAATCCAAATAAAAAGAAAAGGACTTGAAACATTTTACTTTATGTGTCAAGAACACATTAAATTTTCACTTTCTTTAATAACTAATTGAAAATACAAAACTTTGTCATGATATTCTAATGATTTGAGATGAACTATAGTAGTAAGTATGAGTAAATACAGCAGTTTCAGTTTTGTTTTTCATTTGTTTTGTGCGTTTTTTCTCTCAGAAAGTACCTATAAGAGCACCGCTAAAGTACCGGATCGTTAAATGTGCCCATCCCCACCCATGACCCTGACCTTTACCGAGTTGTGTTCGTTGCCTCGCTGTGACCAAACCTCCCACGGGGAAATGTGAGCTATTCTTCGCCGTGTGTCGCCACCTTTTTGTCCTGTCACCTTCCTCCTCCTGTGCATTCTCACTCTCTCCTGTCAACACCTTTTTCTGACTTTCTTGCCAATTATCCCTCCTTTCACATTTTTTCACCTCCCTTCCTTTTGTTCTTCTCTATCTGCTGTATCATTTTTTTGTCTCCGTCCTTTGCGCTCTCATTTTTTCTTCCCTTTCCCCTTTTAGTCATTTCTATTAATCATCTTTCTTCCTTTATGCTCCCTCTCTCTCTCTTTTGCCATTTTGGCTCCCTCGCTTTGTATATTTGTTCTCTCTCGTCCTTGTTGAGTGCCGTATCTATATTTTCCTCTCTTCATGTCGAGCTCACCTCCGCTGTGTATTTAGCTCTTCTTTCTTTCTGTTTCTTTCATGGACAGACTGGCAAGAGAAAAAAAAAGATGTTTTCATGCACACACAAAAACATACCCAATCTTGGAATCTCTTTCACATGTAAAAAAGCACTCGAGGCAGACACACACCTGAAAACACACACACCACACGTGCATTAAAAAGGACACACAAATAAACATACTTGAGTAGCTCTTTGTGTTTCCATGTCTGCCTTTCCAGCAGCCCTTTTAACATGAAAGACATGTGACATCTCCCTTTGTTCTCCCTCGTTCTCTCCATCTCTCATCAGCCTCTCTCTTCACCTCTCCATCATTACACCTCTCCTCGGCCCTCCCCATCTTTTTAACTCGATCCCAGTCTGTCTCTCCTTATTAATTCTCCCTCCATCGCCGCCATCAGCCTCTCCACCTCTCTGTCATTACTCTCCGTTTCTCTTTTTTTTCTCCCCCTCCCCTCTCCTCTCCTCTCCTCGCCTCCTCTTTCATTCCCATCCTCTTCTCGCAGCATCCTCTTTTCATGATGTCCCACTACACGAACAGCTGAGTGCTCTAACCAGGGCCTCGGCGTTTTTAATACAGCCTTGCAAGTAACCAACGACGCAGCTCACTTCAGCAGAATTTCACTCCAGACTAAAATGAAGCATGTGGCAAAAAAGTTTGAACAAATTATGCACAGTGTTGAAAAATGGAAAAAAGTAAACCGTCGTGGAAAAAATGAGCCTTCAAATGTGAATTCTCTGCTACTTTTCTATACATGAGCCTACAAAATAAAAGCTCTGAGCACTCAAAGCTACATATAGGCCTTAACTAACTTGTTAATAAGTTAAGATAAGATGAAAAAAGCCTTTACTAATCCCATAGAGGAGAAATTTGCATTTTTACAACAGCAATGGGGATAACATTTAAGGAATATCAATAAAAAAATAAAGTATTGCACACGATTGTATATTCTTTCATTAAAAGCAATACTGATAGAGAAGTATCAATACTGCACAGATTTTTTTACTATATTGCACAGATTTGTAATCTATTTTTGCACAGATTTGTCGATAAGTAAAAAAAATAACAATACTGCACAAATCAAGGGCTTTTAAATGCACAAAATATTCACAATTCACAGCTGTGAATGTGTTGATTTTGAACCAAAAAGAAGTTGCAAGGCAGGACAAGAGTTATTACTAGAGACCGACAGCTGAAAATTCAAAGCTTGTTAAATCCTCAGACACCTAAAATCTTGTAAAAAGATTCGACGACTGACGGATGACGTGAAAATGAAGCGAACTGATGCCTCCAAAGTAAAAGACGGCAACAACTGTAAGAGACAGCAAAGCGCCTCTTGCAGTTTCCCCTGTAGAGGCTGCACAAAGCTGTGGAAGTCAGGGCAAGATCTGGAAGGCGGAGGAGACTTCCAGATAAAGTGCAAACCTGCTGGGCAGAGAGGCAAAGCCGAAGCCCCGGACGACTGCAGAGGAACAGCAGGAGGTTCAGCTGACGCAGGAGCGGCAGGAAAGCTCCTTGTTGTGCAGAGCTGATTCACCAACAGGGTCTGAAAGCCTCACCTCAACCAGCCATCATCTGAAGGGTGTAAATCAACATCTGGATGAGGCAGAGTTGAATTTAATCACCAGACGTATAAGTGGAGGGAACTAGGAGCGGTGTTTGATGAAAATAACACCTTTCCAACTTTTAAAGCATCGGGGTGGAAATATTCTGCTGCTTTTAGGGGGAGTAGCAGCAGCAGTAGTGATGGAAAAAAACTAAGTAGATCTGCTCGAGTACTGTACTTGTAGAACTTTCTATTTCAGTTTTAAGCTGCTTTATACTTCTACGATTGGTTATACTGCCATTTCTGCTCCACTACATGTATTTGACAGCTGCAGTTACAAGTTACTTTTAAGATGACTGTTTTACACGCTGTATATTATGACAATTTTTAAAAATACAACACACAATTAAAGATAAAATCAGAGCTTTCCAACTTCTGATGTCTTAAAAAAAAAGCAGTGTGCACTGTAAGTAACAAAAGAAAAAAAAGAAATTAATTAAACTATGAAAATCGTCCAGCAAGGTTGCCACAAAAAAGCAGTGAAACACTTTATTGGCTAAAAACTGTGCAGAATCAATTAAAATAACTTTAAAAATTACATTTTTAGCTGGTTTAATTACAGGAAAACTATAATTTTATGGTCACACACTGCAAAACAACCAATTACTGTTTGTAAAAATACAGATTTTTGATGTGACTACTACGTACAGTTTTGAGCTGTTTTTTTAGTTAACCTAAAATTTAATACATTTTTTTGTTGATTTTACTGGATATTATCTGGAATTTAACAAAACAGGGAAAATCAGTAAAAAAAAATGTATTGAAATAAAGATATTTTTGCTGATTTTTGTGGGTCGGCATGCAGATCAACACTTTCTTCTGTGATTTTACTGCTTATTATCTATAATTTAATATAAATCTGTAATATTTATTATAATAAGAAAACAGGGAAAATCTGTAAAAATAACAGCAATTGTTCAGAAAATTACAGTTAGAAAACTTTTTTTTTTACATTTTTATTTTTTACAGTGTGGTCACAGTCCCATCTCAGATAACTATGAGTTGCCAACAGCTCCATCAAACAATGATTTTTCACTCTAAATGTCTTTTACAATTTCATTTCAATAAATGTTCAAATGATCCAATATCGCACAAAGACCCAAAAAGATGTGAGAAGAACTCAAAAACAGATTTGTTATTATACGTCTCGTCCTTCACATATCATCTCACAATCTCAGATTTATCTGCTGTCTCTGATTATAAAACTGGATATAAAGTATGTCAGATTAGCTTCACCTGTAGCAGCTACAACAGTACCATGCTGATGACACCCTCATGATTCACTATTAATAATCTAACACTCTAACCACACGTTGCTGCTAATACTTGTGTGATTTTACTTCAGGGGTATTATTCATGCAGGGTTTTGACTGCTGTATTCATATAAACACCAATCAGCCACAACATTCTGACCACTGACAGGTGAAGTGAATAACATTGATCATATTGGTACTATGTGCTGTTCTGATGGAAAACCTTGGATTTTAACATCCATGTTGATCAGACTTAGACACCCAAATAAACATTGTCCCAAAACAAACACACTCCCTCATGCAAATGGAAATCCCAAATGTCACTGGACTACCACCGCAAGAAAATGGACCCCACCACATGGAAACAACATCAACCAATCAGGAACATGTTGAGGAACATGACAACGGTCCAGCATGTTGATTTGACCTCCACTGCACAAGCCAGAGTACCCAAAGGATCCAGTGCCAGATCCTGGTTCCAGAACCCATAGGACACCCTGAGAGGTCCTCTTGTCCATGCCCAATGGTTCAGAGCATTTTGGACCACATAAGGGAGACCAATGTTAGGCAGGTGGTCATGATGTTATGCCTGATCGGTGTACACTTAAGTAAAGGATCTGAATACTTCTTTTTACAGGACACTATATGGACAGAATAAAGAAAAGGCTCTACTGGATGAAATGATGATTGAAATGATCCGAAGCATCAAAATCCATCATCAGCTACTTTGAGAAACACGAGCTGAAGTTTTTGGAGTTTCCTTTACAGCCATCTGACATGAACATCACTGAATATCTGTGTAGATCTAAACACAGCAAGAAGGATGAAAAATGTCCCAGAACTTTAAGTAATCTGTAATATTTGTTTTAACCTCAACCTGCTATATGTGACATCTGTCTTAGATGGTTGCCAACAGCTTTAACACATACCACCATTACCGTTTCTTAGATAAAATATATACAGTACAGTATATAGTATACTCTACATATAGTAGTAAAATGCAAGTTAATGCAGTTTTGCTTAAAGAAAGCCTAATAATGTTTTCTGTATGTTTCTATATTCAAGTATTTTTGCTTGAAAATCAATATTCGCCAAGTGGTGCCCAAACTTTTGCATTTACTGGAAAGAAATGCAATAAAGATATGGTAGGATCATTGCTCTCTGCAAAAAAGCCAGAGTCAAAATAACCAGGTTTGGTTTGTCCACAGTAAAAGCTAAGGAGCCCCGATGCTCCCACTGTGTATTTCAAAAGCCAGCCAACTGAACGGAAAAGGTGTTAAGTTCACTTCTGTCCGGTCGTGGCCGCTGCTTAATTAAAAACACCGTCACGTCGAGGTATTTCCCAGCTATTAGGAAGGATGTTTTTCTTCCGCTGTGGACCTCTGAGCTTCAGGAGGGGAAAAAAAGGAAAGAGGAAACTGCAGTCGATGTTAAAAATACAAAGGTTTAACACAGCGTGCCGGGTCAGAACAAGTCCAGTGGGCTCACAGAAGAGTAGGCCAGTGTTACCAGGTAATATAATACTATCATAAAATACAAAAAATACTGTGCAAAAATACACATTTAAAATGTCCTCATATCTGCTTACGATTACAGCGTGTTATGCTGTGATTTTTTATGCTAAACAGGCGGTTTAAAGTGCATTTACCGTCATTGTCAGTTACTTTACAAATTAAAAGAAATATAAGGAGTTTATAAGCAAGGCAGTGAGTTCACCTACATAGCACCTCATCCTACACAGAGGTTTATCGTAGTGTTTTACAGGCATAATACAAATTAAATATAGAGAAAAACAGTAAAGACAAGTTGAATAAAGTGCAGTATTAACAACCCAACAGCACATAAAGTAAAGAGGTTGAGTTTAGCTTCACCTCCACTAATAAATTACATCTTTTTTCCACCACTGCCAGCTGGTCAGGATCAGCAATGATGCGAACACAGAATGTTTGGATCACATTTAAACAGTCTGGGGCCAAAATACTGTTAAAAGAAAACTTTGTGAGTCATCCTTTAAGTAGTAAGCGGCTGTTTACTGTGATATGTGCATCACATGTGCAGGTCAGGACTTAAAGCTGAGCCGTTTGGTGAAAAAGGTGATAAAATATGGATTCTGAGACAAAAAAAGCAGCGGGATTTTAAACACCAAAAGATGATAGGACCTGAATGGGCCAAGAACCACAAGCTACTAGGCCAATTAAAACATCATTCGGTTACAAGTACAACTTGCTCCTTCTAATAAACCTTTAAATGTGCAACCAATTGGTGCAACAAACCCATTTTCAGACATGAAATGTGCAACATTTGGCTTTGTTAAGTGTGCCAATACATCAGCAATTTATCGCACAGTTTTTACAAAATTCGTAAAAAGTCCCATTGAAATAAATGGGAAGTCGACTGACAACTGCTAAAACCCAGCCATCTTTGGAACCCTGTAGTTCTGACATACGTTACAGTAGAAACTTAATTCAAAGTCTACACGGCTCACAGGGCTTTGAATGTTATTCCTCTAAAACCATGTTTTGATAACTTTTACGGTTTTCGAGCAGTCAAAGTTTAAGTTTTTAAAAATCCTGAATTTTCTTTCAGTTAGGCGTTAAACTTCAAAATAAGAGTCTCTCCCAGGTGACAGTGGCTCTATAGCAGCTGCATGTTTTTGTTTTTCTTTGAAAAGGCTAAGGGAAGGAAGTTAACACGTGTGGACTTTTCAATGTAAAAGCCCCAACGTAGGTGGAAAAAGTTAACAGAACAAGATGCATCGAGGTTCACTACACTATCAGAATAAAAGTTCTGAAATGTTACAAAAGGCTGATCAGGGAGTCTGGAAGATGCTGGCTTTTTAAAATAAAATGACCTTATATAAATTATACCATATGTATAATTATAGCAGGACAGTTTTTACGCAGTCGCAGTTTAAGTTTTTTTTTTTTTTAAATCCTGAATTTTTCCCGTTACAGTGGCTCCATATCTGTCGGGTTAAACTTAAAAGTAAAAGTCTCTCCCAGCTAACAGTGGTTTAAGGATCTATGGCAGCTGCATGCTGTTTTTCTCTTTATAAAGGAACAAGGCTCTAACAAGGCCAAGGGAAGGAAGTTCATGTATGTGGGACAGGATGCATTGAAGTACACTACACTATCAAAATAAAAAAAACAAAATGTTACAAAAGGTTTACCAGGGACTCTGAAAAAATAAGAGTCTCTCCCAGGTAACAGTGGCTTAAGGCTCTATAGCAGCTGTATGCTCTTGTTGTTCTTTAAAAAAGGAACTCACAAGGCGAAGGGAAAGATTTTACACATTTTCAAAGTTAAAGCCCCTAGTTTGCTGAGAAAAAGTTAACAGGATGCATGGAGGTATACTACACTATCAAAATAAAAGTAATGAAATGTTACAAAGGCTTACCAGGGACTCTGAAATAAATAATATTAATAATAAATAATAATATTAATAATTATTAATAAATAATAATAATTCAAAATAAAATGTACTTATAAACATGATACCATATGTATAATTATAACAGCACATATCAAGTGGCAGAGCTGCACTGGCACACTTAAAATTAGTAGGTTTCTCATGGTTTCATTCAGAATCAGAGTTTGCACAATCACTGCATCGTAGCGTTCTTCCGTGCTAAAAGCAAAATGTCACTAAATCCGACTTCATGAGATCAGCATCACGACTTTTGCCAAAAAAAGCAACCGGGGCGCTCATTTGGACATGAAGCCGACAGTTGCCTTCAAATTAATGGAAAGGAGCTCCTGTCTGACAGAGGCTTAATTGGCCCAGTCAGGGTTTTTCCTTTGAAGAGGCAGAAAAAAGAACAGCGATTGAGTGAAATGTAGTAACAGTTGTCCTGTGGGTGTCGGGCCAGACAGCAGTGAAGTGACTATTGTACTATTTCAGCCATCTGTATAACACTATAGTGACAACACTCTATGGGAGGCTGGTCTGCTCAAACACACGACGCAGTTGAAAATCATTTTAAAATGATATTTATTCCAACGATGAAGCCTCAATATAACAAATTATAACAGGTCACAAAGCAATATTGTCCTCCAGTAGTAACAGGTGCAGCACACAGTCCACTGCAGCTGCGCTATGACTAACGCTGGGTAAAATCGCAGCACTACAGTATGTGTTTTGTCTGTTGTAGTCACATTTTTAATAGGTTCATTCTCTCTTAACCGCCAGCTCCAACCCCAACCTCCAATTATACCCCCCGATGCCCGCTGCTCGGCCTTATATAATCCCTCTGTTGTGTCACCGCGATCTCATTCTGCACTAAGATCTATGTGGGTTTTGTGTTATGTGTGTGTGGCACATGTATTTGAGTGTGTGTGTGTGCGTGTGTGTGTGTGCGTGTGTAGTGTGTTAAGCCTGGCAGAGCGGCATTAAGCCAACTGGCTGACGTTGCTCACCAAGAACACCCAGCACTGCCCACCCAGACAGCACACACAGAGAAAACACAGGGTGTTTGTGTACTTACAGTGTATTTATATTAGACTGCGTTTTCTGCAATGGTAATTTGAAGTAAGAGTACAACGGCGATGTCAGTTAGGAGGGATTTCTCACGAGAAGTGTTCTTGGATAATGCCTCATTCACAATCTTTGGCTGTCATGGTTCCTGGGTTGCGGTTTCTGGTTTTCTTTTGTTTTTGTAATAGATTTCTGTGTGTTTTTCTGTATTTCCTGTGTAGGTTTTTGTACGTGTAGGTCCCTTTTCAGTTACTTCCTGTTTTATTTTCAAATTTGCCTCACCTCGTGTGTACACCCCGCTAAGTTTCTTTATTAAAACGTCTTTGTCACTTTCACCATCCTGCTTGTTTTGTCTGCATTTGGGTCCTTCCCTGCTAATCCGTGACATCTGAGCTTCAAAATAAGACCTTCTCTGTGT
The DNA here is from genome assembly GCA_024666655.1 of Dascyllus trimaculatus. Taxonomy (NCBI): domain Eukaryota; kingdom Metazoa; phylum Chordata; class Actinopteri; family Pomacentridae; genus Dascyllus; species Dascyllus trimaculatus. Next base: position 29,921,700 of record CM045446.1, read on the forward strand.
ATATGTATTATAAGTGTTCATGTTACAGCTGGTATCATAACATATTTCAGTAACCCCATGATGAGAACTGTGAGAATTTACTTGGCTTATTGTTTCCCATCAGCACATATCCACACACTAATCCACGCTGCTTGCAGATTACAGTAAATCCACGCACCAAATGACATTTAATCAAGCTGCCGTGATGGTGGACGTCGTCGTCGTCATCAGCGTGCACAAACTGCACTGAATTTGCAATTATCTGCCGACTCCATGACACACACACACACAAAGCTGATAAAATAAATAAATAAATCAATGACATTAAAGCCGCAATCCATTTATCATGAGCAAAGCTAATAAAAAAACCAACAACAAGGTAATGCTGGTAGCCGTGGAAATGCCATTGACCCCCAAAGGTAACGGAGGTGGGCGATAATTCATTATTAGTGTTTATTTACGTTCTGTTATAGCAAATTGTGTTGTTATTGTTTTACCAAAATCTGCTCAAATGGCAATTCCAGGCCAGAAATGCATTTATTAGTATTAATGACGGTGATATTAACCAAAATGGCAAGTCCATACGAACGTAAATATGTTATTTAATGAAGCGTGCTTGGAAGCTGTATTGTTGCACCACAAGTGAATTTAGTCAGTATGAGTAATGTTCCATCAAAGGTCTACAATTATGAGATGACTCTGCTTTTTAAACATTGGATTCATGTCATATCGAAACTGCCACATACCTGAAATGAACTGCACTGAATAACAAGGCTGACTTCTTGTCATCAACTTGAATTCAGGTCTTACTTTAAGACTTTATTTTCAATTCATTAAGACCACAAATCATTTTGTCATGTGGAAAAGTGTTTACTGCAAAACCTACATGGCTTGCGCACTTCTTACACTTTGACAAGACTTTTATGTGTAACTCTATTCACAAGAAAACACTTTACATAATTAAGCAGAACAAATTCTCTGAAGCTATAAATTGTTTCCAGTATATCTAGAATATAAAAAGACATGAATGCAGACATATTTCACTTACTGTCACTATAACACTATGCTACTGTTTTACCAAAGTCTGCTTAAATGACAGTTCCAAACCCTAAAAGTACGTATTAAAAAGTTGTCTGCAAGCTTCTGCACTTTATTTTAAAACCGTTTCTGCCATATTGCAAAACCGACATGCCTTGCAAACTTCTTAAAACTTGCATGTGCGACTCTATTTGCAAGAAAAGATTCACATAATTGGGTGGAATAAAATCTGTGGAGCTTTAAATTGTTTTCAACGTATCTAAAATACAGAAGAAAAAAAACACGCAGACACATCTCACTCACTGTCACCACCAAATTATATTGTTACTGCTTCACCAAAATCTGCTAAAATGACAATTCCAAGCCAGGAATGTATTTATTAGTATTAATAACACTGATATTAACCATACTGATAGGTCTACATGAACACAAATACTTTCTGAGATGTGACTGGAAGCTGTTTTGAGTAAATGTAATCAGTGAAAGTCCCCAGTCATGAGGTAACTTTGCAATTTAAAGACTGGATTCATGTAATACTGAAGCTGAAACATACCCAAACTGAAATGATTAATCGGATTAAGCTCTCGTTATCCTTTGAATTCTTCTAAAAAGTTGTCTGCAAGCTTCAGCGCTTTCTTTTAAAACCAGAAATCAGTTTTGTCATGTGTGAACCTGTTTATATCAACACAAACACACGACTGACTGAAGTGTGATTGGAAGCTGTACTGAAAAGTTCAATCACCATAAATAATATCCTATCAAAAGTCTACAATAATGAGGCAGCTTTGCCATTTAAATATTGGATTTGTGCAATACTGAAACTGCCATATTTCTTAATTGAATTGAACTGATTAATTGGACTGAGTTCTTGTTGTCATTTGAAATTCGCTCTCACTTCGGCACTTTATTTTGAAATCCAGACATCATTATTCTATCAACAGTCTACAACAATGCGATGACATAGTTATTCAGATATTGGATTCATGTAATATTAAAACTGCCGCATTACTGAATTAACCTCACCTATTAACTGGACTGAGTTCTTCTAAAAAGTGGTCTGCAGGCTTCGGCACTTTACTTTAAAGCCAGAAATCCTTTTATCATGTGTAAGAACTGTTTATTGCAAAACCTAAATGCTTTGTACACTTCTTAAAACTCCGACAAAACTTTCATGTGTAACTCTATTTGCAAGAAAACATTTTACGCAATTGAGCGGAATAAAATCTCTGGAGCTTTAAATTGTTTTTCCAACGTATCTTTATATAGAAAAAATAAAAACACGCAGACAGACACGTCTCACTCACTGCAACGATCACTCGAACATTTATTCCTCTCGCTTTTTTCTCTTGTTGTGTCAGCTCAGCGTTGGCGGTTTGCTTTAGATAAATGAGTCTGCAGTGTAATTCTTGTTTATCTGATGGCAGTTCCACTCTTGAGAACATACTTCATATCTGACGTCTATCTCCCGCTAATAACGCGCACACTGCATCATCACACACACACACACAGTCATCATGAGGGCAAAAGCAGACAAAAAAAAAGAGGAGGCATTCCTGCGTTTCTCTCAGCGAGCTGCTCTCCCTCCGTCTTTCCTCCCTCGCTCTTGTGTTTTCCCTCCTCCTTTCCCACTCATCCATTCTTCGGGGAGTGTTTGCTCTTTGGTTTTTTTTTTTTTCCTCTCCCCTCCCTCCCTGCCTCCCTCCCTCCTCCTCCTCTTCCTCCTCCTCCTCCCCCCCGGTGTTGAGAGAGTGTCAGACGCCGGTGCCAGACTCTCCTCTTTCCCTCTATCTCTTCTATGCATTCTGCAAAGAACGCTGGCAGACTTTAAAATGAGCTTTAGGAAGTGGGTCTAATCCAAGGTGATTTATTTAAATGGGACATTCATGTGTGTGTGCGTGTGCATGTGCGTGTGTGTGTGTGTGTGTGTGTGTGCAGCTCTTTACGCTCTTGCATGTGTGACTTTCTACACCATGTTTGTATTCATACTGTGTGTGTGTGTGTGTGTGTGTGCACGCAGCTTACAGGCATGTGTTTACTCCAGCATGTATTATTTGTGTGTGTGTGTGTGGGGGGTGTGGGGGTGTGGGTGTGGATGTGTGTAAAAAGCCTTAACAAAAGCATTGTTCATCGATGTCTCTCGGGTGAGCTTGTCTCTTTCATCTGCCCGCCCACACACACTAACACACACACACACCCTTGCACACATACCACCAATGTTAAAACATTTATTAGCATGCTGCGCTAACCCACATCAGAGGTTAGGTTAGCACACTCTGACTTCTCCATTGTGTCCTGTCAGCGGGTGACGACTAAATCAGTCACAGCAGACATTCAGCTTCTCTTGCAGCCGGCTTCGTCGGTGAGGTGGGGGGGACTGGATAGTACTGACCTTGAATCTCCAGGGTTTATATCTACAAACACACATGTACAGTATAGTTCTGCATCTTTACGAATACTCCTGCTCCTGCTCCAGACAGGTTTAAGACTCTTAAAACAAACTCAATCCTTCCCCTACATCTGGCCATTGCCTAAATCCCTCTGGCCAACTCCCACCAACGGATGGCGGAGCAACGTTTAGCTCAGGCCGCTCTGATTCCTTCCTGCTATCGCACATCAGTTTCATTTCTCTCCCTTTCTTGTCATTACTCCTCATGTGCCCTCTCCTCCCATCTCCCTTCCTCATGTACAAAAACGTGCCCTTTTTTTTTTTGCAGTGTTTCTTCTCTCTTTGTCAGTGTCCTTGTTCTGTTTTTTCTTTTTTCTCTCTGCTCTCTCTGCCAATGCCCCAGTGCCCTCTCTCTCTCATATTTCTCTTTCATCTCTGTTTTACTCACTCTTTTTTTTCCCTCTCCCCTCTCTATCTCACTGTCCCCATCGCTCCCTTCACTTCCCTTATTACTTCTATTCTCCCTCCTTCCTTCTCTCTACGCCCCACCACCACCACCACCAAAACACCACCACCACCACCCTTTCCTAAGCAGTCTGTGACTGTAATGTTGCTGAAGAGAACACAGTGTGTCAGCCTGAATCAGACAGATGAGCTGGGAGTGGAGTAAGAGGCTGAGAGCACTGCATTAATCCACACACACACACACACACACGCACATACACTGAACACACACACACTTTATCCCTGCCTGAGGGGCTGTACAGAACGGACGATGCACACAGATACATATACAAACTGAGATACTGCGAACGTACACATTCTCACAGTGTTCCAACAAATGACCGCACGGCCTGCATGAGACAAAACACCGAGTCCATGATGCAATTCTGATGCGCAAGCCATGCTGAAAATGTAAAGAAAAACCCACAAATATCAAGATTTTGATAAACAAATGATGCAAGAAATTTAAAACCTCTCTGCAATATTGACACAGAGTATTTATGGTTCTTTGAAAATTATTTTTAGTTTACTCTTCTTCTAAACCACTAAAATTTAACGCCTTAACAAAATTTGAAAATTTGAAAAATGACATTAGATAATGAGATTTATTTCGATATTTTCTGTTGTAATATTAATGTTTAACCACCAACTTGTTAATAAACAGCAAACTTCTGCGGGAGACTTAACTTTAAAGTCTTTCTAACCAAGAGAAGACATTATCATCTGGCAATAGCAACATTAAACATAGATTAAGTCAAGTTAGTTTTCCACCAAGACTACCTGGATGTAGATTGTAGGTATAATCCTGCTATTGGTCATCCATTTCACACAGCTTTCTCCTTTTAAAAAATCCCCTTCACTATGAGAAACAGCAAGCTCCAAACAGCCACCTACTACGGTGAATTTTTTAGCTAGCAATGGGGGCACCATGACAAAGACTTCTGTGGTGGTTAATGGCTTCCAACTCAGGATGAGAGGACAGGCAGGAGTCTACCAGGATAGCACTTCTATGGTTGAAATGGTTGTGCATTTCACACAGTTTTCTCCACCCTTTTCACTATCTACTACTACTGTTTTTAAAATCCACTTCACTGCAGGAAACAGCGACTTCCAAGCAGAAATCTACCAAACTACATGCTCCAGAGGATTTTGATCATGCAGTAACATATCCCTGTAGTTTTTTTTCCAGTAAATTAGCCATTCTAAGGACAGTTCTGGCCTCCCTGCATGCAATTGTTCTACCAAAACAAGTCCCCAGTCACCATTTTGATGGGACTCCATTGCTGCCATCCTTGAATTAGCTCCCAACACAATTATGATTGGTTTAAAAAATGCAAACGAGCCTACAGCAGAATGATAAAGAGGTGCAGCCGGGCCACTGATCTGTTAGTATTTATAGTTTTGTAGATGAATTTCACATAGAACAGGTGGGTAAAGCCCTGTAGGAACTTCTTTAAAAAACTGGGTCAACATTAAACTGTCAATTGGCAACCTCCAGGGCTGAGAAATTAAGCTGAAACTAAAGTGCCAAAAGTTGCAGTTCCTCAAATGACCACTTGAGGATGGCTCCAAAAGTGAGTGAATCCTCATCGACCTCCAAGTTAAAATGCTCAACTGTACAGCATAAATAAATCTGTTTACAGCCTGGTACAAAAACACTTTTGGTCTCTATGGTTTATGTTCCTGTTCGTGACAACTATATGGGAGGTAAAGTTTATATACCTCACATGTTGAGATCATGTTAAGCCCTAAAATTATGCATGATTAAGGGAGTCGCCACTTTGTGTAAACAGGTGGGTGCCGTCATAGCCACAAGATGTTTGTTCACCCGCCTCAGATCTATTACTACTTCACCTCTTTGCTCATTTTAAATGGTGCTAAGAAGGGTTTGTCCAGCTTAATATCCAGTCAGCATACATGATAAGGGCAAGTAAGTGCTTCACTAACAAATATCACATTCCTATGAAGTAAAATCAGTCTGGCTATTAGGCTACAAACATGTGACCTCTGGTTTATTGTTGAGGTGATGTTGTATTTTTAAAAGGCAGCAAACAGCATTTTCATGATTTTGCCACCTATAATTGAATCCAAAATGGTATCACAAATCATCATTCACCATTTGGTAGTTTACGCACGTTCAAATTTCAGATTCAAAATGATAATAGCTCTATTGTTTGCAATCGCCCCGCACATCCAGGCCTGAAAATATGGTGTTAAAATATGCAATTTACTATCATGCGCTTCATCTCGCTATTATTTTTGTGTCCTGAAATTCGATGCAACAATATTTTGTCTCTTGCCAGCAGTCTGGCCGTTCATTAACACCGGCCCCCTGCAGCTCCTCTGTACCTCACTTAAACACACACACACCAACACAGTGATGGAGAGGCCACCTAATGTGACTCCCGACTGTGAGCTGTCACCCTCCAGTAGTCATGTCTTCTTTATACTCTGTATTAAAGGGGCTGGGCAGTCCACCCCCTGTAAGAGTTTTGTCTTGTGTTAGACAGCAGGAATGAGAGGAGGACTGCAGAACAGTCAAGTCTCTGGAAAAAAGAAGTTTCTAAAGGTGGTGTAAAGAAAAGAAAACAGAAAGAAACTGACTTGCAACATTTGACTGTGAAACCTTCAGACTATCACGAAAGATTTTGTCATTTTAGCCTCACAAGTATTGGAAGGTCCACTATGAGGGTAGCAAAGAAAGGCGAGATTACCCCGAAAGGTCTGTCTGGATTGAAATGGTGACAACAGTTTTATCCCACCCCTTGCTTTCACATTCCACCAATCAAAAGTATCTGCTCTTTGAAAGATTCAACTTCAGGCCAGCAGGGGTGAACACGGCTCTCCAGGCGGGAGTCTTGCTTTGCACTCTCCGCGAGCATGTGACCGACACGTCCACGCCCCCTGATTAACCAGGGCTACAATGCAACCTTATTTAAAAATACACAGTGGAATTCCAGGAGAGCAGTGAAATCCGAGAGGCATGAATTATAAATACAACAGCCGGAGAAGAGCGAGACGCCCACAGACACACTCGATGTGTGTGACTCGGTGTTTGTGTACGCCCGTTTGTAGCTACCACTAAAGTTGCACGTTGCCAGTGTCTCTCTACACATACAAAGACATGAGCCAGCCTCGTAGCGCAGCCAACATAAAACATATATTCCATCCAAAAATGCTACACAGAGCGGGTCTGCCAAACGTACAAATACACTATATCCAAACCTGGCTGTGTTGGTTTACTGCAGCAACACTCCACAGACAGGAGCAATTTGAAGAGGGTTATGGCATCATCTCTTCAAGAGTGAAATGTGTAAAATGTAGTCCATTGCCAACTATATAATTAAAGTAGTAAATGTGACGAAAAACAAACTTTGGGGAAAGTTTAATGCCATAAGGAGACATTGAGCAACGGAGTGAAACTTGCACCTTCTGTTAAAATGTGGTGGCTGGTAGAAAAGTACAGCTCCTTAGCAAATGCAATTTCACGGCAGTTATTGGCTTACTGTGGCTGTTTTGCTTTGTTTGTGTCAAAGTTTAATGTCGTTTTCAGTAACAGTATTAGTCCATAAGTCTATTTATGCACTTATAACCTCCATTTAATGATTATTATTAATCTAAATACCACTAATATGAAAAAAGTCATGTTTAAAACCACATTTTTGCTGTAAATACAATGCAAATCATCTTAAAATAATGTTTAGAAGCACATATAAAGGACTTGTTTGTGGTTTACCTCAAAAATAATTCCTTAAATCGTCTATACTGCACTTCAGTTGCAGTTTGAAACTCCTCATTTCAACACACCCCAAAGCAAAGTTCTGTCTCAGTTGCTGCATTTTTAATGCATCAATACTGCAACCATCGAGCAACTACAACACATGCCAGATAAATATAGTGCAAAATGAAACAAGTTCTACAAAAATAAACATCATCATAAGAGATATTACTGATTAATCTTTGATCAAGTTATGCTGTTGATAACTTAACCGAAAATACATATTTTATCAGTAAGACAGAAGATGAAGAACATGCATGTCAGAAAACTGACATGCATGTATTTTAGCTGTAGTACCTGGTTGTGCCGCCAGGTAGAGCCTTTTACTGTTTCATTAGCTGGCTTAACACTGTAGTGACACGAGGAGGTGGTCAGACTTATGTTGGCAAGCAGATAGCATTGTCGGGGTTTAGCTAACAACAGGGGCACCATGACAAAGACTTCTGTGGTCGTTAATGCCTCCTGGGTCAAGGTAAGACAACAAGCTACAGTCTACTTGGGCAGCGCTTCGGTAACTGAGTGACACGTGTAACTAGGGATGTTAATGATTAATTATTAATCCACTAATTGCCCTTAATAATGAAACTGATTAACAATATATTAACTAATAAGGCAGAAGACATAAATGTCAGAAAATGCACTGTATATTAGCTGTAATGTCTGGTTGTGCCACCAGTTGGACCCTCTAAGTGTTTAACACTAACAAGCAGAGGAAGCGGTCACTTGGATTTCTGTCAGTTCTGTGTGGGCTAGCAGAGAGCAATGTGGGAGTTTAACCAGTAAAATGCAACCATGAGAAAGTCTGCTGTGATGCTAAATGGCTACCAGCCAGAGTTCTCAAGTTTTCGGTGAGCAGAAGTGTGCTAATTCAATGTCACTATAAGCCAATACCCAACTAACTGTGTCAGATGAGCAGGCTATACAGCAATTAGAACTATTATTAACATCTACTGAATCCATTTTGGGTTATTGATTATCTAATAATAATAATAATAAAGATGCCGACCATCACTAAAGAATATTTTCAAAATTTAACCAAACAGCGACTGCAGTGACTGTTTTGTCAGTGGCTAAAGATTGCTCTATCAGCTCATTGCATAATGTCCACTCTATTTTAGTAGTTGTAACAATTAATCAATTATTGATCGATAATGCTGCTGGCTATCAGTTAAGAAAACTGTTTAAAATTTGCATGTCTAATCATAACATATTTTTTTGCAGCTGACTTACAGTGACTGACCTACAAATCTCACACTAACACTATAAACAATCAAGAATATGGGTAAATGTAAGCGATATTGACTGTTTTTATGTCTCCTGAAGTAAAATCAAATATTTTGTGACCCGCTGAACCATCCAGTGCTCCTACATTGTGGACTGTGCTGCTGTGTACCAACACCACATAAAAGATCAACACCTTACACACACAAAATGCATGTTTCTTAACAGTTGTGTCATCTTAGGTATCAAGCTTTTAAAGTTCACAAAAAATTCCACATGTATAACCCCGGACAACAATCTCCCTACTCTGAAACCCCTCACCCTAGTATTTAAAGAGCTTCAAACTGATGAATAGTAAAGGCAGGAGCAGTGCAGCGTGGTGAGCAGAGCCCCAGCCTGTGGAAACAGGCCTCAGTGTGGATGACAGGCCTAACGAGCTAAATATAGCCTTCTGGGTTATCTCCTCTGTGGGCGCAGCGAGTCCGTTGTTGCTTCACATTATTTACGTGTCTGTGCGTGCACCCTCTCCCTCTATCTCTCTTTCTTTCATTTCACGCCCCCCCACACAAACACATCACTATCTCTTTCTCTTGCACTCTGTGTTGCATACTCTCCTTCTCTCTCTCCATTTCATCCCTTCACGGCATCTTTTTTTCACCCTCCTCTCTGCAATTCTGTCCCCAGGTATCTCTCTCTTTTCTCATTTCTTCTCTCATTCCTTTTCACTCCCTCTTTTCCTTACATCTCTCTTGTCTCCATCTCTCTCTCTCTCTCCTCTTTTATTCTCTTTATCTCTGCCTCCCTTTGTATCCGTCCTTCCCTCCCTCAGCAGCTCTCTGTTTTTTCTGACACTCTCTGAGCCTTTTTTCTCTCAAGCTATCTTTCCCTTTGAGCCTCTCTTTTGCTCTCTCTCTCATTTTCTCTCCTTCTTTCCCTCCCTCTCATTTCTGAGCCATGCCTATGAAGTAGCACAACACTGTGTTAGCCATCCCCTACACCACACTGAGCCCTTGTTCAAATAATATGGCCCGAGGTGCTAACCGTCTGCCATGCTAACCTATATGGATATGTCATCAGCATCTGCAGCTCCCTGGCCTCCTGCCATAGGGAACTTAAACCCTAGTGTTGAACCTAAACATACAGCACATAATTCTCTGCGTTATCGCTCCTGCTGTCCCTCGTTCACCAATGCTGCAGTGGTCACAAAGGTTGTGACATTTAATATGCACAAAGTTCGATTAAATGTCACCCATTGCCCCTGTGCATGGAAAGACACCAAAATGCATCTATGCTGGCACGTCACGGCTCCTATTGTATAAGACTGGGTGGAGAGGATTTGCAATGGAGAAGGTGGATGTTTGTCTGGACGGTTTGTTCCACACAGTAATTCTGTGAAACCACAGCTAAAAATGGGGAGTGACTGAGATTATGGAAGATGTTTTTGAAAATCAGTGTTGTCAGATTTTGTGTCTGTGTGTGTGTTCTGCACTGTAATGCACTATTTTTTTTTTTTTTATCATTTTTTGACAACCTCTCATCTTTAAAGGATATAAGTTGAGCAGTTTAACAAGTTTTAGGTTGTGCATTTGTATAAATTTGTTATTAAGCAGTATGCCATTAATTTAAAGCCGTATAGTGTTTATGCAACTGCCAGAAATAACTTCAAAATGTAATGAAAGGGTCCCCATAGCGTGCTGCATGTGTGACAAATTACAGCAAAACAACGAAGCGAATGAGGAAATTCTGTTGTAACTCAACTGTAAGTCTGAATAACTGAATAGCTAATAACTATAAAATGAGCTTATGTAAGTTTTGGGGAAGAGCGAACACTTTGATCACAAGTTACAGTTGGAGGACGGTGACACTTTGGATTTATTTTACCAGCTGTTTTAAAGATATCATTATAAGGTGACCTGACGGAGAGTGGTTGGAAGAGGACTACAAGAATAAACAACAAATATGTCTCCTGGTGAAACGTTGCACTTCTGGCTTTGTGGGAAAAAAGTGGGAAGAGCTCTAAAATCAGCAAGCTGACTCACCATCAGCTGATGGTCATAGCAGACCAAGTGAGGTTGTAGCATCAAAACACCTCAGTGTGTTTAACTGAACAAGGATGTGCTTTATTTATTATAAATTAGGCTTTGCAGCTTTTTTTTCTTCTTTCAAAAGTTACATGGTCTCACCTTAACCAGAGAAGCTATGTTGGAGACAACTGCCACATAAAGAATCCTGAATAGAAATGGGAGAACCTACCATTAGATGGAAACATCCAGCAAACTGATCGTGTTGTTGCATTGACAGGGATTACATTGTGTCTTCAGGTAATTATACATCTGAGCTGACAAAAATAGCCTGTGGAGTTCCCCAAGGTGCTATACTGGGGCCTCTTCTGTTCAATATCTACATGCTGCCAGTAGCTCAGATTATGGAAATCAACTAAAAATGTTACTACAGCTATGCAGACGACATACATATTTACATAACCATATCGCCAGGGGACTATAATAAGTTGCACTGAAAAGGATTTTTTCAATTGAACAGAGACAATACTGAAGTAACTGTTAACCCGAGATAAATCCTCAGAGGCATCACCAAGATGGATGCCGAGCGGCAAAACTTGCCTACAAGGACTTTGCTTTAAAGTCTATTTTCAGTCATTGATGACACCCCTAAAAATTCAACTTTCAATAAAAGCTGCATTTATTTATGTTTTATCTATGAAAAAAATCCCTTTCTGCCTTAAAATGGCTTTGATGTAACTCCACTAGCTCACCTTCAACTCTGCTCAAACACTATAAAGCTACTGCACGCCACATAATGTGAAGTTGTGACATTGCACTAATTAATCCATACGTGTTTGAACTGGAAACAGTTTCTGCAGAAGAATATTTATACAGGCTCCACCCTGCAAGTTCATGGGTTTGGTTCTTTAGGTTTGACACCCTGGAAATCTGAATCCCTGTTTCTGAGACGGCCATACATTGCAGTTTTAGGGTGGAAATGCTCAAGCATGGTGTTGACACCCTTCTTCACTCCTGATGGGCCTTCCAGCGTATAAAAACACACCATATGGAGATGTTAACAAGGTAAGAAAATAGACTTTCACTGGAGGGGGTCCTAAAAATAACCACTACAGTGCCAGACAGTGTTATCATTATGTCATCAGTCGTTAAAAAAAGCACACATTCTAAATAAAATAAAAGGGTTTCAGCACATAGTTGTGCTATTTGGAGAGAAATGTATGTGACATTTTCACACATTTTGGCACTTACTACAGTGTTCTGGTCCTCACAAGGAAGGAAGAACGAGGATGTGTAGACGAATGAATGAGAATGCTGCGTCTCCTGAGTGTTTGTGTTTTTTTATCTGTTGATCTGCTGCCTGTCTGTGTGCTTCTATATCCATTTGTCTGTCTGCCAGTTTGCCTGTCTGCTTGCTTTTTCCTCTCACACTCTCTCTCTATTTGTCAGTCTATCTGTCTGTCTGGTTTTCCCTCTCTCTCTCTCTCTCTCTCTCTCCCCCTCTTTATGTCTATCCATCTGTGTGTCTATCTAGCTTACGGCCCTGATCCTGCCTGCTCTCCCAGGTTTATGAAATGCGAGCAGCTTAGCAGATGGTGCATATCGTATTCTGGTCGGCTCTGTGTGGGTTTTGTACCACAGACGAAGGCTTACGATACATGTGAGCCTTTAGTCGCACAGACACACCGACACGGGGAAGCTCAGGCTGTTAGCGCACCAGAGAAAACAGAGGAAAAAGACGAGCCAGACTGAGCAACGTAGACGGTTTGAAGGGGGGAATAAAATACGGTGAGAGGTATGGAAATAAGAAAAGTATGTTTTGGAGAAAAGATCAAGATAGAGCAGCAGGAGGGAAAACTAGTTTCTTCGACGTCATTGTGGGAATTTCATATGCACCAATCAGCCACAACATTATGACCACTGACAGGTGAAGTGAATAACATCGATCATATTGGTATTATGTGGTGTTCTGATGGAAAACCTTGAATCTTGGCATCTGTGTTGATGAGACTTAGACACCCAAATAAACATTGTCCCACAACAAACACACTCCCTCATGCAAATGGAAATCCCAAATGTCACTGACAAGAAAATGCTCCCCACCACATGGAAAAACATCAAACAATCAGGAACATGTTGAGGAACATGACAATTCCCCAACATGTTGATTTGATCTCCAAACTTCCTACACCCCATTGTGATCAAGCATCAACAGGATACAGTGGAACAAGTTTGATTGACTGAGGCCCCACTGCACAAGCCAGCGAACCCAAAGGATCCACTTCCAACATCCTGGTTCCAGACCCCATAGGACACCCTGAGAGGTCCTCTTGTCCATGTCCAGTGGTTCAGAGCATTTTGGACCACATATGGGGGGCCAACACAATATCAGGCAGGTGGTCGTAATGTTATGCCTGATCATTGTATGTGCATCATTCTGCTGTGTTTACAAAGACGGAGCCAACAACAAGAGCAGAATTTTTTAGTTTTGTACAAAATCTAGGGAGCAGACAGTTTGTTTTTAGAAATCTTCTAAATAAAAGTATGTACATGAAGTGATTTTGATGAAATATTACAATATTAGGCTTAGATTTTGTTAATTTTCCTAAAGAATTGCATGAGTCGTTGGGTGACCATCTGAAAGTTGAAAATTCAGGCTTGAATAAATGGAGTATTTTTGACATTTTGTAAAAGTTAATACGTCTTTCAAACCTGCCTGCCATTTTGGGGCTCAGAGGGTTAATATCCTGCGTTGCTACATGAGCTATATGTGCATTGTTCAGCAGTGTTTTTGGCCAATTTTCAAAATAAAAGCATGTAGCACAAAGTGATTTTGAGGAAATATCACAATTTTAAACTCAGATTTGATTAATTTTCCTCAGGTCAATTGATGACTATTTTAAAGCTGAAAACTCTGAGAGGTCCTATTGTCCATGTCCAATGGTTCAGAGGCTTTTAGACCACATAATGGGGACCAGCACAATACTAGGCAGGTGGTCATAATGTTACGCCTGATCAGTGTACTTATATCTGCATATAACTAGTATAACTAGAGTGAATAATAGTCAGTAATGAATTGCATCTTTTTATTTCATCAAAATAAAATGAGAAAGTAAAATGGCACAGTGAAGTAGAAAAGGAATCTTGAGAGGAACAAAAGGAAACCACAAAGACAAACAGAGCCTCCACATACACCAACACTAACCATCAATCCAGCTGATGAAAAAGCACACAGACACAACTCCCCTGACTGTAAGTCCTGTATAAGAACCCATCAGACTCTTGTCAGAGTTTCTGAGCGGCCGGAATAACAAATCGCCATACAGCTGTGGTGAAGGTGTGATTGGACTCACCATGATGTAGTGCCTCTGCATCTCAGTCTTCTCACTGGCCAGCTTCTCACACTCCAGCTTCAGGCTGCACAAGGACGAAAAAGGACACACACACACGTGGATTAAGTGGAGTATTTGCATCCAGTCAAATGAATTATAATTTCCACGGGACTCAGATATTGCAGGGACTCGGATATTGCAGGGGTCAAACACAGTTTAGGGACCCATAAGGCTACGAAAAATTACTTCTAGCTGTACGGCTGGGCTATTTATTACAGCTGGAAGTGACATAGGAAAAAAAAAACCTTAATGGCAGCAACAGCCAGCAGGATGTGTCTTATTCTATACTGCAAGCCATCACACATACTGCACACATGTGTGGGAGGTGTGTGATTGTGTATATTATGTGTCATATTGCTACCAATAGGTCCAGATACATTATAAGTTTTCAGGTCAGGTTGGAGCCTTTTTGTTGCATTCCGCTTTATTCATGCATTAGTCTGCACCGTGCTGCCAAATTTACTTCCAAATGTGTTTGAAATTCTCTGCCTAAGTCAATAATAGATTGAATAAAGCAAAAACTTTGCAAATTGGAGCCTCTTGAAAATCCCCGTAGCTAAAAAAAAAAGGCTTCATTGCAGGTGCATTATTAACATGCACCTGCTCGAGATGATTTAAACTGTCAAGTTCGGGTGGGAAAGAGGCTCTGAGTTTAAAAGCCAATATTGTAAAAAATCTGAATCATAACCGGCTTTTTTTGGCCCAATATTCAAACACATACCAGGGCTATTTTTCTTTTCTTTGCTCTCAAAGTACTTACACAAAAACACAAGTGCATTTAAACAAGGACAACAGGTTAAAGAAAGAAAAATGAGTGTTCCGCTACTAAGAACTGCTATAGTTACACCGATCAGCCACAACATTGTGACCACTGACAGGTGAAGTGAATAACATCGATCATATTGGTACTATGTGGAGTTCTGCTAGAAAACCTTGAATCTTGGCATCTGTGTTGATGAGACTTAGACACCCAAATAAACATTGTCCCAAAACAAGCACACTCCCTCATGCAAATAGAAATCCTAAATGTCACTGGCCTACCCCTGCAGGAAAATGGACCCCACCACATGGCAACAACATCAAACTATCAGGAACATGTTGAGGAACATGACAGTGGCCCAACATGTTGATTTGACCTCCAAACTTCCTACACCACATTCTCATCAACCATCAAAAGGATGCAGTGGAACAAGTTTGATTGACAGAGGCCCCACTGCACAAGCCAGAGTACCCAAAGGATCCAGTGCCAACGTCCTGGTTCCAGACCCCATAGGACACCCTGAGAGGTCCTCTTGTTCATGCCCAATGGTTCAGAGCATTTCTGACCACATAAGGGGGACCAACACAGTATTAAGCAGGCAATCATAATGTTATGCCTGATCAAGCATGTGCATCATTCTGCAGTGTTTACAAAGTGTGTGTGAGTGTGTGGAGGCAACAACAAGAGCAAAATTTGTAATTTCTTTTTACAAAATCTAGGGAGCAGACAGTTTGTTTTTAAAATCTTCAAAATAAAAGCATGAACCTGAAGTGATTTCGATGAAATATCACAATGTTGTGCAGTAATAAATAAAGTTATTAACAATAAAAACAAGGTTATTAACAATTTATTTATATAATTTAGGTGGATAACAGTGCAATGGAGCAGAGAGGGGCACTGCTGGAATGAAATATAATAAGTACTAAATTTGCCAGATGGTTTATTACTGTGAAAATCTAGAGTCATGTTCTGTCTTTTTAGATAATTGTGTTCTTCACAGACATCAACTCATCCAGATCTTGAAGTAAAGCGGCGTTACTGTATCACAGCAGGCTGTTCAATGTGCCCATTGAGCTGTGAGAAAGACACTGCATGTTTTTAGTCTCTGACTGTTTATCTCTCTCAGCCAAGGTCACTTCTGGTCAGTCACATGATATCGTGAGCATCAGTGACCTCCAGCTGCAGAAAATAAAAGACCTGAATAACCTCATGGGTCTCTCCATCTCAAAGCGTCACATTTTCACAACAGTTTCTGCTTGACCATCTCTGACTTGCCTGAAGATTTTATAGCATACAAAAAGATTATTCATAATGATATTTGTAAAATCTTTACTTGATATATCATGTACTTTCCTTTTTTCTTTTTTTTTAAATTGCCTGTTGACCAACTTCCAACACAATTTTTTTTCCAAATTGAAATTGGAGCCTGTTTGAACGACAATATCTCAGAAACTATTAAAGATAAAAGCCTGAAATGTTCACTGTTATTTCTCATCATAACATTGTTTCAGAATGTGCAATACTGGATAAGTAGATAAAGAAATGTCTGATAATGGGGGAGCTGAAATATGAAAAAAAATTAAAGCCCTCATGAAAAAGTCCCATTTTTGAGCAAACATTAAGGAAAAAAATTGATAATGCAGAAGTAAACTCGTGATTTTTCTGAACTGTGTGTAGCTGCATGTGACAGAAATACAAAACAAAGAATACCCTGAATCGATGACACGATGAGAAATAGCAGTGGAAATTCCAGGCTTTTTTCTGTAATAGTTCCTGAGTTACTGTCGTTTAAATGAAAACGTGCTAAAAGTGTTTCGACAAAACAATATCTGGGAAAGTACTTGATTTATCAGTCTAAAATTTCCCAGGTACCATTTTAAAAATCCATAGTTTATAATGAAATACAAGTTTCATGTAAATCAGAGATGGTTGAGCTGAAGGTGTCTTCAAGATCTGAGATAAAATAACCCTAAAGTTTCATTTGATATGCTGGAAACTACAGTACAACCTCAGCTACCACACGCTCAGTCACTCTGTGAAATAAAGTGCCAAGTGATAGAAATAACTGGAACTAAAATGCAGTATTTTAAGACGAGATTTATTTGTAATGCTTTATTAAAGTCATGTCAAGGCTGATGAAGGCTGCAGCCATGATCCTTCATTAACTCTCATAATTACTGTAACTAATACAAAAGAAGGCGAAATAGTATTTTAGGTGAATTCAATGCGAGACGCTGTGACTTATTATCAGTTTTACACTAATATTTTATACTAGAGGTTAAAGGACGACCACTGTTCTATTGTCTTCACTGGTTGGTGTCGTCAAGAATTCAACACCAACTTCCACTGAGCTGAATCACAACAAGTTGCTTCTATAATAGAAAGAGTAGAAGAGGTGGCAAGTTCTTCTTCACTGAGGAACAGAAACTATTCAACTGCTCGCTGACATTTATCAAGCAAATTTAACTTTATAACCTCTAATATACAAACGTTAGTCGTGTCAGATTTACATTTTTCAGCCAGTATTGTGCACACGGATTGAGGTCAAGTGACTTTCTGCAAATCAGTGACTTCGTAACACAACAGAGGCTGCAGATTCTGACACAGATCTGATTTGCACTTTTTATATCCTGTCTTTATATTGCACTTTGTTTAATTGTAAAGTTTGCTTGTTTGTCTTAACATGTTTCTTTTTCATTGTCCTAAATGTTTTTATGCCTCAGGAGCTCCATCCAACTTTCCTTACATTGCTATCTGACCTCAATATAATTACAATTAAGCGACTACTATCACTGAGACTGCTACTGCTACTACAACTACTACTACTGCTACTACTACTACTACTACTACCACTACGGCAGTTGCTACTGCTGCTGCTACTACTACTACTGCAACTACTATTATTACTGCTGCTACTGCTACTATTACTATTCCGACTACTTCTACTACTGCTACTACTACTATTCCGACTACTTCTACTACTGCTACTACTACTATTCCAACTACTGCTGCTACTGTTACTGCTACTACTGCTACTATTCCGACTACTTCTACTACTTCTACGACTACTACTATTCCAACTACTGCTGCTACTGTTACTGCTACTATTACTACTATTCCGACTACTTCTACTACTGCTACTACTACTATTCCGACTACTGCTACTACTGCTATTACTACTATTCCGACTACTTCTACTACTGCTACTACTGCTACTACTACTATTCCAACTACTGCTGCTACTGTTACTGCTACTACTGCTACTATTCCGACTACTTCTACTACTTCTACGACTACTACTATTCCAACTACTGCTGCTACTGTTACTGCTACTACTGCTACTATTCCGACTACTTCTACTACTTCTACGACTACTACTATTCCAACTACTGCTGCTACTGTTACTGCTACTATTACTACTATTCCGACTACTTCTACTACTGCTACTACTATTCCGACTACTGCTGCTACTGTTACTGCTGCTACTACTACTACTACTACTACTACTACTACTACTACTACTACTACTACTATTACTACTACTACTACTACTGCTACTACTACTATTACTACTACTACTGCTACTACTACTACCACTACGGCAGTTGCTACTGCTGCTACTACTACTACTGCTACTACAACTACTATTCCTACTACTGTTACTACTACTTCTGCTACTACTACTACTACTACTTCTGCTACTACTTCTGCTACTACTACTACTACTGCTGCTACTGTTACTGCTATTACTGCTACTACTGCTACTACTGTTACAGCTATTACTACTACTACTGCTACTACCACTACGGCAGTTGCTACTGCTGCTGCTACTACTACTACTACTGCTGCTGCTACTGCTACAACTACTGCTACTACAACTACTACTGCTACTACTGCTACTAAAAGTACTACTGCTGCTACTACTACTATTCCTACTACTGCTACTAATACTACTACTACTTCTTCTCCTCCTACTACTACTACTTCTGCTACTGCTACTGAAAGTACCACTGCTACTACTACTACTGCTACTGCAACTACTGCTGCTACTACTACTGCTACTACTACTGCTACTGTTACTACTACTATTCCACCTGCTACTGCTACTACTACTACTACTACTGCAACTGCTACTACTATTTCTACTACTACTACTAAATCAGCATTCACATGGTTGGAGAGAAAAGAAACTAACATTAAAGATAACGGTGTCACGTTAGAGGATAGATTAGCATATAAGTCATGCTGAGTCGCGCTGGAACTTAAAATGCTGTTGTACTGACGTTAATAGTTGTAAACAGCATTATGGGCGCTCAGTTTAAGGGAACAAATGCTCATTTCTGTTGCAGCTTTCATCTGAGCCAGTTGCATTTAATTTGTGAAAAAATGAATAAATAAAAAAGAATGGATGGGAGACATAAAATCTTGTGTGTTGTTTCAAAGAACAGAATAGAATAGAATAAAATAGAATAGAATAGACGCACCATAAAGTGTCAAATGCACAAATATACTATCGCAAAAAAACAAAGTGAAATGAGGAATTTATTGTGCATTTATGGTTTCGTTTTCTTGATAAAAGTCACAAAACACACACATCTGTATGCATGTGTATATACTGTATGTGTCCTGTGTGTGTTTGTACCTGTGATACTGAGCCTGGAGGAACTGGAATTCCTCCTTGATTCGGTCCAGGGTTTCCAGGACTGTGAACTTGAAAGACTGGCCAGGCTGCAATGGGACCTGCACAGGAAAGAGAGAAGAGAAAGAACGGATGAAAAAGGCGGCTATGGAAGCGTGCACGTGTGTGTTCGGGAGAAGACTGTATGCACTGTTCCTATGCTGCGTGTATGCGTGTCGGGGAGCAAGGCGAGGGGAGAAAAAAAGCCAAGATGAAAGTGAGAGGGAAGGTCACTTCCCCTTCCCACACATCATAAAGCCTCGTCCTCTGCCTCTCTGTTCTCCACCTCCTCTAATGACTCTGCCTCCTTCCCTCCACTGCCCCCATCCTTTTCTTCCTCTCCTCCGCCTCTCCCTCTCTTCCACATTAGCATCCTCTCCACTCTGCCAGGTTGCTAATGTATTCCAGCCTACAAAGAGCTGAGAAGGGAGGAAACATCAAATGAATAACTTATAGGGAATCACTGCACCGTCTCTCACCTGCTAAAAGCTAAAGAAGGCCCAACAAAACAAGCACCTCCCAGGGGTCCAGCACCACCAGCAGCCCTCCATGTCTGTCTAAAGCGCTTTCGACAGCACACTCCTCCTCCGTAGTCTTCATGAAGTTTTAGAAACAAGGGCACTGTTGATGTTTTGATGCCATAGTTCTTTTGTTTGGGGATGGGGCTGGAGTAAACAGTGTTTTTTTTTGACAGTGTCAATTCTCAGAGGAGCTTTTAATGCAAGAAGCTGCCATTTCTTTACCACATTCGCCTCCTTTTTCCTCCCAGCTCAGATTGGCTTATTTTCCCTTTAACACCGGACTCCCACTGTTAGCCCGGGGAGGATGCAGCCTGCCAGGTGTCTCTGCCACTTCTTTTTCAGTCACTTCTTATCACCTGTCAGTGAGCAGCCTCAGCAGGACCACTGGGGTTCATACTATCCCTCCTCAGATCCCCACCTCCCTCTCCACGAGTGCACTGATGCTGCTGCGTTAGCAGAGACAGCTCGGCGGCTTCCACCCACAGAATGTTGCCCACTGAGACGATAAGGCCTCCAGCCAGGCCTTGAGCATCGGAGGAGGGGACAGAATCCTGCAGTGGTGGGCGACTGAGGCCGGTGTTATACTTTGTTTTTCTCTGAGTAAAATTCCTCATCTCAACAAATCTGCATGGAGCCACCTGCAGACTTCAGACTACATTACAAGGGCAATAGCACACATGCTCAGTAGAGCCCTCCATGTAAAAAAGTGTATTTGAGCTGCACTATTTGAACTTTTTAGAATAAATTTCAATTACCTTTCCTCTTTGGTGAAAAAAAGTGTGGTTTCTAATAACTTGAGGTGGAATGACCCATGTGTAGCTCGTCAAAATAACAACAGGCACAAGACAAATCCATGAGTTATGGTGCGAAGAATTATTCAAAATTAAAAATAATAACTCGTATTGATAGGTTTAATGGAAGCAGAGCGATGTATCACAACACAAACAAAGAAAAAAGTTATTGTCATATGTTAATTTTGAAAAATGCATTTAAATGGTAAATGGTCTGCACTTATATAGCGCCTTTTGTACCTTAGTGGTATCAAAAGCGCTTTACAATGTGTTTCACATTCACACATTCACACACCAATGGCGACAGAGCTGCCATGCAAGGTGCCTGCCAGCCATTTGGAGCAACTTGGGGTTTAGTGTCTTGACCAAGGACACTTCTGCATGTGGAGGGGCCGGGGATCGAACCGAACCGAACCGAACATTTTCTCTCTTTAAACTGCTAATTTCAGCAAAAGTTTGAAAATTAGAATTGGACAGCCATTAATGCAAGTAGGTTTTCATATAAAATGTATTTAATTTGATGTTTTAGAGCATGACAGTAACATATAGATTAAAAAGTACTGCAAGTCAGTAGGCAGGACACACTACAAGACAAATTAGAAGCGAATGTTGCATGTTACATTCGCAGTAAGTGGAATCAACAGATTTAAAGTCACAAAATGTCATAGAAATACCTCCAGTAGCAATAGAAATACTGGCTGAAAAGTAGGTTCATTTCTGCTTTAGTATTGTGCGTCTGACACACACACTTCCTCCAATTTCTCTGCTGCAAATCAACCTTGTTTTCTTCCAAGCAGGATTACAGAGTAAAGAAAAAAAGAATGTTAAGTCTGACATCATAATCATGATTTACTTCTGGGTAAAGCGAGTACTTAAGTTGGAAAAACTGGAAACTTCAAGTTGGTTTTTCTGGAAATTAAGTTGCAGCGATGCTCGTTTGAGAGGATTTAAATGATTTAAGTTGATCTAACTTGAACAAGTGGCATTAATATTACTTATTAACTTAATTTTGCTAAAATTAAGATTAAATATCCAAGAGTTTATGTTTGTCGCATTCTCATACAGTATGTGAAGTGAAATGACTCTAAGGCTGTGCCATAACAACAAACCACTATAAAAGAATATTATTATTATATTATCACAACATCATAAATACTACAGAAGTAGGGATTTTGATGCTTAAGTGCAGTTTACATTGTGCAAGAGTGCAGTTGTGTGTGTTTATGTGCATGCATCTGTATGTTATTTACAAATTAGGGGTGGCTGTGGCTCAGGTGGTAGAGCGGGTTGTCCACTGATCGCACGTTAGCGGTTCGATTCCCGGTCTGCTCGCCATTGGTATGTGAATGTGTGAATTCAAAACACATTGTAAAGCGCTTTGAGTACCACTGAGGTACAAAGGCGCTATATAAGTGCAAACTGCTAACAAATTCAGTCATGAATTACATTTGTAAACACTTCTTAATTAAATTTCATGTCAACAATTAAAGCAATACATTAAAGTTGGTGCAACAATTCTCTTTTTTTAGTATGGTATCCATAGCAGTCTGTGTTTACCTCCAAAACATAGTATAATTAAGGCTTGACTCTTCAGTTGTAACAACCCAAACTTAACTTCAGCTCCATAACAAAGTGATCCAGTAGGAAAAAACTGAGTTTGGAGAGGTCGTATTCATAATTTTTGGTTGCTGTGTTCATCCAAATCAAGTTTTTCTTTATTATAACTTGGAAAAAACACAAAATTCATCTTTGCAGTTTAACTACTCAAACTAGCTATGAATCCCTCTATGTGCACTGAGTTCACCTGTTCACTTATCCGATTATCCAAACTGAGCAGTCGCTACAGTGCAGCCGGGTGGCTATCGGGCCACAGCTACGGCTAAAGAGATTGGCGGTTTCAGTGGCTGGGCTTCATTAGTCTAGACAAGCACAATTCAATTAGATTTCAATTAGTCCGACGGTGGAGGTCAGAGACGCGGTGGGTTCCCCAGTAATTAATCCGCCGAGCCGAGCTGAGCCCGGGCTAAACTGAGCCGAGGCAGGCGGAGTGGGGACGTCTAGATGGGCTCAAAACACACAAACCCACTGTGGGGGTGTGTGGGAGGGTGGTGAGGCTGGAGGGGGATGGATGGATGGGGGAGTCTGCCAACAGATCCCCACTGACCTTGATTCACACCACACACACACACACACACACTTGGCTGGGGGAGGGGAGGAGGGTTTAGATAGTGATCTGGCAACACGCAGATAACACACATGCAGCCATAAGCGCATTGAGCAAGAGGGAAAAAAAACACACATAAACAAACAAACACACAGCGCAGATTCACACTTTGAGCGGTGGACGCACAAAGCCGGCGAGGGAGGGAGGGAGGGAGGCAGAGACAGATCTGACAGACGGGTGGATGGATGGACGGATGGATGGTGGAGTGATGGACTAGTCTGACACTCTTACAGAGAAATGAAAGACGGAGCAGAGAGACAGATGATGAAAGAGTGATGAGGCTGCTTGAGGAGAGATATTCATCCATTCATCCATCTGCCACTCAGGCAAGAAGATGACATGGCTCAGTCCCAAATCATCCCCTCATTCCCTGCTATCAATCTAGGGACTACTATATAGTGAATTATGTGGGGATAAATCCATATTATACTAAGCATATTTTCCAAAATTCTTGTTTGTGTTGTGACACATTGCCCTGCTTCCATTAAACATAACAATACAAATGATTACTTTTAATTTTTAATATTTTCGCACCATAACTCATGGATTTGTCTCATGTCTGTTAATGTTGTAACCGTATGTTAATAAGTAAAATGTGGGCTAATAGGTAACGTTAGTTTTTCAATTAAAAATTCTTAAAGAAAGAGGGCTCATGTGGATTTTTGCATCGTTCTCTTCACACCAATCTGTGGATCAACGTCTGAAGTGCCACAACTTGAGAAATAATGCTGAAATTTGTCCAGTTCATTGGTGTTCAATGGTACAACCCCGCTGTGATTGAATGATACAAACCAGTTACATGATGGTGCAAATCTGGTCCAAATGTCACCAGCCATAAAACCTTTATTTTTCCACCCTAAGAGTCTGTTTGTTTGTTTTTTTCCTTTAAAATGTAGAGTATGGTGCCAGTTAGAGGCAACTTCATGCTAAAAAATGACTTGTATTCATCAGGTACGACCACTCCAATGACGTCCCAACTTGAAGAGTTAGATAATATTGGTATTAGGCGAAAAGAAAAATCATGGTTCTCTTTGAATTATTTTGTGAAACGTGGCACTATAAGCAGTTTCGTCAGACAAATCGAGGAAAATCGACATGACCCCACCTCTCTTTAGGAATCTTTAACTAAAAAACGAATGTCACTGATGAAACCAGATTTGACACTTGGTCAACTTAAACAATATTCACCACTTTAAAAACAAAAACGACAAATTTGACAAATTGAAAACGGTCCTGCGTTGGGGATTTGGTGAAGTGAGGCGGAATGACTCGCATAATTAAAAAAAGCTATATTCTATAGAAAACACATCATAACGCTGTAAAGCAGTCGTCAGAAATCTGTGGAAACGTCACCGATCCTCAGTTGGCTTTCTCGTCTATTTGCCATTCTCCTTTGTCATAATGCATGATGGTACATATTGCTTGGTTAGTGACCACTGACTTCTTCCAATGCATTGTGGGATACTTTGAGTACACTATATATGGTGTAACAATTGTAACTTAACATTCGGACAGCACTACAAAATGGCAAACACACTACACACCAGGAGGTTATGTGTTTGCCGGCGTTGATTTGTTTGTTTGTTTGTTTGTTTGTGTTCAAAATAACTTGAAAAGTTATGGACAGATTTGGATGAAATTTTCAGGAAATGTGTGAAATGGGACAAGGAAGAAATGATGAAATTCTGGGAGTGATCCGGATCACCGTCTGGATCCAGGATTTTATTTTTAAATTTAACGATACTTTGTCATTGGGAGATTGTGTTGTGGGTGGACTGAAGCTGCTTGGCGGAGGTCTGTGCTCTCTGAGTGCTTTTCTACTTTTAATTTTTATCTGCCCAAAGTTGAAACACTGTGCTGTTGGAAAGCATTATGAGTTTCTGACACCGGAGTTGGCAGGTCGGCGCACTAGAACCAAGGCGGCGTTCCACAGCCTCGGCGGCATTCGGCAGTGCTCGTCTGCGGCACGCAGGACTATTTGAATATCAAAATTGTTATCCGAATACCAACACAACAAACAAATATTTGGGCATTCGTATATTCGGGACCAGCCCCAATATTACGTTTGTAAAGCAGGTAAGCTAAGGATACTTTGTCAGTGGGAGATTGTGTTGGGGGGGTACTGAAGCTGCTTGGCGGAGGTCTGCGCTCTCTGAGTGCTTTTCTAGTCGTCTATTTTTATCATCAAATTGATATTTTTTACTTTATTCTTCATTGTTTTCTCTTTAATCATTTATTTCTACGCTTAATTGTGTATTTATTGAATTTATTTACTATTCCTTCTACTATTATTATAATTTTTAGCTTCATGTTTATGGATTTACCCTCTATTTTCTACTATTAAACTCGTTCTTTCCCCTTACTTGGATGTCATATTTTATTATCCATCTTGTGCTGTACTGATTTATATTGAAAATATTTTACTATGTTTAACTCTTCTTCTACACTTTTGCCTCTCTGGTCTCCTTCTGTTCTATTCTGAGTGGACTTTTTTTGCACTATTTTTGTAAACTCTGTGCAAACTTAGTGCTATATAAATAAAATAAATACAGTTATTAATATTATATAGAGTGCACTGACTGATTTCCTGCCGTCTCTGCTGTGGTCAACCTCGTCCCTCCGCCCTGTGCCCCGTCCACAGGCCTCGTGGTAATTCTGCCTCCACCATCTGCTGCCGTGCACACATGAGCACGCAGACAAAGTGCTGCTGGCGGGTTACATCAGCACCACTAAGTCACATAACAAAGCCCGTAGTCACAGATCAGGATTATACAAGAGATCCGCGAGTCACAGCCGTCGTCCTGTGATGAGATGAGAGATCTGGATCCCTTTCATCTGCTGGACGAGAAGAAATTCCAAAAATGTCTTACTTTTGATTTTCCGGTTGCACCTTTTTGAATGAGCTTTATAGCCCCCGGAGCAATTCTTATGAGCCCCAAAAAATATATAAAAAATGAAAAGAAAAACAGAAAAATAATGGAGTTATAAAGTCCTCAGGCGAAAGGAGAAATATTCCCTGCTTGTGCTGAAATCTGTTTGTCAGGATAAAGAGACTAGTGTGGAGAGCTGCTATCAAATTAGTTCACGTTTAACAGTAATAACAGGAGACTTCCTCAAGGAAACGAAGAGCCGGTGAGAGTTAAACTGAGTTATAAGCTAATGTTTACAAAGACGGAGGCATCAGCAAGAGCAGAATTTGCAGGGGAGGTTTCCAGAATTTCTCAAACAGATGGTTTGTTTTTAGTAATTTTCAAAATAAAAGCATGTAGTATAAAGTGATTTTGATGACATATCACGACTTTAAGCTTAGATTCGGTTACTTTCCCCAAAGAACTGCATGTCACACATCACGTGTTCGACAAAGTTGAAAATCCGCACATCCCCTATCTGCTCTGTGTGAACACAGCCTGCAGTACAGCTGAAAAGTCCCTAAATCATGTGATTGTTGGTGGCAGTCGAGTTGCTTAAAGCTTCCTGGTTGTGCATTTGGTTAGTTTTCCCAACAGAACTACATGTCACACATGAGTCATTGGATGATTGTCTGAAAATGGAAAATTCTCTCTGTTTTTACTGCTTATGGCTCTGATAAGTGCTGTAATTTTGGGCAATTTTTTAAAGGTTCTGAGGGTTACAATCCTGCTACATGAGCTATTTCTGCATCATTCTGCAGTGTTTACCAAACGGAGGCATCAGCATAGAGGGTTTTTTTTTGTAGTTTTTTGTTTTTACAGAATCCCTAGAGCAGATTTTAGCAATTTTTCAAAATAAAAGCATGCAGTATTGATTGATTTAGGTGAAATATTAATAATAATAAAGATTTTAAATTTAAATTTGGATAATTATTCAATCAAAACTGCATGTCACATATGAGTTGCCCAACAGCCTTTTGGAAGTTTAATATTCTCTCTGTTTTTAGAGTTTCTGGGTCTGATGAATGACGTAATTTTGGCAATTTTTTTTAAAGATAATATGTCTTTCAATCCTGTGTTGCTACATGAGCTATTTGTGCATCACTCTGCTGTGTTTACAAACACAGAGGCATCAGCAAGAGCAGAAATTTTTAATTTTTACAGAATCTCTGTGACAGATAGTTTGTTTTAAGAAAATTTTCAAAATAAAAGCATGTAGCATGAAGTGTTTTAGATGAAATATCACAATTTTAAACTTAGATTTGGTTAATTCTCCCAACAGAACTGTGCATGAGTTATTTGGTGACTATCTAAAAGCTGAAAATTATCTCTATTTACAGTTTTTGGTTCTGATAAATGGCGTAATGTTGGCAATTCCTCTAAAGACAATATTTTTTTCAAACCTTCCTGCAGGTTTGGCGTTCCAAGGGTAAAAATCCTGCATCACTACATGAGCTATATGTGCATCATTCTGCAGTGTTCACAAAGACAGAGGCATCAACAGGAGCAGAATTTGTAAGTTTTTTACAAAATCTCTAGAGCAGGCATTTTGTTTTTGGAAATCTTCAAAATAAAAGCATGCAATAAATTGATTTTGATTAAATATAACAATATTAGGCTTAGAGTTACACGAGTCATTTGATGGTCATCTGAAAGTTGAAAATTCAGCTTGTGGCTCAAATAAATGGTGTATTTTTGGCATGTTTCTAAAGATAATGTGTTTTTCCAAACCTGCCTGCCATTTTGGGGGTTCGCAGAGGTAAAATCAAACATTAATACATGAGCTTTATGTGCATCACTCTGCTGTGTTTACAAACACAGGCATCAGCAAGAGCAGAAATTTAAATTTTTATAGAATCTCTGTAGTAGATAGTTTGTTTTAAGCAAATTTTCAAAATAAAAGCATGTAGCATGAAGTGATTTTGATGAAATATCGCAATTTTAAACTTATATTTGGTTGATTTTCCCAGCAGAACTGCATGTCACACATGTCTGACAGTTAAAATTCAGGTTCTGGCTCTAACAAATGGTGTAATTCTGGCTATCCTTACAAGATAATACATTTTTCAAACCTGTCTGCAGTTTTGTAGTTCGCAGGGTTAAAGTCCTGCATTGCTTCATGAGCTATATGTGCATTGTTCTGCAGTGTTTACAAAGACGGTGGCATCAGCAAGTCGCGCCGTATGTACACCAGAACAAACATTTGTTCTTAGAGTGTATGTGTTTCATCTCTCCTGTATTGTGACAGATGGCCGCCCAGACTGTTAGGGGTCCAATAGCGCGTCACAAAGGGCCAAAAAAAAACAGCCTACCGCCTCCTGTGTTTTCATGTGTATTTATGTGCATGTGTGTGTGTGTGTTTGGAAGCGCCATATCATGCAGCATCCTGAAACCCAAAACTGATCCAGTTAATCTGGGAGGTGGAGGTGGAGGAAGACCGAGAAAGGTCACTTCTGCACAAACACACACACCCGCACACACGTACTGAATACAGACCATGTGGGACGGCAGTCAATCACAATTTGGACGATCTGGCACGAGCGAGCAGAGAATTAGGAGGGATTATCTATGGGGGGGATGGGAGGAGTGGTGGTCCAGGCCTGTTTTACTGTATCACATACCCATCACCTGTCTGTCAGTGTCCGTCTGTCTGTCTGACTCCAACACTTGATTAAGTTGCAGTAAAAACAGACATGATGATGATGATGAAGGCAGCAGCTAGAAGCACAAAAAGGGAATTTATTGCTTTGAGATTATTTGAAATCATGTTTCAGCATCACGTCACCAAAAAAACACTTAAAGTCGATCAAACCTGTCCACAAAAAACACATATGGAGCTGTTTTTTTCAATATATAACCCTTTGAAGCCCAATTCAAATCAGTTTCAGTGTTGTTGTTTTTTTGCTCCCGGCTCATTTTTACTCACTGTGTGCTCATTTTCCATCGCAATATAACGTCCTGCACTTCTATAGAAAGAGAACAACCATGAACAGACGGAGAGAGAACTTTAATGAGCAGCATAACCCAGCTACAAAGCCATAAAACACATAAAAAGTAAAAAAATCAAGCTAGATTTTCTTTGATTACTTGCTTCACAAAGATTGAAAAATGTTAACGCGCACAACATTTCTCCGCATAACACAGGTGTTACCAAAACTGAAAAGGATGGAGGCTCTACAAACTATAGATATTCTACTACACACACTTCTTATTTGTTTCTGTTCTAGTCTCCTTTCTACTGTGTGAAAACACAGCCTGCAGTTCAACCGAAAGGTCCCTCAATTTCTCTCTCATGACTGTTGGTCATAACTGATTCATTAATAGCTTCCTTGGACTACTCTGCATGCCACACACGATTCCTTCAATGACCTTCAGAGAAAAATTCACAGTTTCTGGCTCTGAAAAATGCTGCAATTTGACTTTATAAAAAAAACACATGTATCTTTCGAACCTGCCTGTAGTTTTGGGGTTCAGACGGTTAAAATCCTACTTTGTTTACGTTCATGTTGACTTGCTAGCAGTCTTCTTCTTAGCTGAACTTTTGGGCACATGGCTGCTCTTTTTTTCCACGTCATTGCAGGCAAATATCAATCAGAAGGATCGTTTGTAACCAGTCATGAAGCACAGCTTCAGCATTAACAAACAAAGCAAGGGACCAAAAGCTCTGCAGCGTGCCTCCATGATTGCATTTTCTGCAATATTATTATCCTTTTGCACGTTTTAAAAGCTGTTTGCACATTTTCAGTTGAATTATTTGCACATTTCTGCACAATCTGTACAACTTAAATAACTTTAATGTTATTTAAACTGAAGTACATTTAAGTAAGATTACTTTTATGATTAAGTTAAACTATTTTTGTCTTTTACATTCTGCTACTTGTAAGTGTTTACTGATCTTATTTTGAAAAAGCAGCATCATCAGACTTTTTTGTGGCCTTTACAAACTGCCATTTAGTGTAACTGCGCAACAGTAAAGATATTCCATGCCTGCACTCTCCTGTTTGATGACCTTTCTCTCAACTCCATCACAAAAATCTCTCACACGAGCTAAAACTTTTCCTTCCTTCTTCCTGCTGCAACAGTCTCCCTGTTTGCCTTCCTTGCTTTCAGTCTCACTTCAGTTTTTCTTTTCCAGATTCTGTCTGAATATCGGGTCAGTCTGGTTCCATCAGACTCTTTGTGCCTGTCTTTCTGTCACAATCACGTCTTCTGTTCGAGCAGCTGCCTGTTTTTCCACCACTGGCTGCATGAGAAAATCAGCAACTGCAAAACAGATGCAGGTCTGGGAGTGATTGGGAAAGAAATGATTCTATCTGTCTGCTTGTCTCCTCCGTCGATCTCTTTAGCCTCTGGCACACTTGCCACCAACACATGAGCGTTCACACGGTAGAAGCAGGCGTGCCCGTGCAAGGGCGCACTCATTCGAGCAAAACACCCACAAAACATTCTCTCCTCCTCGTGCCCTTTCTCTGGCTGCTCCGTCTTATCCTTCCTTCCTTTTTTCTCCTTTTTCCCCGCTCGTTGCTTCTCCCTCTTCCTCCCTTTGTTCCTCCTCTTCACTGTGTCTCGCTGAGACAAGCAGAGACACATTCAGATAGCACATGAAATAATAATTGGCTGGTGAAATATTTAGGGAAAAGGCACATGAATAGATGAGAAATGCCAAGTGTGGCAGAGGCGTGTCAGTGCCCCTTGTGTACATGTCTGTGTGTGTTTGTGTGTGTTCGTGTGCAAGTGTTTGTTGAAGTGAGCAGCAACGAACATAAGCAACAGCTCATTGGTGTGGACTGTGTGTGGATGATGGAGGGAAGAAAAGCTGCAGGGAAGAATGAGAATGTAAGCAACATATCAGACCTCTCTTTATGAAGCTCTCGTAGTTTCTCTATTTAAACGTCACACACTGTTGTATGAGCATTTTCACATACAACTAGAAAGTCTTGTTAACTTAGAGGAAGTCACTATTCCAAAAAACAGAAGCACAGTTTGAGTTAGTCGCTCTGTCACGGTGCAATGCATTCATTCTGCCGGTTTTTCAGTTTTCAGACATTCAGACCGACAATCCATATAGCCAACTAGCAAAAAGTAAGGCATTCATTCAGCCAGCCAGTCAACTAGTTAACCAGTCAGCCACCAGTCAGTCAGAGTCAGTTAATGCTGCAGCAGTCAGCCACTAAGCCAGCGGTGGATTACAAATCAGGCAAAGATTGGCAGCCAAATGAGTCTCTGGCCTCCATCCAAGTCTCGCTCTGATCATTTCTTTTAATCGCAAAGAAAAGAACACAGAAAACAGGATTTGAGGATGGTAAATGGCCTGTTTTTAATCAGGGAGCAGACGTAATCTGGGCGGCTGCTGATGTCTGATCAGAAGTTGCCTTTATGTGACGTCTCGTTCGTTTCGCCCCGCCGCCGCTGCATTGTTGCTGCTTGACTTTTTGCCATTTTAAAGGGGGTTGCCTTCGAAATGCTGCGCGAAATTAAATGTAAACAAGACGAGGGGGACGACGGGAAGGAGAGGAGAATGTCATCTGTGGGAGGTGGCAGCCGTCCGCTGAGCTGTTTGCCGTACATGGCTTTTCATTAGGGCTGCAAATGTTTGGGGAAAAACAAACCGACGGACACAGCGGAGCATCCCCAAAAACACAGGTCTGAAAACTCTTAATACACGTAATTGACATGACGAAATGACGTCGCACATGCACCAAAATCCGACTCAACTCTCCCACAAGTGTCTTGACCCTCATTAGCGAATCATATGTGATTTCTCCGGCCACATATTCGCCGTTAGTTTGTTTACTTGGCCGTAAAAAGTTAGCCTCCTCTCAGCCAAAGGAGAAGGAAGCTCTCCACATGCACACACACAGACGATTACACATTTTGGTTGCAACAATTTTCCAACAGTTTCAGAAATGTTTCACCACACACTGGCAGCCGCACTTTTTTGGCATAACTTTTATTTTTGCCCCCCACAAACACACACACACACACACGCGTCATAATAATAATAATTCAACAGTTGTCGTGACTTGCATTTGGAAAGCAGAAAAAGAGAAACTCCAGATCATCCATCTAAACCAAAAGTCCACATTTCCCTCTTTTTCTTATCAACTCTCGCTCAAATATCTGTCTGATCTTCATCCTCACAGACTTACGGCCACCTCCAGCTGCAGGAGACAAATCTGTAGCGTAAATAAAAACGCATCCAGAGCACCAGCATAGAGCGTGCACTCAACCAAGCCTTCCTAGATTCTGCAGCTATAAGTAAACGTGCATCGACTGGAATAGAAGCCGCCACACGAGAGAAGAAGAAGTAGTGTTTGTGTTGAAAACATATAATGATGCAAAATACATACAGTATGTGTGCATTTGGAAGCCAGTTATTGACATCTCTGTTAAACATGAAAACACGCCGTAAATCCTCCCCCCCTCTCTCTCCCCCCCTTTTTTCTCTCTCGGCGGGGTGTGGCAGCCAATCAAGGGCTTGTACATCCACAGCAACAGTCGAGGTCGGACTGGGACATTATTTACTGTTATTGTTGTTGGCACACACACACACAGAAAGCACCGCTGCTCTCCTTCCTCTCCCTCCACCGAAGCCAGACACACACTTTTTAAACAGCTGCATGCACACAGAAGCCCTTTTCTACAGGAACACAAGGACAAATATAAACACAAGCAAAAGTTTTCAGGCGTCTTCAGATTCTCCTCCATCACGCTGGGAGGCATCTGCTGCTCCCAGGTTCACTCCGAAGCACGGCGACGACCCCGAACATGCAGCGGGAGTCGTAAAGAACTATTTTCAGCGACGGGAGGAACAAAGAGTCCTGCAACAGATGCGACGGACCCCACAGAGCCCTGAACTCAACGTCATGGAGTCGGGGGCTGCATGAAGAGGTTTAGACTGCTGGGGGACTCACATGATGCACTGGGCTCCTCTCCTCTCCTCTCCTTTCTGTATTGTCATATATCACCATTACATATGACTAACCTATGTTTCCCCCCGAGGTTCTGTGTCCTGCTTGTTCTCTCCGTGGATGTCCCTGATCTGGAGCTCAACGTCCCTGGTCTGGAGCTCAACGTCCCTGGTCTGGAGCTCAACGTCCCTGATCTGGAGCTCAACGTCCCTGATCTGCAGCCGCTGGCCTCACCACCTCCAACCCCTACCCCAACCTCTCCTACTATCCCTCCCTCCCTCCTCTTCCCCACTCCCAACCCAACCGGTCGAGGCAGATGTCCGCCCTCCCTGAGCCTGGTTCTGTCGGAGGTTTTTTTTCCCCCCTTCCCTACCATGGGGGGTTTTTGGTTCCTTCCCACCGTCGCTGACTGCTTGCTCATAGGGAATCCAAAAGCAACTTTGGATTGTTGGGTTTTTCTGTTTCCTGTTTTACTGTTTCCTGTTCTTTCTTACAATGTTAAGCGCTTTGTGACGACCTGTGTTGTAAATATGCGCTATATAAATAAAACTGAATTGAATTGAATTGAATGAAGAGACAGAAGACTGAAGAAGTGTGACAAGTTCTCCAAGACGCTTGGAGCAACCTGCCTGACAAGTACCTTAAAAACAACGTGCATCTGGAGAGCTGGTGCGATTTTAAAGGCAAAGGGTGGCAACACCGAATGTTGATTTGACTTTGCATGAAGTTACCTGATAAAAACTATTCTTGGCCTCACTTTTAGTGCCCAGAAGGTGGTATATGCACAACCAGACGGACACAAAATGACACACAAGGCCACATAAAAGCTGAATTTGACACTGGAAATGTACAACCCACATCTAAGTCGACAAACAAAGCAACACACATTCTAATCCAAATATGTACTCACTCACAAGGCACTAAACGGACACAGACACGCAGAAAGAGAATCACACCTCACACATATCCTCACACAGACTCACACAGCCCTGATAACGCTCGCCACAAAAATCCAGTGGAACCAATTACAGCTCTGCTCGCCTGGCAAATCAGCCCTCGCTTTTTTAACCCTTCTCCCACCAGAGAGCAAAGAGAACAAAGTCTGACTTCTCCTCCTGATAAAAGAAAATAACGCCGGTCGAGCCTCGGATGCAGGTTTTATTTATTTAGGGCGAAGAAAAGGCTTCTTTATCGCCTCCAAAGGCACACGGAGGGGCTGGAATAGTGGCATTCGAGGCACGTTGTAGGGAGTGATGTCCGACTGACACCAGCAGAGATATACGACGCTAACTGACCACGGAGACCCTGTAAAATCTTGTAACCTCATCAGAGTTTAACTACAAATCACATATTTTACATAACTTCGGACCATTTTCACACAAACCGTCATTTGAGGCTGACTTTCTTCATTCTCCAAATCAATTGTCTACGACAGCTCCAGACTCCTTCTTTTCTTTCAGATATACATCGTGCTACTTTGTGGTTACGCAGTTGCAGCAGGAGACTATTTTGAGAACTGCTGGTTTGGTGCAATCGCAAAACAGTTTGATATAAAACACAGAGAGTCGCCTGCGAAATGCAACAAAGCTTATACTGTATTTTTCACAGGGCGCTTATGGTTTGGCTCCCGAATTTATTTTCTGGCAACATACGTCAGCTCGTCAATGTATTGCTTTCTGGCAGCCAACTGTTTGTGAGATACTGGAGTTTCCTTGAAGGCAGCGTCGGGTTTTTGCAGAGGAATCCCTGTTTGCACTAGACACGCACCACAGCAATGCAGACAGTAAATACATATATCACCGCAACAGATTGCGCAGCTCAAGCAAGTTTCTGCAAGTTGATTTACTTGGCATACCGAATGAAGGGCTGTAAACTGTGAAATCGGTCTCCAAACTAGCTATATAGATAGCTTGGTGTGTAAAGTACACTGTAAAAAGTGTGTTTGAGCTGGAATTGCAGTAAAATATAGTTTGAAATTAATCTTTTTTTTTAATCTTTCTGCTTCGATGGCAGTATTTTTGTGGATTCTATTAATTTGAAATTACATTTTCTCATTTTAAATTGGCATTTGAATATCAACGAAAGTCCAAAAATTAAGTTTCATGCTCCTTTTTGCACTGCGCATCTTGAATGATGACGCCCACGCTCCCTCAGATTAGGATTATACAAGTGAAAGAAAGGAAAAAAAGTTACGTTTTACATTTCAAGTTTTGCCAAAACAAATATGTGAGCTGGAAAAATTGGAAACTTCAGACTGACTTTTCTTAAAATTCTGCAAGTTGCAGCAAAGCAAACTGGTCATTTGAGAGGAATCACAACATCTGACTCAATCTAGCTCAAACAGTGGCATTAATCTTAACTGTTAGCTTCATATGGATAAACGTACCTTGATTGCATGTTACTAAGTGAAGTTGATGCAACGGTTCTCTTTTTTTTAGTGCTAATTATGATAAATTAGTTAAAACATGCAAAGCCAGTGTGGTCCTCAGAGCTGCATGTAAAACAAGCTAGAGAATCAAAACATATATTTACTTAAATTAGACAGAACGCCTGCAAAGAAGCATAAACTTCATAATTTACATGTAACTCTGGAATGCACGTTGCATATAAACATGTAGCCTATACATGGCTGCAGCGTCAGAATCTGCAACCGCAAACACAAAGTCTAAAAAAGCAGGCAAATCCACCTTCACATCTTTCCACATATCACATTTCATAGCAACACCAGAAATAAAGTTCGACTGGCAGATGTCCAGATTTCTTCAGATTAGGATTATGCAAAGCAAAGGAAAAGGAAAGATGGTAAATCTAAAGACAAAGTTGTGTTTTACATTTCACATGAGCAAATAGCTGGAAAAAATGGAAGCTTTACGTCGTCTTTTCTTAAAATTCTGCAAGTTGCAGCAAAGTAAACCAAGTAAAACTAATAATTTGAGTTTATCCAGCCTAAACAGCGGCATTAATCTTAACTGTTAGCTTGATGTTGGATAAACTTCAATTGTGTGTCACTAACTGAAGTTGGTGCACCGATTCTTTTTTTTCAGTGCAATTATGGTAAATTAGTTAAAACATGCCAAGCCCGTGTGGTCCTTTAAGGGATTACGTGTGTCTCAGAGCTGAATTTAAACCCTGCATGTAAAACAAACTACAGAATGAAGACCTATATTTACCGAAAATTAGGTACGACGCCTGCAAAGAAGCATAAACTTCATAATTTACACGTAACTCTGGAATGCACGTTGCATATAAACATGCATACATGCATGCAGCGTCAGGATCTGCAGCCGCAAACACAGAAAGTCTAAAAAAGCAGGCAAATCCACGCAAACACACATGCATGTGCACAAACAAGCACAAGCACAACTGTTCTTTGCACCTTCACACCTCTCCACAGATCACATTTCATAGCAACACCAGAAATAAAGTTCCACTGGCAGCGGACGGCCGCAGAGGAAGAAGGAGGGAGAAGGAAAAGCAGGAGAGAGAGAGATAGAGAAGAGCGAGATGGAGACTATCGATCGGTTGGAGTTGGCTCAATCTGGGATTGAACTTTATCACAAACGCAGAGCATCGCAGCAGGAAGCTCTCTGATACGCTTCTAAAAGAGAGAACAGAGGAATGTTCACACTCTATTCTTCCTTCGCATCTCTCATTCATTTTCATTTCTCTTTCCACCCCCGGCCGTGCCTTTTTTAAAGAATTCTTTCTGCTTCTCTTTCTTTTCTCTCTCTCTCTCTTTCTTTCTTGGCTCTCACATCTTTCACTTTCTCCCTTTTTGTTTTTTTCTTTTTTCACTTCTCTGTGTTTCTCAGCGTCTTTTCCTCTCCCTTCTTTTCCAGCGGCTGGCTTATTAGCATTCTCTCTGTACGTATAATTGATTCCTCATGCCTTCCTCTTGTGAAAATGTCATTCATAATTCTGTGTGATAGCTGGCTGGCTGGCTAGTTGGCTGGATGGCTGGCTGACG
The DNA here is from genome assembly GCA_024666655.1 of Dascyllus trimaculatus. Taxonomy (NCBI): domain Eukaryota; kingdom Metazoa; phylum Chordata; class Actinopteri; family Pomacentridae; genus Dascyllus; species Dascyllus trimaculatus. Next base: position 29,958,780 of record CM045446.1, read on the forward strand.
GAGGGGTTTGGCTGGCTGGCTGGATGGCTGGCTGGCTGGCTGGCTGGCTGACTGTGAGGCAAAGTGGCCACTGACCCATTTGTAGCAGATACAAAGAGACTGACAACCAAATCTGATTATAGCAACCAGACCGGGGCCCTTGTGAAACGAATGGCCTAAGCCAGACTGAGCCTAAGCTGTCATTCATCCTCCTGTGCTTTTTAGTCTATGTGTTTAACCTTTATTTTACCCCCGGCAGGTAAATTAACGGCAAACTCTCGCCGGCTTGATGGAGGGCGAAGCTGAAGGAGGGAAGGGACTTTAAAGAGGTATTAAAGAGGGGGAGCACTTGTGCACTCACGGCCTTTCTTAGTGGTAATGGAAATGAATTAAGTAGAATTTAACTATCAATTAAACGCTCCATGTCTGTCTGTCTGTGTGTGTGTGTGTGTGTGTGTGTGTGTTTGCTTAGCGACAGAAATGAGCAAATGGGCATCTGACGGCCAGAGTCTTTCACACACACATTAAATCAGCCAGATCCGTCCTCACACACATATTGCCGCGCACGCAAACAGGAATAAACAATAACACGCGCACACACACATGAGCTGGGAAGTGCAGATGCCACCTACACAGCCAAACCATCAACAAGATCTCAAAAGGCACCTGGTTGCAGCTGACAGGGAGGGAAGCTGGTGTGTACACAGCAAGGAATCTCTCAACTCTGACAGTCCCTCAGTGCAAAAAAAAAAAAAAAGACAGACTGGAAGGACGCGGAGACAAAGACGAGGTGAAGCCAAGAAGAGGAGAGGAAGGAGTTGGACAGTTCGACAAGAGATGGAGGGAAAAGTGAGACGGACAGGAGGGAAAAAAAAGGAGACATAAGGAGGTACTTACCGGATGCCTGCCCTGAGGGTACATGATCCCAGGAGAGGAGAGGCTGCCAGTCCGTTTGATGGCCAGGTTAGTCCCCTGGCCCTCCACTCCTCTGCCCTCCACCGGTTACACAGCGACACACACTCTCACACAAACACTCACACACAAGTCCTTCACGCAGCAGTCTATACTCTGCCTTCCTTCAATGCAAATCCCCGTTGACACACAAGTGAAGACCACTCCGTCCGTCGATCCGTTTATCCAACAATGTCATGATAGAGTGTTGACTTCACCTCCTTCTTGTTCTTCTGCTTGTTCCCCCAGTGAAGTCTCAGTTCCTCCTCCTCCTCCTCCTCCTCACAGTGTCTCCCTTTTCCTCACCCTGTGATCAGTCAAGGTCCACCCGTAGTGACATGACACAGAGGATTTCATCCAGCCAGCCAGCCTCCTCTCTTCCACTTCTCCTCCTCCTCCTCCTCTTCCTCGTGCCCCCTTCACCCAGCAGTCTAATGGCGAAACATTACAAACATAAACACACACTCGGGCTCGAACCGAACAGTCTCCTTCGCTGCCTTTTCCCTCCTCTTCACCCTCTCTCTGACACACTGAAGCCTTGACTGCCGCAGAAAAAGAAGAAGAAGGAGAAGAAGAAGAGGAAGGAGGAGGGAGGGGAGAGAGAGAGAGAGACAGAGAGAGAGAGAGAGAGAGAGAGAGGGAGAGAGTGAGAGCTTTGTTTTTAATCTAAATGTGGAAAAAAACGCAAGAGGAAAGCAGGAAAGAACAGCAGGTCAGTGGAGGATCCAGCGGGCTTTTCAGCAGCAAGCCCTAGACTGTAATATATTGTGCCTGTTGGCTTCAACACAAACACGACAGGCTGCTAAAGCTCCTCTTAAGGTGGAACCGAGCAGATAGAGACGCACAGACGAGGAGAGGGAGGCTGAGAGATGGATCCCTTTTCAATTGTGGTCAGACAGACAAAGCAATCAGTCATGCACAAAGACTCAAACTGATATGAATCGAGATTCAAGCTTCACAAACGCTCTCGTACACAAAAATCACGACGGCTACATGAGGCGCACACACACACACACACACACACACACACACAGCTCCACACACACACATAATAGTTAGGTTAGTCAGAGTGATAAGTTTATTATCCAGTTTACACCTTGCATTAAAATCCGTCTTAGATGACTGGATAGCAATTCAATCGTACGCAAATCAGAACGTAAACACACTCAGGTTGCACTGAAGAAGACAACTGATAGGAGTTCTGGAACGTGGCCACACTGTAAAAAGTCAAATCTACTCATATTCTCTAATATAAAGAATTTAAATATGCAAGTTCTGCTAATTTCTAGTCAGTTGAACTTAAAATGCATAATTTTTATTTTCAAACTCAAGGCTGCACCGAAGGACACAACTGCTCACACTGCAAAATACCATGAAGCCATTAAGTCAAATCAACTCATCTTTTCTAGTTTACTTAATGTAAATATATGAGTTTTACTGTAAGTTATAAGAAACAAAACTAACATATAAGCAAAGTTCCCAGGATGCATTACTAGAGTTAAAACTCCTCAGAGACTCTTATTTTTTGTAATTTTCGAAAACAAACATAACGGTTAAAAAATAACAGCACACACTGTAAAACACCACAAAGGAACTTAGTCAGATCAACTTATTTTTCTAGTTTACCTAATGTAAATATATGAGTTTTGTTAATTTCTCGTTAATTTAAATTGAAAATATCTTATTTGTACCTTTATACCGCTTCACAACTTAGAAACGAAGAATTCTTATAACTTAACATTTGACTTAAATTGATGAGTTCAACGAACGAACAGCAGAAAGTTCACTCAAGTCAATAAATTAAGTTTATAGCAAACAAAACGAGCACGAAAGCCAACTTCCCAGAATGCACTGCTAGAGAGGTAACCTCCCCAGAGACTCTCTTTAGAGTTTGATAAAAACAGATATGGTGGAAAACTGCTGTGTTGAATCAAGTTATGGTTGTGTCTTTGGTAAGAATCAAAACAAAGACAAAGAATGCAACTAGTTTTACAGTGTGAGCGCTCAAACCTCCTCACACTGTAAAACACCATTAAGGAATATAGTCAAATTAACTTGTCTTTTCTAGTTTACTCAATGTAAATATGTGAGTTTTGCTCACTTCATTGAACTTAAAATGACCACTTTGAAAATAGAAAAATATGAGTTCTTTGACTTTCCAGGACACTTTGCTATAGAGTTAAACTCCCCAGAAGCTCTTATTTTCTATAATTGAGACACGGTGGAAATTTGCTGAGTCTTCAACACATGTTAAATCAAGTTATGGTTGTTGTTTTTAATAACAATCGAATGAATTCTAACTATGGCAAAGTTTTGTATTGAATTAAGTCCTTACACCTGTAGACAATCATCATATATTTTCTTGAAGTTCATTTATTTTGTGTTTTACTGATTTTAGATTCTAATATTAATATTATTAATTAATATCATCTAAAGCCAGCCCTCTTTAATTTAAAGCAAGACTATGCATCTTCTTTGTAAAGAAAACAGTGAATTCACTCTCTTAACAAGGAAAAATTCACTGGAACCATCTTCTTAGATTGTCAAAAATATACTCAACAGCTGAGGCTGTAAGTTCTCCAAGTAAAATGAAGACGAAACTCTTTACATTTAGAAAATATGAAAGGAAATAAAGTCTGCAACCACTGTCTATAAGGCTAGTTGATTCAAATTAATATTTTAAGTTTACTAAAATTGTTTTTTCAAGTTCGGTTAATTTCAGCTTGCTTTACAATTGCACAACCAATATGGTGACTTTTAACTAATTAATCAACTGCCGTACATTTAAGTAACAGTTTTTTAGGCAGGAGAACCTAAAACTTTAAGCTGAACTTACTTTAAATTATTTACAGTGCAGAAAATGTTCTGAGAAGCAGCAAATGCACCACATCAAACATCAAACTCCTCTCAAACACAGTACGATCACCCAGAAGTACTCGCTCGCACTACAAGTTAATCGGGTTAACGTCCAAAGACTAAAAACTGAGGCTTTAATTTGAGGGTTTTTTTTTTTGCATTAATGATTAAATTCTAATACCACCGAGCTGTTTGTCCGGTCTACCGACACCAAAACACCAAACTAGACCCACATGGCGCTGTCATTAAAAAGATTAACAAGTTCTCCAGAACTGCTCATCAGATAACGCTCGCAGAGATTGTGACCTAATTTTAACTTATATAAACCAATAACGGCAATAATCAGACTACTGCCTTAATCTTATTATTATCGGGCGCTTAGCATTGCATGCTGCTTGATTTTTCCGTCGCTAAAGAGATTGTGATAAGACACATTCGCTGTTATGCAAGTGTGTGCGGCGCGGTTACTCTGGATACAAACAAAGCGGGAAAACAAAGTGTTTTATCTGCAGCAGCGCCACAATGACGCATCGGTTAACAAAGGACAGTCCAACACTCACACACTTCTGAAACATATGAAACATTTCCTGGTGTACTTGTAGGTAAATTCAACCATATATAATGTTTGTATCGCTGCTCCGGCTAATACAAGCCTTTACATTCCAGCCAAACCACTTTTGGTGTTTCTGAATTTTTCATTTAAGCTCAGGGATAAAGTGTTTCTTTCTCTTCAGGTAAATAAAACCCTTTAAACCCCCACAGGATTATCTGAAAAATGCACTGTCATAGAGTGAGGTCTGGTTTTCTTGCTTCTGAAAAACTTGACATTTTGGAAACGGGCAGGAAACTGTGTGCTGTTGGGTGGTCTGTTGTGGGGAAAACACATGGAAGCGGTTCAACGCTGCTTTGTTTTTAATAAACACAAGAACTGATCAGTTACCAAAAGCAAGCGTGCAGCCCACGGAAACTCCATCTCGCTCGGAAACTACCACGTACAACCGTGACGTGGAGGGATGTTAGTGCAGAAACACCACAGCGGCGTCCACTTACCGCCAAAAGATGTCATCGGAATCAATAAGTCAAGTATCTGGAGGATTACCGCTGTAACACCCCAGAAATATCCCCGCTGCAGCCAGATAAAAAAAACCCGTCTACTTTGGACTGCTGGCTCCAGTGCACATGTTATTTACAGGAGAGCCCAGAATGGACCTGGACCCACTAAGACCTGGTATTTAAAGCCTCTCCATGTACACTGCAGCAGTCTGGCCCGGCCGTCTTTTGGCGCTGTTCGTAATGAGTTTATCCGGGGCAGCTCTGCCTTTGAACTTGATCAAACGGCCATTAATCCGACGCTGCACAATCGGACACAGTCGGTCTTGGCATCCATGGAGGGTTTCCAGTAAGACAGAAACTGCATTTGATAACTAGCGGGTTAGCCAGAGGGCAGCTCCAAAGCCTCAATTAAGGCTACATACAGACCTCGTATTATCCAATGCAGTTTATTACGGAACAATATTGATCCTGTCGGGGGAATCCTAAAGCTGTCGTATGTTTAAATTCATCCAAAGGGCTATTTTAGGTAAGAAACTATATGAAAAAGTGTTGCCTAGATATTATAAGTCTCATTTCAACAAAACAATACATTCTGGACTGAATGATGAGAGGCTGGAGCTTTCAGTTTTGTATTAAAATCTGGTTATTAATACATTTCAAATCATTAATTGACCAAAAAATAAAACAGGTAGTTCAATCACAGGCATCACATTCCCTCTTACAGCTCGTTTACTTTGTGTTTTGCTAATTTTAGATTCCACTGCTGTCATTTGAAGCTGGACCTCTTTAAATTAAAGCCAGACTATGTATATTTCTAAAACAAAACTGTTCAAAAAGAGAAAATGAGTTTAAACGCCCTAAAGCATGCCGTGAAACGCACTCCAGCCCTACATGGTCTGGTCTGACCTGTAGCCTACGCCGACACATGCTTGCTAATGTTAGCTCTTCTAAACTTGTGCTACGTCACGCCACAGTTCAAGGTGTCGCACATAAACACTTATTCACGATTGTAAAACAAAAAGCAAACACAATGCACCTCACCGGGAGACACTTATTCCACTTATTATGCTGCTGCAGAATGTCAGGAAGAAAGAGGAAATTCAGCATATCATTGAGATTCATGGTCCCAGTGGGTGACGTTGAGCAAAAAAACACGTACAACGTCCAAAAATTTTTAAAATAAATCACTAAAAAGACACAGATTGTTGATGTAGACTGCTGTCTACTATTTTGTGTCTTTGCTGCTGTAACAGAATAATTTCCCAGACCTGGGATAAATAAAGTATTCATTCTATTCTATTCTATTTGCATATTATTTACAGTTTTGCCCTGCTTTTTTACCCTCAATATGTAAATTATTTATTTTGTGTGATTTTACTAATTATTATCTGAATTGGACCAACAGGGGAAAATCTGTAAAATAAGTTTTAAAAAATATTTACTATTTTTTAATCTTTAAAATGCTTATTTTTCTTTTAAATAACAGCTGATAACAGTAAAATAATGATATTTTTGCAGATTTAAATGCAGTAAAAAGCAGTGTAATTTTATGGTCAAACACTGTAAAAGAACAAATTATCTTTTGTAAAAATACAGATCTTTAATGTGGACATTATTTACAGTTTCAGTCTGTATTTTTTACAGTGAACATGTAAATTAATATTCCTTTTCTGTGATTTTACTAATAATTATCTGTAATTTAACAAAACTGGGAAAATTTGTAAAAAAAAAATAATAATAATAATAATCCTCGTAATTTTTCTTTTCAATAACAGCAGATATGTGTAAAATAATTTTAAAAATGTTGATTTACATACAGTCAAAAAATAAAATAATTTTACAGTCAAACACTGTAAAGAACAAATTACCATTTGTAAAAAAAAAAAAAAATACAGATTTCTGATGTGGATAATACAGATTTTGGACTGTTCTTCAGGGTTGAAATGTAAATAATTATGTTTTTTAAAATAGCATTTCACCAGTTATAATCTGTATTTTACCAAAACAGAGGAAATCTGTAACAAGACAGTAAATTTGATGCTGCAACTAAGGTTCATATTTATTTTATATTTATTTTAAGTTCATTTTTATAGCTGTAGTCCATATCTGTAGTATTGCATTTATTTTATTTAATTGCATTTTATTCTATGTCTCTCGTTATATTATTTTCATGCTTTTATCTGTACAGTGTCCTTGGGAGTCATGAAAGGCGCCCTTAAATAAAATTTATTATTATTATTATTATTAAGTTGAAAATTACAGTTAAGAATTGCTTAGAATTCTTGATATTTTACAGTGTAGCGTCCCGTGAAGACTTCTTTGACAGAGATGCTCTCATTGCGCCTCGTTAAAAAACCAATAAATAAACTAACCACGGGGCAGTAAGAGGACTTCTCACTGGCCAACAATAGTTTAAATGTTTTAAAGTGTCGTCTCTGTCAGTACATTCTTCATAACTTCATCCTTCAGGCATCGAACTGAGCTTGAGACATAATAGGAATCATGTGTGGAATCAGAAAGCAGCAGAACACAGCACCACCCTCTCGCTAAAACTTCCACTTGTAAACATCCATCCAAGTTATTCACATCCAAACGGTCCTTTTCAGGACGTTCGACCCTGAACGAGGTCACCTCAAAGAAAGGAAACAAGCTGACCGAGATTCAAACCTTCACGCCGTGAACCAACAGTCCACTTGGTAGTTTGCCATGAAATTCAGCGAGGAAATTTCTACTTCCTACAGGATGGACGCTTTCTATTCTCGACACTCTGTGCATAACTTTCCCTCATCTTTCACACACTTCCTCCCTTCTGCCTTCGCTCTAAATCTCACTTTCAGCTTTCACACACAAACATGCACCTTCTCTCAGCGATGCCCCATCACCACCACCAACAACAACAACACCACCACCACCAGCAGCATTCCCCATGTAGCCCATTGTACTAATCAGCATTATCTAATTGTCTAGAATGGATTATGCCGGTAATTATTCCCTCGACTCCTCGCACTGGGTTTCATGGAGACAGATGGGCGAGCGTGCAAACACACAGACAGGCAGACAGACGAAGATCAACGCTGCTCAGAAGCGGCACAGGTTCAAAAAGTGCACTTATATTCAGCACGAGTCGTCATAATGCGGATCTGTTAGCATGTTTCTGCAGCACAACATTTAACTTCACATCACATTACATGATCCTCTTTACATTTAATTTCCATACCAACAGCAACCAGATGAAACCACTCAGGAGTTACTGGCATAGTTCGAATGCCCAAACAACACAAACCTCAGCTGTAAAGTTTGAGGCTATTTAGGCGACAACTCGATTTCAGGTTGGATTCAACGAGTGGAAATACTCGGAAAACACAGAGTAGCATAAGTCTGCCTCCTGCCGCTAACTTTTATCATGAAGGAAAACTGGTGAAAAACAACTGGAAAATATTTTATTTGCCAATTTTCGACTTGTGTGGCGGCGGAAAACTGGAAAAGCAGCCGAAAACCAGCAAGTAAACTGCAATTTCTTGACATTTCGAAGGCATGGAAACACGTTTTGACCCACCTTGATGGAGAGACAAGGATGCAGGCTAGAGGAATCCACACCATCATCTTCAGAGCGGTGGTCAGCATCTAAAATACAGAGGAGCAGAATCAGCCGTTGGAAGCTATAAAATACTGTGATCTCAGCTCTTTAAGCACCAATTTATATCAGCTGTCATGTAATAATGCAGACATAGCAGCTAAAAACACCAATAAACCACAGATTGTGTGCATAAGATGGACATTAAACCTGCATTCTTTCTATCAGCCAGCAGGGGGCGACTCCTTTAGTGCAAAACTAAGCTTGATTCTATGGAAGTCTATGAGAAAATGAGCCGACTTCCTTCCTGATTTGTTACCTCAGTAAACATTTTCCCAATGCGTTTATGGTCTCAATCTGGAGTTTTAGGCCTCCTTCAATACAGAATGATGTTCATGTAGTAAATTATAGTCTTATTTAAACGTTATAGCAGGTTTTTCTTTAGGGCAGGGTTACCTGTCATGATTTTTTGTGGTCATAATAAGATTATTTGTCTGGGTGTAGTTATTGTTTGTGTAGTTTTAAGTAAGAGCAACCAGCCCAGTTTAGTTATGATTTTTTAAATTTGTCCTTGGAGATCTTGATCATACGAGATTTCTAGAACAAACAAAGCTGACGGATGTCGGTTAACGAGGTATGTTAAGGCTCAAGCCAAAGCTTTTAATGACACAGAGGTGGTACTACTTAACCTGCTAGATCACCATGGTAACTGATGCTGCACAGCTAACCTGCTCCAAAGGAAGTTCATTCAAAGCTTGGGATTTAAATCAGCTGTAAGAATTCCCACCCTTTCGCCAGTTCTTCTACTAATCGTATCCTGTCTGAGCGATACAGATCCTCACTTGGGGTTATATCTGCAAACCTGTTGAGCTGAACGTTAGTAGCTCCTCATCAGAAGTCGTGCAGTTAATCTAATGGATCACATTTCCATGGGAACCTACATGCATTCAGTTGGTAATGCAGAACATCGTCTTTATACTTGGTCCTGATTTGCAGCCAAGTCTGTTTTCCACTGCGGGTACTGCAGCTGATAGAAAACAGACTAGAAACTTGATCAGGGCTTCATTATGGGAAAGCTTCGGAGCCAAATGCACTTCTTTAATATCATGTTTAAATGAATGAAGTTTCGGAGCTCTAATGTGCAGCTGTCACGCTAGCAATGAGTGGCTGCGCTGAGAGAGACCGAGTGGTGAAGTAAATATGTTATCTTGACTGAAGCCGGCTGCACAGAATCGGTTCATTCTGAGCAAAAGAAAAGCGACATAATGACTCAAACACCTCTTTTTATGGACGGAGTCTTACAAAGACACTCTGGTAAGCCAGTAAAGTTGAAAACAAACATCATCTCTGATTCAGGTTTTAGGTTTTATCAAGCCAGTTAACTAGAACAAAGCCTGGATATGTTAAACCGACTTCATGTTCAGGCTAAATAACCCAGCTGTTCCTCTTTAGATTGACTAGACATGAAAAGATCAGCGTTATATTAGGGCACGGAATGCTTTTTAGTGCACTTTGTGAATCACTCTGAATAGCTTTTGTGAACTAAATCTGCTGCACAAATAAACTTCCCTTACCTGAAGCAGCTGAAAGAAGACAACTGAGAACGAGACTGAATGTGAGACCATTGAATTCACCGTGAAATTTATTTTCTTTTTAATTATTTATTACTATTTAGTCTTTGAATAATTTGTCTTTTTGTGAGCAGCATAAAGATACGAAATCTGTAATTTTGTTATACAGTCCTGCGAAGTTTAATGATAATTAAACTCACAGCAGGTTTTTTTGTCATCTTTTAGCCTGTACTATGTTTTAAAACTCCTTACGTTGGTTTATTATTATAGTTTGTTAGAAATATGCAACTTCAGACCCGTTTGTGATTGACTCAATGCTCAATCAGAAGTCTAGGTTGACTTACCGAGTTGATAACCAGCTTTGTGGGATTCACTCATTCTGACTGTTAGGATTAGTTAAGCCAGATAACATAAAGAAAGCCTGGCTATGTTAAACCTGCTTCACAGTTCATCTCTCAGGACATGTTTAAACTAAACAACCACGACTGGTCCTCTTTAGGTTGTCTATAAATGCCAAAAAGTGTCATTATGCTTTAAAAATGAATCCTCTTATGCTGTTTTTCTTTCTTTTTAACACATTTTAATGCACTTTGATTTGCTTTTATGTATGAAATGTTCCATCTGAGTAAATTTATCTTACCTGTAAGCTCTTATTAACTGCGACAGTGGTTACCAAACTGGGGATGAAGGGTTCAGGAGTTCACAGGATGAAACTAATATAATTTAACATGAGGAAAAGCATTAAAATGGATAGTCAAGGTGTTTTCAGTCCATCTGGTGTTGAGTTGCACAAGTCTGCACGACAACAAACAAGCTCTCAATCAGTCTCATGATGTCTGAGGCTCCTGTAGTGAAAAAAGTTTGACACCCACTGCTTTGCATCACAATTGTTTTGTCAACTACTTGTAAACTGACACCAGACAACAACAAACACCGCATCATTGTGTGGTCAGCTTCCTTAACTTGACAATGAAGTTGTTCATGGAGGAAAATGAGGCAACCAACGCATTTTTTTTACACGAACCTCAGCAGCAGAAATGAGCAGCGGGAGACGTGGTGACTTACACTCACTTCAAACCGGGTCACCTGTCAGTCAGCGTCGACAATGAGGCCTACAGGTGAGAAGAAACGCGACTTTCACGCTCACACATCTCAATTTAGACACCACAGAAGCCGAGCAGCAACTCGGCCGTTCCACCTTAAAGGCTCCTGCCAGGCTTTGAGCTCTTTCAGCGCTCCGATTGGTCGGACGGTCTCCTCCTCTGAGCCAATCGCGTGCGGAGGACCCCACGTTGGGTCCCGGTGTCACGTCTGCAGCGGACCAATGGGAGGGCGGGCCGGCGGGCTGAATGGGTGTGGGCGGGGTGCGGGGAGGCTGAGGAGTCTGTGGGGGATTGTGGGCATTGAAGTTCCAATTATTCTGCGCGCGCACACGCACGCGCAGCGGCTGTCAGTCACGCTACATAAATGCTCAGTAAATTCAGCCGTTAATTTCAATCCCGCTATTTCTGCTGCACACACACACACACACACACACACAGACACACACTGGATACTGTACACACTGAGGGTAAACAGCTCATGTGAGTTAAGTCCAGTATGAAATTAAAGATGTTTTTTTTTCTCCTTTATTCCATTTTCAAACAATCAAAATAAGTTAAACGTGAGGCCGGAATTAAAAGAACAACATAAATCACAACCTGCAGGGACGCAAGAAGTCAGCTGTGACACACAACCTGCAGCGTCGGCACTACAAAAAGTCATTCAGGAGACCCAGCACTCTATTAACTGCATGGCTGCAAGACAAGAAAGTCAAATTTATTGATTTAGACTGACTTTCTAAGTTGCAAACATTGTTCTGATGAGTTGCGTTGACATAATGATGCTGATAATTAAACCAACTTAATATTTTGTGTAATTTTAACTCAATGTTTTGCAGCAGTTGATTCAAAACAAAGTTCAAGTTGCAGTGAACTAATTGAATTGCCTTAATAACTTTTTGTTGTCCATCTTGACCTCAGGACTCGTCCTGGAAAGGCTTTGATAATGCTGCCGATTTTCTCCTGACTCAGTATAGTTTTGTCAGTTGAACATAATTTCCCTAGAAGTTGTCTCAATTCAAAAAGACTCATTCAAACTGTTTTAATTAATTAATTAATGTATTTATTTATGGTTGAGCCTAAACAATTGTTTTTAGAGTGTGGGTTTGTGCTTTGAAATACACTCTGAAAATTGTAAATAATAATAATAACAATGCAATTACGCAACAGTTTGTGTTACTCTAGTATTAAATTAAATGGAAAAACAAAATTCAAGTTGTAGCAAATTATTTAAGTTGGCTTGATAACTTCATTTTTGTCTGCCATGAGTTCAAGATTCCAAGTCCTTAAATACCTAAAAATGTTAATTTATGCTACCAAATAATAAGTCCTGTTGAGTACAGAGGAAAGACTGATGACCCTAATTTAATATTATTCATTGGTTAAACATAATATCATATCAAAGAGCGATGCAAACTGTTGCGTTCATTTTTGCTGAGCTTCACTTGGGTTTGTGCTTTGAAATACACTCTAAAAAATACTGCTTGGGCTCAACTAAAACAAGTGACACCACAGTTTTTAATGGGTCTTCTTGAGTTGAGACAACTTCTTAAGAAATTATGTTCAATCAACAAACTATACTGAGTTAGCAGAATTAGCCTTTCCTCCTCAATCTAATGTATTTTTTAATTATTAGTCTAAACAATCTAAAATTCTCCAGGCATATTAAGATAGAGGAGGTGACTTAAAATCCTGAACTCAAGGTGTATAAAATTTAGATTATCAAGCCATTTTTATTAAGTTACCTCAATTTGAATTTGGCTTGAAATCAACTCGTGCAGAAACTTGAGTTGAAATGACACACAATATTAAGTTGATGCAATTATGAGCATTATTATGCCAACACAACTCATTTAAAGTAATGTTTGCAACTTAAAAGGTTTGTCTAAATCAGCAAATTTGAGTTTTTATCTTGCAACAATGCTTTTAACTAAGTGGCGAGAAGAGGTCCCTTTAGAGCTTATTAGAATGTCAGTGTTGTATATTAACTTGTTTAAATGCAGTTCTTTTGCTTTTGTCCGTCCATCACAGTAAATGCATCTCTATACTTCTAAATATGCAGACACAACATGGTTTTATAGTCCTATTACGCCTCCTGCTTGTATTATTTTCTCTATTTTCTATGTGTAGAACATAAACAGACACCGTCCTTCTCTCCGCTTGTTACATGCACCTCATTTCAGTAATACTGTGATATTTGATGTCTCACAAAAGAACACGTTTGGCCACGACGACTCCCTTCACTGAGAGCATTTTATAACTCTGCAGAGCAAAAATAAAAAGCTGCTGACTCCCGCTTTGCCCGCCGTCTTGTCTTTACTCGTGTGGAAGGTTGACATAAAGCTTTATGGACAGGGTGCGTGTAGTTTTCTCTCCAGGAGGATGCTGTCATAGTTATAAACGTATGGCGGCGGAGCGCAGGATGAAAAAATAGAACTGACTGCACCTACTTATTAAAAGAAACATGCATCTCAGACTGTGATGTTTGGTGCACGAATACATAGTTGGACTTGCTGATCGTCTAAAGCATATTTTATTCAGTTGTGATGGTGATGTTTTGGAAACCTTAAACCCAATATGTGGCTGCATCACCTGCATGGAGAGACTGGCATCTCTGCTTCTTTTGCAGTGTCCCTTGTTTGTTTAGAAGCAATCACTTGCACATTGTAGAGCAGCAAAACCTGACATTTGTCATTAAGATGCATACAAAGCTTCTTTGCACTGCATTGTTAATTTAAAAGGGCAAAACTTAATCATCAAACTGAACAGGAAACTTGCTGAAAAACCTCCAAAATGCATCTTTTTGGAAATAAAAGCGACAAAGAATAAACTCTATGTTAATATATTCATTGTTAGACTTTAATAGGATCATAACATTTAACTTATGTTACAACTGAGTTCTTCTGTTCCCCTTGTCCTCTTTGTTCGATACGATTCTGTTCACATGAGCGTAAAAGTTCGCTCCTGACTTTGGGAATAGCAGTTCGACAAAAAAAAAGAAAAATCAAGGTCTGCTTATTAGTTTTTTCCGGAGCTTTCAACCGTGGCCCAGCGGCAGATTGAATCCATTTATTGCTAAGGAGCTGGCTCAGCTTATATAGGAGGAATCAAAGCCTTCGACCAGGAGTAAGTGGACCTAATCTACAGATGAAGACTATGACAAGCGGCTGAAACATCTGGGAGACAAAAAATAGTAAGTGGACACTGAGTTAATGTTTTGCTTGAATATTTGAATCTATTCATTTGTCTTGATGCTACTTTTGGTCTGTTTTGTTCTACTTTAAAAGACATGAAATGAGAGATTTGGAAAGAAATCTATGACCGATTGACCTTGTGACACACACACACCCACACACACCCACACACACACACACACACACACACATTCTGCGTTGTCAGGCGGTGAAGTGATCTGCAGATCTGCGCTGACTAATCCATGCAGTAATAGGAAGCGGCACAGGGAGAAACCCTATCCCTGTGATGTGGGAGTCTGGATAAACTCTGGTCTGGTTGACGCTGGATAAATAGACGCCTATTCACACACCGGCAGACGCACACACAAACACACAGCGCACGCACACCGGCAGACACACACACGGGGCGAATAAAACTGCCATGTGTATGTACCTGCGGTGTATTACAGGTCCCCGAGTGCCTGCAAACACATGTGATCTCCTGACCTTGTAGTGCAAACATTTGACTGCACTGTGCATGGATACGTGTGTGTGTGTGTGTGTGTGTGTGTCTTTACTTTTTCATGTGTGTGTGTGTCTGCTTGTGCGTGCATTGACGTGTCTGGGTGCAATCGTGTATGTTTTTGCAAGATCAGTGTGACTTCCTGGCTGGTTGTGTGGGACATGTGCAGTAACGCTCTGCACCATAATTAGCTTCATCCAACTTATTTCCTGCTCCTGCTGCAGGAAAGAACTGTGTCAGTTGTGTGTGTGTGTGTGTGTGTGTGTGTATGTGTGTGTGTGTGGACAGTGACATAGTTTTGTGTTGACTCTGTATTCAGACGCGTTGGATCTTAAGTGAAACCATGACTTTAGATTAAAGCGTTTTATGGCTGTTTGAGGGTTTTCTTGTCAAAGTTTTGAAGGACTGTGACAGATGGCCGCAAAGCAAGTTCAACATATCCAGGCTTTCTTTGGGTTAGCCGGATCAACAAAACCTAAAACTCCAGTCAGATGTAATAAGTATTGCAACAGTGGTTGTGAACTTTCTTACTTAACCAGGTTTTCTTCATCAGACTCATTAAAGGAGGCATTTGATTCATCATGTAACTGTTCTTTTGCTGAAAATGGACCAATCTTGTGTCAAATACGTCAGTCAATAAAGGTTGTTATAATGGAGAGCTATGAGGAATATGGAAATATACACCAATCAGCCACTGACAGGTGAATTGAATAACATTGATCATGTTGGTACTATGTGCTGTTCTGATGGAAAACCTTGGATTTTGACATCCGTGTTGATGAGACTTAGACACCCAAATAAACATTGTCCCACTACAAGCAAACTCCCTCATGCAAATGGAAATCCCAAATGTCACTGGAGGAAAATGCACCCCACCACATGGAAACAACACCAACCAATCAGGAACATGTTGAGGAACATGACAATGGCCCAACATGTTGATTTGACCTCCAAACTTCCTACACCCCATTCTGATCAAGCATCAACAGGATGCAGTGGAACAAGTTGGATTGACAGAGACCCCACTGCACAAGCCAGAGTACCCAAAGGATCCAGTGTCAAAGTCCTGGTTCCAGACCCCATAGGACACCCTGAGAGGTCCTCTTGTCCATGTCCAATGGTTCAGAGCATTTTTGAGCACATAAGGGGGACCAACACAATATCAGGCAGGTGGTCAAAATGTTACGCCTGATCAGTGTTTTATGGTCGACAGGTTACTCTAAATGATGAAATAGAGGTATGTTGGTGGAAAATTGCTAAAAGTGTAAATTAATGTACGTATTTTAACTCATAATGACTCTCAGTGTAGTTGCTTATTTCTAACATAACAACTTTGTCATGAGCATTACAGCTCTTTAACTTTCAACTTAATAGATTTAAATGCAATACTCATGAAGTGAACTTAGGTCTTGACACTGTTCGATAATGAAGGATACCTGGAAATCACTTTAATTTGTGGCCAAATCAAAGTAAAATTAATGTTGTTGTTTTTCTCTGGGATAAAATACCAACAGATTAATCCATTTTCTCATTTGTGTTCAATTACCAGCAGTGTAAAACCTACGTTACAGGAAATCAGGACCAAACACAAAAACATGTTTATGCATTTTCTGCATCAACAAACTGAACGCATGTAGGTTACTGTGGTACATCCAGTTTGCTCTACTGTTACTACTCATAGCTTTGTTCAGTGGCTCAACAGGTTGGAGAGAAAATAGTCAGGAAAAGATCTGGCAAAAAGCTTCTTACAGCCGATTTAAATCCCAAACTTTGACCAGAACCTCCTCCAGGGCAGGTTAGCTGTGCAGTATCAGTTACCATGGTGATCTAGCAGGTTAAGACAGAGCCATCTTCTCTGACTTTAGGCTCAACATACCTCGCTAGCCCAGTAATCTCACTTCATAGCACAGCCCTCTGTTTTTGGTACTTCATGTAAACTGTGAGATTCAAAATCATCCAGCATGATATGACATAATTCCCATTGAGTTAAGCTTCATTTACTCTGGAAATCTCATTGTGATCAAGATCTCTAAGGACAAATTACAACAAAACTGGGCTGGTTGCTCTTAAAGACGACGACACTGAAACCAAATTACACTAAGAATTACAAAATGGGTTCGGGCAACAAAAGGAAGCGTGTCTGTTTTTTTTTTTTTTAGGTTCTACAAATCAATGGATTAATCAATGGAAGTTGTTCTGTAGCTTGTTGAAAACACACACAAGACCACTGTACATGAGTAATGAACGTAATGTAATGACTTTACTTTGACTTTTTTTTCTCCAAAAAAACCAGTTTGCTTAATGCTGATGACAGAAGATGCCTAATGTTGAATTTCTAGGCGTACATTTTAAATTCCATTGTTTGAGTTTGTGTAGCTTAAGTGTAGGGTTTTCGTTTTGTAGTTATGTTGGTTTGTATATTTAGTTTGAAATTAATTTCTGTGTTAATGCTGGGTTATTACCATGTTATAATGAGCTGTTACCAGGCTGTAACATTTAGTGTGTCTTAGTTTCAGTTTAGTTTAGTTTGCTTCGTACATTGTAATAAAGACAAATAGAAAACGCAATAAAAACTACTTAAGAAAAAGAAAAGGTAAATAATCTTGATGACTACAACAGATCACCCCCATAATTGTGGTACAGGATGTCGTCATAAACTCAACAGACCACAGATGTAGCACATTTCCTCCATACGAGTTCCAGCGTTACTCTTAATTTGTCCGGTTAATTTTGGCATCAGGAGGCTATTTTTGAAAAAAGGGGCTGCGAGTCCTTCATACTACGCTCTGAATATTTCCCCAAATTAACAAACAGAGCCGAACAGCAGAAACTGTGTCGCCGCTAATGAAGTGTAACACCTGAAGATCAGATCAACAGACAACGTCCAAGCGAGCATAATGGAGTCCTCATGAAAGGACAGAGAGGGAGAGTCGGTCGCCTGCTTTGTTCTATAAATGCATTTCTCCTGACAGCATTTCTATGTATGTGTCGATGCATCTAGATCCTTCATGTGTGCGGTTTTTCTATATGTGAGGCTACAATCTTGCACATAGAGCTTCTTTCCTACACACATAAAGGTGGATGTGAAAATGTCTTAATATGTATTTGGATGTGTGACGTCTGTATCCATCGCTCTGCGTCTGATGGGATGTAATGTTTGCGCTTTTCCAGTTGTGTGCAGCGTGTTTTTGTGTGTGCAGAATTTGCATTGGTGCACTGTGTGTGTGTGTGTGTGTGTTCAGTGTGTGAGGGTGTGGCCCTGTTTCTGTCTGCACACTGTATCCTTGTGTGTGTGTATGTGAGTCTGTACAACATGTGCAAGTAGGTCTGTGTGTGTGTGCACGTCTGAAGGTGAGCTATTTTCAGAGCAGTTACATTTGTAAGTGTGTGTATGCACAGTACAGTATGTGTGTGTGTGTGTGTGTGTGTGTGTGGATATTCATGTGCATAATTTACGTGTGTGTTCAGTCCCTCCAGGCTGTCGTACAGTGTGCTGGGATCAGCCTGCCTGGCATAAGCCAATTCTGTGACTAATTGGGACTGAGGCAGACTGCAGCAAATAAAATACCTCCTCCTCTTCCATCATTATCGCCATCATCATCATCTCGTTCTCTCTCTGCCTGTAACGCTCCTGAATGCACAGAACAATATTTACTGTTACTTTTTAGCCCTGCTGGCAGTGTGGCTCCATGGATGTCGCTCTGTAGGTTGGTCAGCCATGTTGGTCTGAGTGAAATATGTGTTCTGGATGCATCTTTATAACATTTTCACACACATGGTTTCCACAAAATGAAGCCCTCTGACTTTAGTGACCCCCATGAAGATGGACGACCCCTTCCTGACCCCTGTAGGTTTCCTGTGGAGCGTTTTTGAAGCTCAAGTGCGGTAGCCATTTCGTCAGTGTTTGACTCCGCGTAACTCCAAGCTGATCGAAAAATGAGGAAAGAGGTGAACGATGAGTGGAGCTCAGGTGGGTCAAAAAAAATAATGCAGCAGTTTGCATCAGTCTTTTCAAGTTATTACTTCTTGGACCATTGAAGTATGTTGAATGAAGGGAATTTGCCTTTCCTCTACAGTTACTGGTGTTTTAAATGACCAATTACTTAATAATTGGTAGTATAAGCACAAGTCTTGGAATTCTTAACTCAAGGTGGAAAAAATAAGTCATGAAACCTATTTTTTTAAAAATTACCACAACTTGAATTGTGTCTTTATTTCAGTTTAAATCACATGCAATGGTGCAGAACTCATCGAAACAATGTTTGCAGCGTAAAACGTTTATTTAATTCAATAAATTTGCATTTTTATCTTGCAACCATGCATTTAATTAAGCATTGGGTCCTCTCAGTGACTTTTTAGAGTGCAGATCCTGCAGGTTGGGTGTCACAGCTGGCTTCTTACATGTTGTTCCATGTGCCTGTTCTTCTAAATTCAGCTGCTTTATCGTCTATTTTACTGTAAAAGGGACCATAATTTACTAAAGGAACATCATTTTGTATTCAAAAAGTCTCAAAACTAGCACATGAGACCATATTTTCAGTTGGAAAATGTTCTCTGAGGTGCCAAATCAACTGAGAAGTACGGCTGTTTTCTCATAGGCTTCGATACAATACAGTCTCCCCCTGCTGGCCAACAGAAAAAATGCAGGTTTAAGTTGTTTCCATGTTAGCCTCACTCCTCAAATCTGGAGGCTTCATCCATCTTTTCCAGTCTGCAATTCAGAGCATGGTTGTGCTTAAGTGCTACCTCCCACATCTGCTAACATAACTGCACTCTCTCTATCCATATGCACAGTCTAAAACAAACATACACACTTATGAATCCCCCAAAACACACATGATGGATTAACATTTCCTTCACTGATTAATAAAAGCAAGTGCAGCTCTGTGTTTTCTAAGTCAACAACATAAAACAGTTCCCCACTGAGCCAACACTTCCAGTCCAATGAGCCCATTTGCCGTGTTTATATATACAGTCTGAGAGTGTGCGGGACCTCATGTGTTTCATTTGTGCCTCTTGCATTTTTCTTTTCTTGATCATTTCCACTGACGCCGGGAAAATAAAGACGTGCAGCTCTTTTACTCTGTGATAACCGGTCATTTATCCAGCACAACACAGTCGCTGAGTTTTGCTTTTCATCTCTGCCTGTCGCTCTATACATCCTGCATACCAACGCTTCCCATTCGTTCCTCCGTCTCCCTCATCTGTCTCCCGGCTCTTTCTTGAATATCAGTGTGCCTCATTGGACTGGAAAAATGGTTTGTTGCTTTATCAATAAGGCTCATATCAATATCTTTCAACCTCGCTCTGTCTTCTCTTTTCTTTTCTTGTCCTCCTCTCTCTTGCCTGTCGCTTTACTTCTTAAACATTTTGACAGTAGAATGCATTATGTAAGTTTAAAATGTACTGGCAGGGGTTCTTGCAACCAGATGCAGAGGATTTAAAAAAAAACGCACATAGAGGAAGAGAGGGAGGTGAGACGGGCTGAAAGAGAGCAGATGCATATGTGTGTGTGTGTGTGTGTGTGTGTGTGTGTGTGTGTGTGTGTGTGTGTGTGTGTGTGTGTGTGTGTGTGTGTGCAGGCGTTGGCCGAGGTGCAGATGGCGGATGTCAGTGTTGAAAAATTCATGATGCCATGTTTGGAGATTCCTGGGGGATATCTTGTTGTTCAACTGGCCTTACAGAGCAGGCATGCACTGCACAAACACACACACACACGTACATACACAATACACACTGGACTGATACATCCTGTGTGTGTGTCCGTTAAAAGACATAGAATCAAAGGAAGAGTTAGGAGTTGGAAACATATGGAGGAGCACCGGTACAGATGCAGAGAAAAGACACATCTCTTTTTGCCATTTTGATTTTTTTCCTCTCTGTTCTTTATCACCTGCCACTCTGGGGTTTCTTTGTCTCGTAAAGGTGCAAGATCCATCGAGCTGTCAAGCGAGTATTCCACTAAATTTGCACAAGTGAGTTATGCGAATTTCCAACAACTACAAATACATTCACATTTCAAACAAAATCTATTTCCGGCAAGCTAAAAAAATCATCTACTTTAAAGTCGTTCTCCAGTCGTTGATTAAAACTCATCTCTGTGCATCTTGATTACATATTTAGAAGTTTTTCCCCATGAAAATGCTCTCTTCCTGCATTGACGTTGCTTTGATGCCGCTCTACACTGTTGCTTCCTTTAGAATGTGCCGTTTTATGAAGTTCCTGCCATGACTCTGCTCAAACACTGTACTCGAGGCTACACAATGGCAAGTTGTAACACTGGAGTAAATCAGGCACATCGAATCTGAAGGAGAATGATGATACAGAAAACCCACCGTGCAAGTTGACAGCACCAGTTTTGTTACATATGAAAGCCTGGAAGTATGAATCTGTGTTTCTTGGACTGTCATCAGTGCACCACAGTTTCAATATGGAAATGCTCGACGATGGTGTTGACTGCATATTTCCCACATGATGTGTCTTTCTGCACATAAAAAGCACCATATGGACAAGATAACAAGGTAAAAAACTTGATTTTCGCCCAAAACTTGATTTTATTAAGCCGCAAAGTCCATGTTAGGAGGTTCAAGGGGAGGTTGAAGACATAAACCTCCAGCTGGACTTAAAAAAACATCAGTCTTCATGTCAAGTTTTATTTTCTGTCATTTTTACACTTTGTTTGACACTTTAACACGTTAGAAGCTTAGTTAAGATTCTGCACCAAAATCAAGTGGTTAGATTTAGGTAGAATGTCAAAGTCTGTTAAAATACGACCATTCCACTACATATTTGAAGCTTCTCCTCCGTTTTCTGGGTTAACAGGGTAACAAGTCCTGCCCCATTCAAACTACGACTGGCTGAGAAGCAGTAAAATAAATGGCAAACATCTATTGATTAGGAACGTATTCGAGATACATTACAAACAAATGTAATCCAGCAGTCAGCAGACAGTCATTGCATTTCACTGTCTTTATTGTAAGAGCATTTGACAATAATAATCATGAATCTTGCAGCGGGGTGCTACAACTGCATAAATCAATAAGTTGAGAATGGAGGACGGTTGTTGAGAAACACACTGATCAGGCATAACTTTATGACCACCTGCCTAATATTGTGTTGGTCCCCCTTATGTGGTCAAAAATGCTCTGAACCACTGGGCATGGACCAGAGGACCTCTCAGGGTGTCCTATGGGGTCTGGAACCAGGACGTTGGCACTGGATCCTTTGGGTACTCTGGCTTGTGCAGTGGGGCCTCTGTCAATCCAACTTGTTTCACTGTATCCTGTTGGTGCTTGATCACAATGGGGTGTAGGAAGTTTGGAGGTCAAATCAACATGTTGGGCCATTGTCATGTTCCTCAACATGTTCCTGATTGTTGGATGTTGTTTCCATGTGGTGGGGTGCATTTTCCTGCAGGGGTAGACCAGTGACATTTGGGATTTCCACTTGATTGGGGGAGTGTGCTTGTTCTCATTAACATGGATGGCAAAATCCAAGGTTTTCCAGCATAATACCACATAGTAGCAATACGATCAGTGTTATTCACTTCACCTCTCACTGGTCATAGTGTTGTGGCTGATTGGTGTATTTTAGTGTGGACTGACCAGCAGACACTTCCATCCATTGACTTATTCTGCTGAAAATTAGGCTAAGAGTAGAAAATAAAGGTGATTCAGAGCAAGATGCTCAAATAGAAGCAAGAATGAGGGAGACAGATCTGTTCTTTTGCGTAATGTAGACGCTTAGTGACTTGGAGCAATTTTCTCCTGACATTTCCTTGTTTGCAACCACAACACATGCTCGTCCTCGTTTGTGTTGTTTTTATTTGTACGCTTGTGAGATAAAGAGCCAGAGAGAGAAGATGGGAGAAAACAAGACATGCTTTCCTTGTGCAAGTCATCCCAACTCCCCCATTACACGTGTTACTCAGCGGCCGCTCCCTCGACTCAGTGTTTGTTGAGTGAGGTGTTCTAGACATTAGCGTGCCAACACCGTTTGAGCAAACAGAGCACTCAGAGCCCAAGTGGAGCGAGTTCGGACTCTGCACTAGGTCATGGAAACTGGCAGCGACCGGCGTGACAAACTCAAAGCCTCACACGGAGCTGAAAACGAGCCCCATTTTCTACTTTATTTCTGTTAGTCTGCCGCTGCTGCTGCTGTGTGTGTTTGGAAAGAGTTGCTTGAAATAAGACGGCTCAGTAACACCTTCTACAATTATATGCTTTGGATCTGTCTGTCTGTGTGTCGTCTTGACTTCTTATCATGATTCGCAGTGCAAAGATCATGGTGATCGTTTTTACTTGCCTCAAGGTTTGTTAGTACCATCTCTGTTTTTTCCCCAAAAAATATACCCAAGAGATTCTGCTGGGTGGAATCTATAAAACAGCATCTTTATGATAATGTTTTGTCTTGAAAAATAGAGGCTGAGGTACTTGTTTGCTTGTTTGGTGCCTGACTAGAATAATAAAAAAATATCCTCTGTTCTCACATTAGTCTCCTTCATGTTGTTTTCCTTGTTGACAGTGGGAGACAGGCGGATGTTTAATCAGTCTGGTATAGTCAGAACATTCTGCAGCACAGAACAGTCTGACTGCACCTCACTGTTGTTCTGCTATAGGGTTTGCATTTCTTTCATCATAATTGCATTGGATGGAGCCAAAGAAAGAATGTGACAGCAGTGTGTCCTGAAACAAGTGACGAAAATGAACAAAGCTGCCTTACCGGCTGCCTTGGGTAGAGTTAAACAAAGGATGTGGCGGATGTGTGACCTAAAAATAATGACATGTGGGATTGTTTTGGTGGAAATTTAGCATCCAGGGAGGTGAGCAACGTCATTAAAAGGACTAATTCACTGATAAAACTAGCAGGGCTACCTCACTGCATGGTCCAAATCCTTGAAAAAACTTGAAATTTTAGGTTTGGTAGGTTGCTGCACGCAGGTTGATGTTGTTTCCCGCTGTAAAGAAAAATGCAACGCACAGACCGTTCTGGAGCACAGAATGGTCTGACTGCACCTCAATAATTGTTTTGCTATAAGAGGAAAATGTCCTGGCTTGTTTGCATTTTGTTGAAAAAACACAATCATATTGTACACAGTTAAACAAAGTATATGGCAGTAGTGTGTCCTGAAAATAATGACAGGCGGGATTGTTTTGGTGGAACATTTGTGTGGACTATCATTAAATTTACAAAACGGAAAAACCTAGCAGTGCTGCCTCACTGTGCCCAAATCCTTGGAAAACATAAAACATTTTGGTGAAGTAGGTTTCTACGTGAAGGTTGCTGTTGTTGTTTCCTGTAGTGAAGTTGATTTTGAAAGTACTAACATGTAGAAAGCAGAAGGGGAGGAGAACGCTGCCAATGCGAGGCTTATACCCATAGTCTATATCTGGTCAGTCAGACTACTTTTAACAGTCAGTGTAACAAGCAAAGGTCCTTCTAAAAGGCACAGCTAACCACATAACACGACTTTTCAGCTGACTTGTGCCAAGTTTAAAGGTTTAGAGCCACATCGTCTGCATCTGATCAAGCTTCAAACTACATTTCATCACTATTTCAGCGGAATGGAGGCAAAGATGAAGACAGATATGTTTCTACTTTCAGCCTTTATTCTGCATGTCTGCACATGCAGCAACACACGTGCATTAACTTCATATTTACACACAAGCTCCTGCACATATGTGTGAATCACCACACTTTGTACACAAACAGATTATTGCATTACATCTATAAAAGTGGCAGCACAGCTATGTATGCAAACACACACCTGCCGACATGAATACGTGTCACTGCAGGCAAACATGCACACATAATGAACACATGAACACGTACTGTACACACACACACACACACACACACACACACACACACATAAACAGAACTTGGCACGCTGCCTGAGCCATGTCATGCCAATTAAGTTCAGACTCTAGAAGCAGCCCACCTGGGATTTCCACCCCAACCCACAATATTAACCCTACACTCAACTGAGACCAAAACACACACACACACACACACACACACACACTTTCATACCCTCACACATACAGTTCAAGCTGCCAGCAGAGTCACCACAGTAACGTTAACCAGCTGAGACAGCCAGAGAACCAGCCATCAAACTCACAACTTACCTCCCCAAAACATTAACCTAGTTTCCTACCAGATATCTCACAAACACACATACACACACTTCGCATGCGTCTCGCGCACACACCTCGACTCCAACATTCCTGTTTGCCGTGGCAACCGTATCTGTGACAGGGTGAAATGAAAGGAGGAAATGGCATCATCAGGAGGTAACAGATATGAACTGAAGAGAACACGATGAAGGAACGAGGTTGTCTGAGGTGAGAGAGGAGAAAAGGATGCAGAGGCGACGGATGTGGAGGGAGGTGAAGAGGAGTCAGAGGATGTCGGAGGATTGAGAGGAAACAGTTTTGCATTCACTCTTTAAAGGTCTGGACAGCCGAAATTTTCTGCAGTTTTCAAGGAAATGTCAAAGGTAAGGTCTGTGGATTGTCCAGAGCGACTGTGACATTGTTTGTGGAAACATGTGCGCCTGTTTAGTTTTCAAATGTAAGTTTTCCGAAGCTTTGAGAGCCAGAAACAATCCTCCATTCACCTCCACCGCATAAAGATGAAGACACACTTGTAGGTGGCAAATACAGCAAAAATCCTACAGAAACAAAACCAAAAACATCACAAACAAAAGAGCGGAAGATCATTATTGGCCCTCCCTTTAATCACTTTTCAACATTGAATCAAGGTTAATATAATTTGGCTGGTTTGACAAGAAATTACAAAACAAAGAAAGATTCTTTCATGTCAAAGTGAAAACAGGTTTCTACAAAGTAATGAAAATCAAAAAAATCGATGATTAGATAAGTATTCAACCCATTCAAGTCAATATTTGACAGATGCCCCTTTGGCTGCAGTTACATCAATGAGCCTTTATTAGTAGATCTCAATTAGCCTTGCACATCTGGACCACACAGTTCTTCTTTGCAAAACTATCAGGTTGCACTGGGAAGGTGAGTGAACAGCCCTTTTCAAGTCAAGCCACAAATCCTGAATTGGATTTAAGTCTGGGCTCTGACTCAGACACTCCAGAACATTCACCTTGTCATCTTTAACCCATTTCTGAGTAGCTTTGGTTGTAGGCTTCACGTTATTGTCTTACTGGAAAACAAATCTTACAAGGGGCAGTTCTCTTGCAGACTGCATCAAGTTGTCTTCCAGGACTTCTCTATCCTTTGCTGCATTAATTTTACCCTCTAACTTTTCAAACCTTCCAGGTGCTGCTCAGAAGCATCCCCACATCATGATGCTGCCACCACCATGCTTCACACCATGATGCTGCCACCACCACGTTTCACATCATGATGCTGCCACCACCATGCTTCACACCATGATGCTGCCATCACCATGCTTCACATCATGATACTGCCACACCATGCTTCACATCATGATACTGCCACCACCATGCTTCACACTATGATGCTGCCACCACCATGTTTCACACTATGATGCTGCCACCACTATGCTTCACACTATGATGCTGCCACCACCATGCTTCACACTATGATGCTGCCACCACCATGCTTCACATCATGATGCTGCCACCACCATGCTTCACATCTTGATGCTGCCACCACCATGCTTCACATCATGATACTGCCACCACCATGTTTCACATCTTGATGCTGCCACCACCATGCTTCACATCATGATACTGCCACACCATGCTTCACACTATGATGCTGCCACCACCATGCTTCACATCATGATACTGCCACACAATGTTTCACACTATGATGCTGCCACCACCATGCTTCACATCATGATGCTGCCACCACCGTGCCTCACATCATGATGCTGCCACCACCATGCTTCACATCATGATACTGCCACACCATGCTTCACACTATGATGCTGCCACCACCATGCTTCACATCATGATACTGCCACACAATGTTTCACACTATGATGCTGCCACCACCATGCTTCACATCATGATGCTGCCACCACCGTGCCTCACATCATGATGCTGCCACCACCATGCTTCACATCATGATACTGCCACACCATGCTTCACATAATGATGCTGCCACCACCATGCTTCACACTATGATGCTGCCACCACCATGCTTCACACTATGATGCTGCCACCACCATGCTTCACATCATGATGCTGCCACCACCGTGCCTCAAATAATGATGCTGCCACCACCATGCTTCACGACGGAGATGGTGTGTTTGTGATGATGTGCAGTGTTTAGTGTCCACCAAACATAGCGTCTAGTCTGATGGCCAAAAAGCTTAATTTTAGTCTCATCAGACCAAAGAACCTCCATCTAGTTGACTTCAGAGTCTCCCACATGCCTTCAGATGAAGTTGAGATTTAATTCACAGGTGACTGGACCTTCCAGATACAGGTGCTTTTATACTACATTCACTTGAGACACATTCAGATGACACCCAGATGATCTCCATTTCACAAAATTGTGTGACTTCTAGCACCAACTGGCTGCACCTATGTTGAATTAGGTGTGTCACTTTAAAGGAGGTGAACACTTGTGCAATTGCTTATTTTACGATTCAATTTTTTGACAGTACTTTGTAGAAATGTGTGGCGTGAGTCTTTTTGGTCACCAAAAAGCCAAATTATATTAACTGTGATTCAATGTTTAAAAGCTAAAATGGAGAAAACTTCCAAGGGGAGTGAATACTTTGTGTGTGTGTGTGTGTGTGTGTGTGTGTGTGTGTGTGTGTGTGTGTGTGTGTGTACATATATATGAAGTGACCCTTTAAATAACTTGTTAGGGTAGACATTTTTTGCAGGCAAGTGGGGCAGAGCAACCTTGTCGGGCCAAATGACACCATCTGGCAGGAAGCTGGGACAACGTGGTCAGCCAGGGAATGTGTGTGTACTGGTGTGTTTCCAAGCGAGTCTGCGTTATAGAAACCGCGCGCATATGTAAGAATACCTGCAGATAAGAGAGCAAGAAAGGCATGTGATGAATTTGTGTGTCTTTTGTGCGTGACT
Organism: Dascyllus trimaculatus; assembly: GCA_024666655.1. Classification (NCBI taxonomy): domain Eukaryota; kingdom Metazoa; phylum Chordata; class Actinopteri; family Pomacentridae; genus Dascyllus; species Dascyllus trimaculatus. The sequence goes on from CM045446.1 coordinate 29,986,602, forward strand.
TTGACAGAAAGCGAAGGGCCGGATGAGTTTCTGGCAGCAGGCGTGGGGCGTTGAACTAAAAACAATTGTGCAATAATGTTCCACATCCATCACTCTGAGGAGGGGAACTATTAACAGATCCTAATGGAGACACAAACTCTGGATTTCTCTTCCAAAAAGACTTGAAATCATTATAGTCCGGGCACGAATGAAAAATCCCCCCACTTGTATCATATTATTGCAATACTGTTTGTGTATACTACAGAGCAACCCTGTAGGAAAATTTGCCTCCATTTTATGACACATCGTCCTCGGTGACAGCGGCGTTCCCTGGGAGAGTAAATGTCAAAGTGACATTGAGCGAGCATCAAGCCAGTCTGGGTTGTGTGTCTGAGTGTGTTACCGTGTGTGTGTGGTGTGTGCGACCTCGTCTGAGCGTCCTCTGGGACTCGAGCTGGCTGGCTGACTGTTCCCAAGCTGTCACCAGACATCGACTCACAACGCTATACACTCACCATCGACACACTGACTCCATCCATCCATCAAACTCAGAAACACACTCAGAGAAACTTTGAATCCCACACCGAACTTAATGAAATTGGTTTCAGCTCCCTCAAGTGAATTATGCGAGAAGGCGCAATTTTTCAAACCTCTTACTTGTTACACCTGGAATTGGATTTGTTTTCAGGAAATATTTGCTTATTGAGCCCTCTATCAGGAAGCATTTGGTCCTATTAGGGCATTAATGATTCCACCGGCAACATTGTGCATTCCGAGCCACGCTGCTGCATCACTGCTGTGTCTGCCAGCATCGGCTAAATGATTGCTTATTGTACTTTGTCATGGAGTTTCAGGGTGGAAGAGGTATTGACTGGCTTCTAGCTGAACTACCAACACAACTCATCATTACCAGCTAATATGTCTCGGCTCCTCGGCTGTTAGAGCCTTTTGCAGCCTCTTATTTTTGGATTCCAATTCCGTGAGTGACCGTGTCGACTGCAGCATGCTTGAAACAAAGAGCCTGTTGGACCGTTTGGGTGTTCAGTGGTCTTGAACCAACCTAATTTTGTCCCAAAGTGTGCACACCTGACCCCAAAACAGAAACGACAGCAGAGACTCTTCCTCGCTGCTTCATTCTGCCTCCCTGATCTCTCACGGGGATCCGTAAAACGGGGATAGCCTTTCTTGATGCATTAGAAATCGACAGTTGTTAGAAAAGTTTGAGAAATTGCCCGAAGCAGCTCCGGTTTCCGATGCTGGAAAGGTGTGGGTGGAATAGTTGTCAGACACTGTTAGAGCGACAAAACGCTTTTAAAAAAAGTGCTGTCAGATCATCTAACAGCAAACCCAGGATGCTTTTGAGGAAAGTGTGTAACCTATATTTGCATAATCTGCTGGAAGGAGTAAGACATGCAGTGGCGACACCTAGTGGGCAGGTGAGGGAATAGTACGAGGAAGGAGAAGACAAGAGGCTCATCTTAGTTTATTGAGTTCAGCTTCCTTATGCAGCATCATCAAGGACGTCTCAATTAGGGATCCACCAATATGGCTTTTCAAGAGCCGATACAGATTGTTGGTGACCAAGAAAGGGCCGATACCTGATGAAATGTAATGTTTTAACAGCATGTGATAGCAGAGAACCTGACATTCATAACTAGGCTTCTTCATTATTAAGGGTGAATATAACTGAATATGTAAAATGAAACAGGATTAAATTCGGATGCTCTTTTCTGTTCATGTTGCATCGACTGAGATTGATCAGTTTGTCTCCTGCAGTTGCTTCTGCTGTTCTTCTCTATTATCTTAATCTTCCACTGTTTTATCACTTTTATTGTCCATTAAGATCCATAGTTTAAAGCATTATTAATTATTGTTCTCTCAGACTCTGTTTCAGGTTAATCTGTGCCTACCTTCTAACTTAGCTACTAGCTGTTAGCTTAGAATTAGCCACTGTGAGAGAAGCTTAATTCCTGGTTAGCTGTTAGCTGTGTTAGCATGGTTTGTTTCTTGATCAGTTTTTTCAGTCTCTGCTTGACAGACATTTCTGAGACCACAGAGTGATGACAGCCAGAGAGAGGAGGCTGCATCAGATCTGAAGTACCGCATTTATCAATAATCGATCAATAAAAACGGAGATCCCGATAATCAAAAAAACATTAGATATTGGCCACAATTATCGATCAGGTCGATAATTTGTCTGTTCCTAGTCTCAATTCTTAAAATGCATCAAGGAGGTTGGCTGGATTCAAAAGATAGTGTAGAATTTGTAGTTCTGGATGTTGTTTTTCTTTCTCTTTTCTATCCATTGATCAACTACTTCATCCTAAAGAGTATCATGCAGGGCTGGAGCCAGTCACAACTGAAAATGATGTTTTTCTTGCAGTAGATATAAGAAACCCACATAATTTGGGCCTGAGCAGCCACATAGAAACTAAGATGCAAAACTATAATGATGGATGGATGGATGGATGGATGGATGCATAGATAGATAGATAGATAGATAGATAGATAGATAGATAGATAGATAGATAGATAGATAGATAGATAGATAGATAGATAGATAGATAGATAGATAGATAGATAGACAGACAGACAGACAGATAGATAGATAGATAGATAGATAGATAGATAGATGGATGGATGGATGGATGGATGGATGGATGGATGGATGGATGGATGTTTTGGATTATACAGCATCATTGATACCAACATGATAATGCACATTAATGCAAGTATAATGAAATAACATGTACTATTGCAAAGTAGAAACAGAGCTGAAGCCAGCTGACCCTGCAGCAACAGCTTCCAATTTGATATTAACATTGTAGTATATCAAGTTAGACAGTCTAATCCTTACTCTAAACCCTTATAAAGATGTTTTACCTTCACAAAACTACAAGAATTCACAAAAGTCACTCGCAGTTTTGGTTGGTTGACATCTGAATGACTGTGTCAGCTCTTAACTCAGCTGTAAACATCCAAATCAAGCTGGAATAACTCTCTCCAGGGATACGTGGCTTCACTTCAACATGCACTGAGCTTACAAGAGCTTCTCCAAAACTTAGGTGAGCGCTTTGACACTCCTCTGCTTGGGAATGTTTAGCCACACAGATGCAGTACTATACAAAACCTGTATTTTTTTACCACTGCTGCAAGGTTTCTGTCTTCTTTTTTAAATTTGTGATAGAGCCAGTCCCCTATTCTTACCTCAAACTGTGTGCTAAAGTGCTACCACTGAGCAAAGTGCCAAACAGCGGACATTAATTGCGCATCAGCGGCGAAAGATAAAACCACACACACATGACAAACGGGGCTAATCTCCCCCGAAACTTGGTGTATCCTTTTTAAAAAGTGTATTTTCCAGCCTAATCCCAGGCCTCCCGCTCTCCCACGGATCTGTGTCGGTGTTGTTAAAACTCCGCAGACAGCACTGTACAAATATAGCTGAGTAACTAGGCCTACTGCAAATAGAACAGAACTGAATTTAATCAAATCAACACAGCATGCTCTATGTTCCAACATTCACCCTCTGGCAGCAGCCCTCCTCCTGCTTCCTCTGCCTCTGTCTGCTTTCTGTCTGCCTCGGTTTCTCTCTTTCCTCCTCACAGACAGCGACGCACACATGCACAGTCACACGTTTTAGCACATGATATTATTACTGCACTTTCACCCTCATCCTACCCAACATACCTCTCACTATTTCACTGTCTGTCCTTCTTTCTCTATATAATTGCTTCATTTATTTTCCTTTCTTTTAGCTCATCTTCTTTCCTTTCAGATTCAGTTTACTTACTTGTCATTTGGGACCCAGAACTAAGTTCTGTGCCATTTAAGGATTCAATATCTCCAGAAATGTAACTCCCACAGCTATGAAATTTAGTGGACACAAACCAGCAGACCCAAAGTAGGGAATGGCTGCAGCAGTAGCCAAATTTTTAATTATTGGCTCTTGAAAATGGAAAAAAAGAGGATAGAAGTGTTGCTGCACTGTCTCAGATTTTGTCCAGAGTGTTATTAGTTGTTATTTGGGACCTAAAACTATCCATCCATCCATTATCTATACACCGCTTAATCCTCTGTAGAGGACTGGAGCCGATCCCAGTCGACTCAGGGCGAAGGCAGGGGACACCCTGACAGGGCTACATATACCTAAAACTGTGTTCTGTAAAAATAATTATGCTGAATTTTGAGAGTTTCATATGCTTGTATGTCATATGTTTGGCATTTTCACCCTCAAAAGAAGACGTCTAACCTGGAAACCCATGTTAAAGGTTCAGTATCTCCAGAAATATAACTCCAATGGCTGTATCCATATTTCCTACTAAAATGGTCTTTGGTCGACATTTCACCAACTTTTGAGGCCACAATACTGATATTATATTCTACTGATGTTAGACATCATTAGAATAGCAAGCCAGGGTTTTATTTTTTTGCTATCTTCCCCTGCAAAAATGATTCTGTCAAAAATTATAGCTGAATTTTCACATGCTTTCAGACCTGGGAATTTTTGCATTTTCACCCTCAGAAAAAACACGTCTAACCTGGGAAGCAATTTTAAGGGTTCAGTATCTCCAGAAATAACTGCTAACTCCTACTGTCATGAAATTTTGTGAGGATGCAGAAAACATTGTTAACGGCAGATCCAAATGAGGGAATATCTGCAGCAGAAGCCAAATTTTTAATGACTGGCCCTTGAAGATTGGAAAAAGTGTAAAACTTTCAAACAAGAGTGGCATTGCGGCCCCAGAAAATTCATGTAGGTGTATATACATGGCTGATTCCTCCTAAAAATACAGTCTTTGGTCAACATTTCACCAACTTTTGAGGCCTCTAGAATCAGTAAAATATGATGTGTGGCAATTATAGCAAGGCAGCATTCTAGTTTTTTGTACGTTGCCCTGCAAAAATGGCTCTGTAAAAAGAAAAAACCTCTGCTGAATTTTGAGAATTTCTTATGTTTTCACACCTGAGCACTTCTGTATTTTCACCCTAAGCCATTTTAAGAGTTCAATATCTCCAGAAACTATAACTTCCACAGCCAGGAAATTTGATGGAAGCAGAAAACACTGTTAATGGCAGACCTGAATGAGTGAATAGCTGCAGCAGAAGCCAAATTTTAAACTGTCAGACCTTGAAAATGGAAAAAAGTGCAAAATTTTCAAACAATGGCGGGGCCCAAGGAAGTTCCCTTAAGTGTGTATATATGGATGTATTCATATTTCCTACTAAAAAAAATCAGTCTCTCAGACATTTCACCCACTTTCAAGGCTTCTAGCAAAAGTAGAATTTGATGTGTGGCAAGTAAGACAAGCCAAACTCTTTTTTTTTTTAGGTATTTTGACATGCCAAAATGTGTGACTCATTCAGGGGACCACAAACACTGGTGTTCATAAGGATCTATATCATGTCATTACATGTGCAAAGTCACAACCTGCTTCCATGTTGTCTTCATGTTGAAATTTAACAACATATGAGGCTCATTTTTCCTCGCTGGATGCTCCCATACAGTCAAAATATGTTACAGACGAGTCAGTTCATGTGCTTTCAGACAGAAGTGTTGCTGCACCATCTCAGGTTTTGTCCAGAGTGATAGTAGTTATTATTTGGGACCTAAAGCTATGTTCTGAATCTCATATGTTTTCAGAACTGACAATTTGGGTATTTTCACCCTCAGAAAAAAGACATCTAACCTGTAAAGCCCTGGTAAAGGTTCAATATCTCCACAAATATAACTCTCACAGACATGACATTTGGCAAAGACACAACCGAAACATTTCCAGCAGACCAAAGTAAGCGAATGGCTTCAGAAGATGGCAAATTTAAAATTTTTGACCCTTGAAAAATGGAAAAAGTGAAAAAAAATCAAACAGGGTTGGCATTAGGGCCACAGAAAGGTCCTGTAAGTGTATATATATATATGTGGATGTATCCATAATTCCTACTAAAATAAAGTCTTTGGTTGACATTTCATTCATTTTTGAGGCTTCTAGCTTAAGTAGAATTTGATGTGTGGCAGGTATTACAAGCCCAGTTCTTTTTTTTTTTTTTTTTTGCTGTTTTGATTTGTCAAAATGTTGCTGTGACCCATTTGTAGGAGTACAAGCACTGATGTTCATAAAAGGTCTACATCATGTCATTACATGTGCAAAGTCACATTCTACTTCCATGTTGTCTTCATGTTGAAATTCAACAACATATGAGGCTTTTTACGGTGCACTAACACACATGTGCAGCTAAACACACGCTATAAATGCAACTCTTGAACTTCTTGCACCATAAATATAATTGCACATACTTTTTACACTGTTTTTTCTGTGCATACTCTGTTTGCACTGTTCTTTGCATAATTAATATTTGTCTTTCTCAGCATGTATGAATGAGTGTGAGCCGTGAGTGCAATCGGTAAATAAGGTTAATTACAATACCAGGTAGAGACGCAGCAAGCTCAGAATTTCACTGCACTGATAACTTGTTAATTGCTTCATATGATAATAAAGGCCTTTGAATCATTTATCCATATACACACACAGCGACTGCACCCTTTCACAGAATATATTACAGCTCCCTTCAGCTGGAGTGACACATAAAGCACCATGAGAGCTTCATTTTTCAAGTTGCAATGCCAGATCACTTGCATTTTGGTTTTATTATCAGAGAACTTAGACAACAGGCAGCATTAAGTTGGAGGCAGAGCAGCAGCGAGGCTCTGACGGCTGCCCTGCGTCTCCAGTGACACATGAGGATAGTTTATGACAGCCTTGTGGTAATGGCTGTGTCTATGTGTGCGCATGCATTTGCTCCACCGCCTCAATTACGCTGCAGTCAGTCAACCATCCGGCCGACCAGCCAGGCAGCCAGCCGGGTCCAGACAGGGTGAAGCAGCAGGCTGGTAAGCAGAATGAACCGCAGTGGCAGCGCAAACAGACCACAGTCAGACCACATCACAACCACACAGCACCCTGCCATTTACAGAGCTGCATATGGCTGTCTGCAAGCAGGCGGAGGAAGGAGGGAGGGAGGGAGGGGAGGAAGGGGGAGGCAGCAAAGCAAAGAAAGTCAGATGGAAAGAAAGGGAGCGATGGCAGGACTGAAGGCGAAGGAGCTGAGGCGGGATGTCAGAGGCGAAGGCTGAAGGAGGACAAGTGGAGGAGGAAGGACACGAGTAAAGTCAGGGAGGAAGGACAGCAGGAGCGGAGTTGGCGAGAGGGATGAAGTGCTGTTAAGAACGTAAGAACAGACTGTCGAGGGAGGGAAAAAAAAAAGAGGACAGACAAGCAGAAACTCGGAGACGAAGGCGGGGGGACATTTACACAGACCAAGAGCCCATTTTGAGCAATTTAAAAATGTAGCTCTCCATCTTCATCCAGTCTGTTAGAGCCTGCTATATTTACTACTGACACCTGAGTAATTCAGCTGGCAGACCATTCACTGTGGAGAAACAATTTATTTTAATAGCCAGCTACATGCAATCCTTTAGGTCTGAACTGTGCAGGTGACCAGAGACGACAGCAACACCTATTTATACAGGTTTTACAAATGACAAGCAGCCAGGGAAGGAAAACGCAGCATGTTGATGTTTGTTTTTGCTCACAAACAAGTTAGTAGATGGTAATTTATCTTATAGTGTGCAAAATAAACCCTAGAAACATGTCTTACTTTTTTAGAAAGATTGATAAAAACTTGATGGAGCAACATTCTAGCAGTCAACATCCATACTAGTGGATCCATGATGCTGGTGGCAGTACTCTGAGCTAAATGCTTATGCTTGGCCTATATAATGCTTATGCAAAGACTGTATATAAAAATGGACAAACCCTCCATGGCGTCTCTCATAGGTTTCCTGAGGAGCAGTTTTGCAGCTCTATGTGATGATTGTGGCTGTTGTCATCTTGTTATCGCCCGACTCCTCCTAATTCCCAGTTAATTCAAAAATTAGCAAAAAGGTGGAGAGGGAGTTGAGCTGAAGTGGACCATGCAAAGATCTGTAATGGCATCCACCTGTTGAAGCAGTCACTTCCTTGTTGTGCACAACTTTAAATCTTAATGCAATTTAAACTGGTGAGTTTACAACAAATCACCTCCCGCATCTTTAATGACCAGGGAAATTAGCTCAAGTGGCCATTTGAGGAACTGCAGGTTTTGGCACATCTGGGTTGGCTTCATGTTTTACTCATGTGCTTATGTGTTAGCATGCTAACCTTTTGCTAATTTGTTTCAAACACAAAGAGTGCAACGACGAAGGCAGAAGGGACTGTCCTTGTTTGAACAATACAGCTTTCTCAATTTTGTGGTTATGCGTTGTGTCTATTTCTGCATCATGGAAACGAAAAAAACCTGATGAGATTTCACAGGGATGGAAAAGGATACAAGAAGATGGACTGACAGATAGAGACTGCTTCAGACTTGACACAGCAGGTATTAAATGGAAATCAGAGTTTGTGTGACAGTGACAAGGACACCGAATAGCGTCAAGTCAACCTCTATGGACAGCGTCCAAAAGAAAACCCTGCTTGCTCTTCGACACTAAACTGCAATGTGGAACTTTGTTAAAGGGCATGTAAAGAAGTCTGATCAATACTGGGAGCACATTCTATGGTCAAATGAGACTAAGATAAATTTGTTGGACTCAGACAGCATGTTTGGTATAAACTTGGCAAGGACAACCACAGTGGACGCATACTCCTGACAGTGAAGCACAGAGGTGAAAGTGTGATGATATGGGGCTATATGAGCGCAAAGAGTGTTGGAGAGATGACATTTATAGATGGCACCGTGAATACCTGTGGATACTGGCTGACAAGACGACTCTCAGTCTGCAGAAACTTGGCAGAAGAGGAATATTCCAGCGAGAGAGAAAAAAAGTAAAAACCCGGCCAAGTATATGTCACTTGACTTGAACCTGATACTCTGGGGTGCTTTAAAAAGAAAGGCAAAGTAACACAACCCCTCCAGCAAAGACCAGATGAAAAAAAATCAGCGTGAGGAAGCAGAACATCTCTACAGATATATGGTTTCCTCCAATCCGCTGAGGAGTTTGTCATCAGATAGGAAGTCTTGGAAGATTTAAAACTGAATCGCAGCAACAAATGGTGTAGTGGCTTTTGTTGCATTGAGTTCCAACTGCGGTGTCAGTACTTTTAGTCGAGTAAGAATGTTTTTTTTGTGTAACATAATAGAAAATACCCCACTGTTCAACTGAGAAGTGCAACAATTTAGAAACATTAGACTTTTAAGCAATTTTGAACAGGGGTGAACTCACTTCTGCTGTATGCTGCATGAGCATTGAATCATATGGCAATCTATTGATTAGCTGAGATATTTCAGACTGAATGAAAGCGTCGGACCAACCATTCAATTTCCCAGCAGACAGACAGACATGGCTAGAACCACGCTACCAGTGTGGGCTCGCTTTAATGGATTTCTAACTGTTGGGATGTGGGCTGACAAGGCAGCACGGGGGAGCAGATCACAGATGACAACTGAAAACACTTGTATCACCGAGGAATCAGTATTCCAGCAATCGAGCGAACGCTACAGCCTGACAACCGTGTATTTATGAAACCATACAATGTCGCGTCAGAAGAAAAATTCTTTCAAAAAATTCTCCTAATGTGGAGAAAGTCTGAAAAACCCAAATTGACTAAATATGTTCCATCGCACGAGCAGCAATTCAGCCTGTTTGCAACCTTGATCTCAGTGCAACAGTGCTGCAGAGGAGTCATATAAATTTTTAATATGAACAACAAAGGGGGGAAAATAGAAAACCAACAAAATTAGAATTCTGAAGTACATGTTGGCAGGAATATATTTGTGAAGCACACAAAGGGGCTGAGAGGATCTTACATTAGCATTACTCTGTTTAGGAGACTAACTACAAGGAGGCCATTATCTTGTCACTGGCACTCGCTGTAATGCTTGCTTTTAGGGGAGAGCTCGGATAAATGCGAGGGGGAGAAAAATAAGAGGGAACAGAACAGTGTAACCAGATAATATAGGAGGCAGAAAACAACAACAGAAAAATACATGGAGACAGAGGTATGGAAATAGGAAGAATCGAAGCCGAAATGAGATAAGAATGTCTTCAGGTGTATTATAGAAAAAGAGAGGAAGGAGTGCAGGTTTCATGGTGCAAAGAGAAAGCCAAACCACTATTGTAGTGAGTTAGCCTGAGGTGTTTTCATACTTGAGCTGGCGCTGATGGATGGAGGTCGTAAGCGGATGAATTAGTGATGAGGATCAGGATGAAAGTGCTTTCCAGAAACAACAGGAGCGACCAGACAGAGCCGAGGCACATGGGACAGGTGAGGCTGGACTGATGGACGGGACAGGCTGGCCGTGAACCCACCAACTGTCAGCGCGTATCAAACACGCCGGCAACGCTTCAACACAATCTGTAGAGCTGTCAGAGGGAACGTTGTCCTGTTTTAGTGCATTCTTTGTTCTCGGAGGTTCTCTTTTCTCATACGTTCACATTCCTCGATCATAGTTTCTCCTCCGGAGTTCACAGTGCGATGTCGGCCACCATTAGCAGCAAAGAAAACCAGCGAACAAACTGATGAATTAGTTGCAGCGCTGGCAGAGGTGGCGCTGCAGCTTCAGGGCACCTTCTGTAGAGTAAAAACAACATCGAGAACAGAGGAAGAAGAAAGAAAGCAAAGAACATAGAAGCAATGCGGGAACAATAAAGGTCGAACAAAAGGTCAGTGGAAAAAAAATCAAATTTCTACACAAGAGTTTCAGGAGTGATTGAAAGGTTGACACTAATTTAGCCAAGCTACACTGTAAAAAAAAAAAACAATCAGTAAAAAAAACTGTGAAAATCTGACAGAAGTGGTGCCAGAAAAAATAGTTTAAAAACAGTGGAAAGCTGAAATGTGCAAAAAACTGCAAAAATGTCAGCAACAGCAAGTATCTGAAAAATAATAATATTTTTAGCTGGTAAATACAGTAAAAGAGTGTATTTTATGGTCAAACACTGTAAATATATGAATTACTAGTCATGAAAAACGAGATTTTTGATGAGGACATTATGTGCAGTCGTGGCCTGTTTGGTTTACAGTCAACATGTAAAAAAAATAGTTTTTTGTGTGTGATTTTACCATAAACTCTATGTTTTAGCAAAGTGAGCATCAGTTGAGGAGGACTGAGCCAGCAGGATAGTGGGAATGCAGCAACAGGGAGCCTGGATGAGATGGGAGGAAACGGTGGAGCGAAAAGTCTTTTGGACAGAGCTGGGGAAAGCTGAGCCCCATCGTATAAGACTCTTAGTCCAGGCTGTATATGATGCCTTCCAAGCCCGTCCAACTTGTTCTGCTGGTGGAAGGTGGAGTCACCAACCTGCACCCTGTGCCAGAAGAGAGGGACCCTAGAACATATCCTGAGGTGCTGCTCAGAAGCCCTGGGTGAGGGGCACTACCGCTGGCGTCACAACCAAGTGTTGAAGACAATAGCAAACATAATCTACAGAGAAATCATCCACTGCAAGCACCTTCACTAAAAGTTGACTTGGGGAAACAAGTGAAGTTCCCAGGAAATGTCACGGCAACAACACTTAGGCAGATGTGGTCCTCATCTCAGCAACCTCCGGGCAGATTGTTCTGTTGGAGCTCACTGTCCCCTGGGAGGACCACACTGAGGAATCCAACGAGAGGAAGAGGACCAAGTATGCTGAGCTGGCGAAGGAGTGACGATGTAATGGGTGGAGAGCAAGGTGTGAGCCCATTGAGGTGGGATGCAGAGGGTTCACAGGCCAGTCCTTCTGCAGAGCCTATAACATGCTGGGCATCACAGGGGCCAGGAGGTGAAGGGCCATGAAAGAGTCCACGGAGGCAGCAGTAGTCGCCTTAAGGTGAGCTGTGGATCAAGAGAGTAGATCCATGGGTAGGGCAGCGTCACCTGGACACAAGCTGGAGATTGATCACCCCTGGCTGGGTCGCCTGGTCGAGAGTGTTTGAAAGACCTGAAACACTTGATGACTCCAGGTAACATCACTGACGATGAGTCCTGGTTGCTTCATAGTTGATGTATGTTACAAGCAAAACTGGAAAAGTCTGTAAAATAATGTTTAACTTTTTTTTTTAACCATTTTTCAGTCGGTAATATACCTGTAAAATAATGATATATTTGCTGATTTAAATACAGAAAAAACTGCACAACTGTGTGGACAAACACTGTTAAAGAACATTACCATTTGTAAACATACTGATTTTAATGTGGACATTATATTAGATGTTATCTGTCATTTAGCAAAATGGAAAAAATCTGCAAAATGACAGTATATTGTTAAAAAAATTAGTTAAAAGTTTTTTAAAAACATGTTCTTTTCACATTACTTTTTACTGTTGTTTCATTTGCTTTTATTATTTTTGCCTGATTCTGCCTTTGGTGTTTCCTCATTTCATTTCGTTATGATAGTGTTCCTCAATTCCTCAGTTTACAATATAATGTTTATGGGGTGCAGTAGAGTAGGGGGTATTGTTTTTATAGTTTTTATAGTTTTTTTATTCCTTTAAGCACTTTGTGCTACATTTCATTTGTATTATTATTATGTAAAGTGCTATACAAATGAAGTCTCACTGGCTGAGGTGAAATTAAAAGCACACAATTTTTAAATAATTTCTAATGTTTTTATGGGAGAACAGTTTCAACGGGAGGGACTCACATGCACAAACAGGGACCAGCTGCCAGAACATACAAGCGATAAACTCAGATTATACACAGAGTCATTAGTATCATTAGCAGACAGTTATTTGGTGACATATTAATGTTATATTTATGCTCAAATTCTTGCATGTTGCACCTTTAATTTTCAGTTTGGTGGTTAAATAGGCGTCTGTGTGACCACAATCCTCTCAGCGGTCAAACAAAACCTGATTCGACCACAGACACCCTGCCAGGAAGAGAATAAAGAGAGGAAAACAAAAACAAACAACAAAAATAAGAGGATGACAGGAAGAGAGGGAAGACTGAGGAGCACTTATGTTGAAGGATCAATATCTGTAATTTTGGGTTTACATGAAAGTATCAATAGATGCTCTGTGCAATGTTAGACAGCTTTATCAAATTTGGACTTCAGGTAAACAGGTGAGAACGATCCTGTCAACTTGTTCTGGTATGGATTTATACCATTAGAGTCTTTTATTATTTAAAAAAATCTACCACTGAAGCAGCAACATAAAGGGGACAGAAATATTTGTGCATAATAATTGTCACAGGCACAAGTGTTTTAGCGATTTCATTCAGCTTTATTGCTGATCTCCATGGCAACATTTGGCCATTGCAGCAGCAAGAGGCAGTAGCTGACTTCAAAGAGTAAAAGGATATTGAAAAAGAGAGCATGCGTGGATTGTATAGAAATGACTAAAATAATTAATGAATAAATGAATAATACCAAATAATTAAAGAACCCCAGCATTATGACACGCACACAGTTCATGTCGCTGTATTTGTGGCAGCAGAATGGATTGAGGGCGGCACAAGTCAAGTCTCTTTATGTATTAAGGGCTTTAAAAACAACACAAGGTGATCAAAGTGCATTTCAATAGTCAAGGCCCTTGTGTGTTTCAGACTCGACTGCAAAAGCAAACAGCTTTAAGTCAAAAGACCTCACAGACCTAAAGGAAACACACAATGTGCAGTAACAAATGCAGCACCTGAAAAGATTCACTGATACAGAAAGCATCTAAAGGAATGTAAGAGTGTAAATACATATAGGGGTGATTCCATATAAAATCACAGGAAAGTGTTTAGACCCAGAAGGAATCGTGGCTACTGGATAAACCTTGTGTCAACATGCAGGTAAAAACGAGAGCCTTCATTCGTCCTGCACACAAAAAGAATCGTGACAAAACATTCTTCAGTCTCAGGACGGAAACAGGCCGACAGAACAAACCAACAGAACAAGAACTGAACATCAGGGAAGAAGATTCAGACTCACTAACAAACAGGAAATGCTCCAAACTGGTCGGATCAATGTGATTTTTACGTACTATTCTATAAACATGTGAACTAATGTTGTTTCTCCATTTATCCCTACATGGTGATATGATCCTTGAAAGTTTCCTTGAAAGCAAAATGCTCTTTTAAAAACTATTTCTATGAGCACATCAAGGCTGCCAATGCTTGTTTCTATGGTTCTATGTCATAGACTTTCAACTGCAGCAGTTTTGCCGTTGAAACTATGACATATCCCATAATAATGACGCTCAAAGTTGGTTATAGAAACAAAAACAGGAATTTGGCTTTAGACTTTGACACCTACAATGGATGTAAAATTGATTTGGTTGCAGTTTTTAACAGAATCTAATGTGCTTTTCATCCTTTAAAATTTCATGCATCTGTCTCCTGCACTTAAGAAGCCATGAGGCTCAGAAATGTAAGAAAAATACCTCAAATTAAAAAGGCATGACATTTTAACCCACCCTTGTGTAGTTGGAGGGTCTGTAACTCAAATAAAAACAATACTTCTGGGTAAAATTTGACATGGCTTCATCAAATGTACTAAATTGTTAGAGGTGAGCTGATTCTGAGGAGGTTAGTTAGGAGGAATTGACTGATTTTTTAATGGAATGACCCATATATTTCATGGCAATTCGTTTTGCTGATTGGTTGGAAGATGTGGAACAACTTTTAGCAACCAGATTGGACACCCAACACTGTGGCTCACCTACTTATTAGTTAAGTAGGTGACAACTTATTGGTTGTCATCTCTTGGTTAGTTCGCACCATGCAACTTAAAAACAAAACTCTCCATGAACCAGAGAAAAGCCATGAGAGTGCTTCCACCAACAAGTTCAACCAGTTCAGTTCTGGTTCTTGAAGCTTGTTTGGAACCATTCTGAACATTTCCATCAAAAAACAAGTCCAAACCAGGTGTATCTTATTTAAAACCAACTGAAAAGTGAATAAAATAGAGTAACTGGTTCAAGTAACTGTTAGTTGAAAAAGTTTAAAAGTTTGCAGGTAAACAGTGAAAAGTCTGTTGTTGTGGTTACTCAACTGTTCCACTAGAAAATGTTTAAAATGTGCGAGAAAATGGTTCCATATAACAGAACTGTTCTGGTGGTTGATAACTGCAGATACACTGATCATCCATCCATCCATCCATCCATCCATCATCTTCCGCTTATCCGGGGTCGGGTCGCGGAGGCAGCAGACGAAGCAGGTCGTTCCGGACGTCCCTTCCCCCAGCTACGCTTTCCAGCTCATCCTGGGGGATCCCGAGGCGTTCCCAGGCTAGACGAGATACATAATCCCTCCAGCGGGTTCTGGGTCATGATCAGCCACAATATTATGACCACTGACAGGTGAAGTGAATAACATTGATCATATTGGTACTATGTGCTGTTCTGATGGAAAACCTTGGATTTTAACATCCGTGTTGATGAGACTTAGACAAATAAACATGGTCACACAACAAACACACTCCTTCATGCAAATTGAAATCCTAAATGTCACTGGCCTACCCCCCAGGAAAATGCACCCCACCACATGGAAACAACATCAAACAATCAGGAACATGTTGAGGAACATGACAATGGTCCAACATGTTGATTTGACCTCCAAACTTCCTACACCCCATTCTGATCAAGCATCAACAGGATGCAGTGGAACAAGTTGGATTGACAGAGGCCCCACTGGACAAGCCAGAGTACCCAAAGGATCCAGTGCCAACGTCCTGGTTCCAGACCCCATAGGACACCCTAAGAGGTCCTCTTGTCCATGCCCAATGGTTCAGAGCATTTTTGACCATATAAGGGGGACCAACACAGTATTAGACATGTGGTCATAATGTTATCAGTGATCAGTGTATGCTTTTGCTACTGTTTCCACGGTTAAGAATGAACCACCAACACAAAACCTGTCCAGTTCTGGCTCCCGAAGCCAGTTTAGAACCATTCTGAACATTTCAAGTAAAGTTCAAACTAAGAAATCACCAGCAGGCACATCTTATTTAAGGCCAACAGAAAAGCAAAGAACATTTCAGTTTGAAATAAGTGTTTGCAATTAGAACCTAACAGTTTGCAGCTTGCTGCGGTGACTGACTCAAGTGTTCCACCAGAAATGGTTTAAAATGTGCAAGGAAGTGGTTCCATATAACAAAACAGTTCTGGTGTTTGACAACTGCAGATAAGCTGTAGATACTGTTTCCACGGTCAAGACTGAACCCTCCACGAACACCTAATTTATTAATCTGTTTACACACAGAGCATGTGATCGCATCCTGTGTATTATTCACATGTTTGTTCTGCCACATGAAGGCTGGAATATGCAGGATAAAAACTGGGACTTGCACAAAAATGTGAAGCAAGAAAAAAGAAAGAAAGAAGGGAAGGTGGAGGAAGAGGAAAAAGAGGACCTGGTTTCTCCTCTGGCAGCCAGGAGATGAAGAGGAGGAGGAGGAGGAGTAGGAGGAGCTGTGTGGCAGTCTGCAAATAGAGCTGGAGAGAGAGAGAGGGCACTTGCTAAATGAATTTGGCTTTCAGCGATGGGGAGTCGACTCCACTGCTGTGCCAGTACTGTGTGTGTGTGTGTCCACATCTACACATGTGTGGCTGCCGGCGTGCGTCGGCATGTTTCTGCATGAAGCCTAACACTCAATTGGTTGTGGGTGTTTTTTTTGCAGGTTTGTGCGACATTAGCATCCGTGTTTATGCGTATCCGCTGGACAGGCGACCGAATAATGTCTCTAAATGCTCAGATAAAAGACGAAGCGTGTGAGTTGGTGTGTGTGTGTGCGCGTGTTTTAGGCGTGCTGTCACCAGGATTGGAAGTGACAGGCAGGAAGTATCAGAGGCAGCTGGGTAACAGCCCACTAACCACACAGGGGAGGGCTCCACGCTGAACAACATCACCAGTGGGGGCTGAAACACCACAGAGAGACATGCAGGGGGTTGGAGGGCCGGGAACCAAACAGAAACAGGATGGAGGAGGAAGACAGACATTTTGTCCAGTTATAAAGCAAACAAAAATAACATCAGAGCATCCGTACATCCTCTTTTTACAACTGGACATTAAAGGTCCCATATTGGTCCCATTTTCAGGAAATTCATGCAAATGTTCCCAGAATGTGTCTTTCAGTAATTCAACTCAAAATACTGCAGAATGGTTCATTTCATGACGACTGCATGAACGGTAAATGTTTTTGGCAATCTTGAATGAATTTAGAAATGTTTACAGCTCCTAATAACTGATCTAATAGTTACTTCCACAGCTGTGCATTAGCTGTGTTTTCTTATTATTGTTCTTCAAATGTGAAGCGAAATTTTAAAATGTGGCCAAAAAAAAAAAAAGAAAATGCAAATTAGGCTTGTTTCCATGAAGTGAGTAAACTAGGCTGCGTTAAATATAGGATACGCTACACATACTCCTTTATCTCGCATCATGGATTTGACCTCCAGGCTCCTGAAAGGGAAAAGCAGGAAATGACCCAACTACAACAGAACAATCTACTATGCATCTTATTGGACACGTCTCTTTTACATATCGGCCTGCATCCATCTCGGTTTGACAGTGCTGCACCGTGCTGAACCTGACCCAATCCCCCGTCTCCTTTCACCTCAGGCTGCGCTCTGATTGGCTGATTCACCTGAAGCATCTCAGTGCATTTTGGAATGCATTCAATTGTGCTGTCTTCATAGAAGAGTTTGTAATAAACAGAGAAGAAGAAGCCTGACACCAAACCAGTTGTTTGCCAAACGATGAAAAAAAAAAGTAAAGCAAAAGAAAAAACAAGCAAAACTTTTCTTTCAACAGAAAAAATGGAGGAAAATCTTAAGGAATTCTTTTCCATCCATCCATCCATTATTAATCCTCTGTAGGGTCGTGGGGGAGACTGGAGTCTATCCCAGCTGACTCAGGGCGAAGGGGACACCCTGGACAGGTCACCAGTTCATCACAGGGCTACACATAGAGACAAACAAGCACAACCTAATTCACACCTACGAGCAATTTAGACTAATCAATTAACCTCAGCATGTTTTTGGACTGTGGGAGGAAGCTGGAGTACCCGGTGAGAACCCGCACTGCACAGGGAGAACATGCAAACTCCACACAGAAAGATCCAAGGAGTCCTAAGCGGGACGCGAACCGGGGTTCTTCTAGCTGTGAGGCGACACTGCTAACCACCGAGCCACCGTGCAGCCCAGAATTCTGTTCAGTTCGGAAAATCTGAATTACTATTTAATGCCAGCTGTTACTGGATATGTTTCATGCAGTCTGGAGATGAAAATATGACAGAAGCAGAAAAAAAAGCTGATCAGTAATAGAAGTTAATTGAAAAACAAATTTCGATCACTCATTATGCACGTCAACTCTATTTCTAAAAACTACCTCAAACAAATGTGCAATGTCATTTTTTCAAATTTTGTCATTTCTTTTCAACTTTTCAAAAGACAAAATGTGAATTAAAACACATGAAAACTTGGCTCTAGTGTGCTCAATTTAGGGAAGCACTGAAAAACAAATGGAAACAAATTTCGTTACCAGAGTAAAAGTGGGTCTTAGATGCTGCTGTGGCAATTTACTGAGCAGACATGAGACCAGCATTGAGGATAAGTTAGCCTAGCTAGGAATAAATGCATTTTCACAAATTGAAATTTACATTTGACATTTCAGGAGGAGTTTGATGCCGCATCTAATTATACTTTGCAGAGCTACACCTTCACCGTGTCCACAGAACCCTTCATCACTTATACTAAGACCTGTACGCGCTGTATTCGAAGATGCTGCATTATTTTAAAGACATTTTTACATTTCTGTTTGCAAAATGTGGCTTCTAGAGACGCTGGTATGTTTGAAATTCGCAGAAAAGCGAGCTGCCTACGAAGTCCTGCTTCCACACCTGAAGCGCAAATACAGAGCGGCATCTATGTTCTCAGCTAACTCCTCAAGAAAGCAAGTAAACGCTTTTCGCAAAAGACGACGTCTCAGATTATTTGCTGAGGGCCTCAACGATCGGGAAGGAAAGAGATGATGTCTTCAATGTTACAACAGAGAAGATTTTCTAAAGAAAGGAAACGGAGAAGGTTTGAAGTCAGCAGCAGAACAAGGAAGACTGAGACAGAGATGGATGGTGAGTAATAGAGATAAGGAGCCAATGGTTATGAGTCAAACGTGAAGATGGGCAGCGAGATGAAAGACAGAAGTGGAAAAAGGAGAGAATAGAAGATGAGGAAGGAGAGGAGGCTTCAGAAAAAAATGGATAAAAATAAAGAAAGATGGAGATGAGGCAGGTCAGTGAAGGAGAGAAGAGGGTATAAAGGCTGTTTGTATCTCATATGACTCCATTAAAGTTTGAATAGTCTCTCATCTCGCTTTTCTCCTGGAGAAAACCAGCTGCTGCACACACACAGCGATGAGGGGAACTGTGCGGAGGCAAGACGAGATTAGAAAAGCAGGCCAAGAGACGGTTTCCCAGGGTGCATCTCTGGAAGCATCTGTATTACACTGGGCTGTGTCAACGCCGACTCTCCCCCAGCTGAGGCCGAGAGACGCCGAGACTGACTGGGAGAAAGAGAGAGAGAGAGCGAGGCAGCTTTCATATCTGAGTGTTTCTGACAGACACACGGGGAACGACGGGTTGAAGGAAAAATAAAAGGGGGACAGAGATAAACAGTGGAAGCCTTTGATCGGAGAAAGAGGGGAAATTTGGAGTATAAAAGAAAGTGGAAGGAATGAGGGAGGAAAGAGAGGAATAGAGAGTGATGGATGGATGGCGGGTTAGAGGATGGAGATGAGGCAGACGGAGATTGACAGCCTCCTTTTCCCGAGGACGGATGAATAAACTGGCACAGCGGGATGGATGGATGGATGGATGGATGGATGGATTGGATGGGAGGTGGAGGAGGGAGAAGGGGGGGGGTGACAGATAGAGAGAGAAAGATGGATAAAAAAAGGAGATGGAGGAGGGGAGGTAATGAGAGATGGAGTACGTCTCCGTAATCAAGCCATAAAGGAGAGCCGGAGCGAACGGGGAGAAAAGACGAGTGGGCTCTGAATGAGTCAATCATGATTAATCAAGACGCTTCTTGCTCTCCGTCGCTCCCTCCTTCTCTTTTCTCGCTCAGACTTATCATCATCATGTTCGCACACAGACGCTTGTTTTTCAGGGCCGTCAGGACTCCGAATGCACCACAGTGTTTGGACGCATTCATGCAGTTTAGTGTCTTCAAAGCTCCTAAACTTGTGAACCTCTGAAGCTGCCGTATCATGCAAATCCAGGTTTGCATTGTTTTTGTGGCTTTAGACCCACAAAAAAGACAAGAAACAATCATCTCCCAGGTTCTTGTCTTTCTCCATAGATCACTGTTATGTTCTGAGGAGAAAATAATTTAACAGTAAGGTAGTTTGTGAGTTTAGATGTGGTTGGAAAGCTTTGAAAGAGCAACAAAAGTCCATTTTTGGAGGCAGGAGGGTAGAATGCAGGCATAAACCTGACGTTGACCCAGAAGACCAGAGGTTGAGTCTCAAACATAGCCCCTTGAATTTATTTACAATTATATAAAAACAATAATTTTATGTGCTTTTGATTTCAAGTTGATGTTAAATTAAGTGAAGATTGTTAATTTGTCTATAGCACGTATAGTAGATATAAAGGAGTAATGCAACAGGCATTAATGGTAACATTTTTTTTATCGATGCCGCAAATGCCGTTTAAACCGATCCTAAGAGAAACCAGTGTTTGCAAAATGTTCCTAGGTATGTATTGAATATGCACGAACCAGCATTGGGGGGATGTATACGCTATCTTGGCTGCAGCGGTACGTTGCAAATTTGCGACAACCGGTGCAATGCTTCCACGTCTCTGTGCTCAAATCAACCAGAACTCGATTCATTTCAGGCCCATCAGGACCCTGAATGCACCACGCAGTTCAGACGCATTCATGCAATTTAGCGTCTTTAAAGCTCCCAGACTTGAACCTTTAAAGACTCCATATAATGCAAATCAACCTTTGCATTGTTTTGTGTCTTTAGATCCACAAAATACAAGAAACGACCATTTCCCAGGTTATTTTCTTTCACCGTAGATCAGGTCTGCGGTCCGTCCAGATCTTACTAGAAGATAAGAACCACCTCCAGTTGGTTCCTTCACTCACTGAACAGACTGACTTGTTCCTGCAGCCTCTTTTCTACAAGAGATGTATGTAGATTAGAAATTGAAGTGCTGTTTACTGTGGGACTGAGATCAATAACAGCTTGTCTCCTTCTGTTGCCCTCAAAAGTTCATATCGTAAAACATTATTTCTTAATTTTTTCCTCACTGTTTTAAGCCAATCTGTGGCTGCCTCCTCACTGAGCTGCTAGCCGTTAGCGTAGCCGTAGCCGCTGTGAGAGCAGCTGTTGTCCTGAGTTTTGGAGATGGTTGTGCTTCTTGTCTCTCTGCTAGAGTGTTGAAGTTAATCTGACTCTAGGATGACCTTACAGTGCTCCAGATAGCGTTAACTGCATGCTAAGATGCACAGCAAATCTCTTAGCGACAGCCGTAGCCCAGCACCTCCAGCAAAGCACAACTTGGTAACACGAACTAGTCAATTCGTGTGGCCTTTTTTTGTTTAACAGGCTGATAGTTGGTCGAAGCCTCGTCCGTATGTCCTGTAACAAAATCTTCAACTAAACTGGTTCCATATGTGGCAGAATAACATCTTCCTGTATGTCTCAGAATGTGTTATTGGCAATGGTCCATGAACGTATTTAATAAAACTCAAGTTTCCATCCATAATGCAACGCATTTCCTTGCGTATGATACGGATTCACGGTCATGATGCCAAAGTATTAGCGTCAGGAAAATATCAGATTTTGTGAGACACTTTTCTAAGTTAGGAGCTTGGTAAAGATATGGCACCAACATTACTTGATTTGGGTTAAAATGCGAATATTTCTCGGCATGTTTGAAGCTTCTCCTCCATTTTCTGGGTTATCAGGAGGACAAGACCTGCACTATTTAACATCTGACTCCACAGAGACGTTCAGTTGTAGATAAACGTGTGGAGACGCCGTTATCCGGGGACATGTGAGACTCACTTTAACTTGTTAGTAAGAGGTTCAAAATGGGACCTTGAAATCAAGTTAACCCACTCATGCAGAATATATTATGGTGTATGTGCAGCTTTGATGTGTCAGCACAGCAGGAAGTGACAGAACACATGGACTCATTTCCAAACGCTATAGGAACAGCAGCAGCGTAGGCAGCAAGCGACTGCATATCTCTGAGCCGAACGGTGTGAAGTGTATGGCGGGAAAAGAGCGAGCAGAGCACTGATGGCTCTAATTACACAGCCGTAATGAAAAGGGCGCGTTGGATTTATGTAGCGGGGGGGGAGAAGTGTGTCATGTGGGAGTAACAGCGGACTGGAGTTGACTGCATTAACCGGGTTTTATTTGTGGCGTCCTCATCGCGTCGACACACTCACAGATTCAAAGAAGGCGGTTTGTGGCCTCTCAGGAAGCTGGTGGGCTGTAATGTACAAACTCTGCATTAAGTGGAGGGTTTTCTGACTTAAAGTAGCCGCCACACTTTGAGTAATTTGATTTCCCAACACACAATAGTCGTGTTTACTGCTCAGTACAACAGACAGTGATGCCAGAGGGTAGGGGGGTAAAAGTTGGACATAGCCAGATCTTCTTTGTGTTAGCTGGATTGACGAAACCTTAAAACCACAATCAGAGATGATAGTTAACAATTTTCAGTTTTGTACAGGTTTTCCTAATTAGACTCCCATAAAAGTGGCCGTTTGACGCACCATTAAACCTTTCTTTTGCACAAATTTCAGGAGGAACAAGTTGTTTTAATGAAGCGCTGAGAAATATTTAAAGTTATTATAGTAAAAAGTGCTCTTACTGCAAAAGATGCAAGAGAGGAATGTTTTTAAAAAGCCTGTTAATCGTATGAGCTACCCGAAGTGCTCTCTCAGTGTAGCTGCTTATTTCTAACTTACAGCTGCACATTAGAGCTTTAAACTTTAAATTTCATGCACTTAAATATGATACTCAAAGAAGTGCATTTAGTTCTGACATTATATCATAAAATATATGACAGGAATGTTCTAAATGATCAAAATGCATTAATGAAATTATTGAGGGTGGATAAGTTTGATTTTTTTTTAAATGTTAGAAAAATAGAAATAAAAAGTTAAAAGTAAAATATCCAAAACTATTACCAAATATTAATAAATAATTCCAGAAATGTAAGAAAATGGTTTAAATGTCTCAAAATGTTTAGAAAGTTTTTGATTAAATGTGAAAAAATGAACATTCAAAAAATATAATCAAATATTTTAGATTTTTTTAATTTGAAGAGTGACCTCAAAAAGTTCAAAGTTCAAAGATTTGCTTTTTAAAATTTTTTTATTGAAATTTTCTGTAAAAAAAATTGAGCAATTTCTGAAATAAAGAGGTAAAAAAGGCATTTTAATCGATGATGCTGTCCCAAACTGAACTGTTTCAATAAAACAGCTTAGAAATACTTGAGTTGGATCTGTTTAAGATGTGTTTTAGAGGCATTTTTAGACAAAGTTGGATCATATTATGTGTTTTATCATGTATACTCCAAAAAAATCTTCTTTAAAAGAGCAACTTATTCAAAGATAAGTAGAGAAAGATTGAAATGAAAGTGCAGTCGGTTTTCTGCAACCGTTCCACTGACAAGGATAAGACCCTCCACCCCTTCTTGTGTGCTTGAATTGGTGAATGGACCTTGAGGCCGCCAGTCAGTGGAGCTGTGGAAGTTTGTTGGATGAAACATTTTCTGTAATAGAAGGAAACCAAAGACCGACTTTTTCCATCCTGGGCGGCCTCATGTTAAACAGTTTTATGGACTTAAAAAAGACAAACATAAAACAACTGATGTGTTTTAATTGTTTCTGTCTCAGAGGAAAAAGCTACAATAAGAAAAAATAACTACTGGTAGGATCGATTTCTTTTCATCAGATTTGTTCCAGTAAGAAACCTACAGAGTAACAGCAGCTTTATCCTTTACTAATTAAACAACTCCAGTTTGATTATGGCACTTTTTCTTCTCCCTACATGCTTTAATGTGCAACATAGGAAAAAAAAACCACCAGATGAGAGAAACCTTCCTTTCTCTGCTCTGCTGCTGCTGCTTGAGAGGAGTGTGTGAATCCTCAGACAGAAAGAGGAAAAAATAGGGCACTTTCATATTTATTTAAGTGTCAGATCCAGAGCCGTCTGTGGGGAGACAGAAAGAGAGAGGAAGGGAGGAAGAGAGGAAGAGGGGCTGCAACCAGAGCAACTCCAAGGGCTCACAAGCCTCCCTGCTTTCTTTTTCTATCTCACACATGCAGCCGCACACTCGTCTAGGAAAAGCAAACAGAGCCACGAAGAAAGTGGGAAGAGAGAGAAGGAAAAGAGGAGGATATAAGAAGAAAAAACTCCACCACATGTGCATCTACCTGCACATCAGTGTGTGAGTGAGAAGGAGCCCCTGAATACAACAAAGAGAGTCAAAGCCAATAAACAGGGCGTCTAAATGAGGATTATGTGCAGGTGCTGAGCAGGTCGCGATCCTCTGTCGCATCACTTCTGGGTACATGCAGTGCAGAATAGATAAATCCTCATCAACATGGGTTAAAGGAACACCGAGCTCCCCTCGCCGAGCCTGACGTGACACACAGACACAGAAACACATGTGAGAATACCTCGCAGCAATTACCTGCTGGTTCCACCTCGGCTGCTGCTCAGCGCAAACCAACACCTCCTCCTGGTGGCTCCGCTGAGGACTGCAGGACGCCTCAGGACATCAGATCCCCCTTTGGATTCAACCGTCTGTGCAGGACGTCCTGCATTTATTCAGAAAAAATCATTCTTTAAAATCTAAAAGCACTGCTGGAGTTATTAATCATCTAGACTTTGATGTTGGACCCTAAAAATAAACGTAAGATGGTTCCTCAAGTCTTGTGTCAAGCCCTCAGGGAACATCTCTACATTTTAAAAACAAATATTTAGCCTCAACAAACAAAAAAATATTAGTTAGCATCAGTTTCTTTGAGTTAAAACAACTACTATTAAAATTATGTTCAACCAATGAAATATACTGAGTTAGGGGAATTAGCCTTTGCTCTACAATGGTATGTTAAATGTGCAATTACCTTATATCTGGTGGCATAAACACAAGTTTTTAGGGACTTGAAGTGCTGCAATCAAAGTTATCCAGCCAATTTAATTAATTTACCCCAACTTCAATTGTGTTTTAGGTCAATTAATGCAAAAAAAGAGCTTAAATTACAAACAGTGTTAAGTTGGTGTAATTATCAACATTATTCTGTCAACACAACTCATCAAAAACAATGTCTACGACTTAAAATGTTTATCTGACTTAGAAAATTTAAATTTTTATCTTGTAATCTTTAATGAAGTGGTCCCTTGAATTACTTTTGACAATGTCTGTTGCCATGGTGAATAAAACCTCACAAGCTCAAGTTAAGATTTCAGGAAAGCCACTGAGATTGGATTAAAGGCAACCACATGCAAACCACAACAATCAGTCAGTGCACTGTAAAAAAAACAGCTGTCAAAATTTAAAATATCAAGGCAACATGATGCAAGAGATTTTTAGGTTTTTTCAACTTTTGACTACCAAAGTTGACTTTACTAAGTTTGATAAATGGTCTGCACTTATATAGCGCCTTGCTCTACCTTAGTGGTATCCAAGGTGCTTTACAGTGTGTTTCGCATTCATCCATTCACACACCAATGGTGACAGAGCTGCCATGCAAGGCGCTAATCTGCCAATGGGGGAAACTTTGGGTTCAGTGTCTTGCCCAAGGACACTTTGGCATGCGAAGGGGCCGGGGATCGAACAGCCAACCTTGCGATCAGTGGACAACCCGCTCTACCCACCTGAGATGCAGCCGCCCAAAGGTGACTTTACTAAGTTTGATAAGTTTGGACAAAAGTTCTGCCAACTAGGATGTTCTTGTGCACCCAACTAGATGCTGAGTCTAAATGTTGCTCCGAGTAAAGCTTGCCTTTGTCCAGTCCACCTCCTGCCTGTTTATTTTATTTATTTTTATTTTGGGGGGGATAGTTTTTCCATTTTATTGGAGAGAGACAGAGTGAAAGTGGGGGAGACAGGAGAGCGACATGCAGCAAGTGGTCTTGAGCCGGACTCGAACTCATGCCCACTGTTAAGGAACTGAGCCCATGTGGTATCACCTTAACTCGGCTATCTAAACGGCTGCCCCTCCTGCCTGTTCAATCACCAGAAATGTCCGATCACCCACACGCGGCCCAGCCAGGTAAGAGAGGAACCTTAATGAGCATGGAAACACGGACGTTATGCTCTTCTACGGGGTTTCCATCCAGGGAAATGCAACTCCAGTCAACTCTAGTAGAGACAACGATAGTGAGAAGTTTGCTGTGCTGACTCGTGATTGGTTTCGTTATTGTTGGTTAGAAGTGGCAATGCTTAATTTAAGAGTTTAAAAAACACTAACAAGAACAGCAAATGCCTAATTATGCCTGCTATGTGGAAACCAAAAAATGTTCATAAAATGAAACAGAAATGTCCAAAAACATCAATATGCATTAATAAAAATCTTAAAGTTGAACAAAATACTTTCAATGTCTGAAAAATATTAATAAATTGCAAAAAAATGGCAAAATATTCATAAAATATTACGAACAGTCATAAAAATTCAATTAAAATGCTAGAGATATTAATAAATGATCCCATAAATGTAATCCGGCTCACAGTTGGTGGCTCTTGTCCTGCAGCACCTGTAGCTCCCATAAGACTTTGATCACTTCTTTCTGAAGAGTAGCGAACAAACACTTGCTGTGAAGAGGATTTTAATACTATCACAGTTCATTCTTTTACATGTATGAGAATCCCTCAAAGTGCTGAGAAACATCTTAGTGTTGTTCTGTTACGCACGGCATTCATTCTTGGAGCTTTTTTCTGAGCAATGTCCGGAAAAATAATTCTCTTTGGTAATAATAAAGTTCCTTCTTATTCTAAAATTGAAATTTAAACACCTACAATTCCATGACATCTGGGCGAACCTCATCTCCCGACACAATCAGGATCTGCAGGACAGCGAGATGTGACTGTTATTTAAATCATACCATTTTCCCCCCCAAACTTCCACACTTTATTTTGGTTTCCAGTCGCTTTTAGGCGCTACAAAAATTCAACTGCACCTCAGCTGACATGGTGAACCTGTTTGTCAAAGCTGTGTTTATGTGTTGGAGTCGGCTGAAGCAACGTGAGGGCAGGAACTTTTTCTAAAAACTTTGAAATTTCACTGCGAAAGACGTTACATTTGTTGGAAATTAAATCCCAGAACAAGCATTACACAGAAAAATGGACTCATGTATGTCATGGAAAAGTACATAAAAAATACAGCTTTGGAAATAATTCCATAATAAATATCATAATATACACTCACCAGTCATTTTATTAGGTACACCTGTTTGATTGCTTGCTAACACAAATAGCTACTCAGCCAATCACATGGCTGCAAATCAGTGCATTTAGGCATGTAGACGTTGTCAAGACAACTTGCTGAAGTTCAAACCGAGCATCAGAATGGGGAAGAAAGGGGATTCAAGCCACTTTAAACATGGCATGGTTGTTGGTCTGAGTATTTCAGAAACTGCTGATCCACTGGGATTTTCACCACAACCATCTCTAGGGTTTTCAGAGAATAGTCTGAAAGAGAGGAAACATCCAGTGAGTTGTGTGGAGAAAATGCCTTGTTGATGTGAGAGGTCAGAGGAGAATGGGCAGACTGGTTGGAGATGACAGAAAGGCAACAGTAACTCAAAGAACCACTGGTTACAACCAACAGAATATCATCTCTGAAAGCACAACACGTCCAACCTTGAAGAAGATGGGCTACAGCAACAGAAGACCACACCGGGTGACACTCCTGTCAGCTAAGACCAGGAAACTGCGGGTACAATTCACACAAGCTCACCACAACTGGACAGTAGAAGATGGAAAAACGTTGTCTGGTCTGATGAATCTCAATTTTAGCTGCTACATTCAGATGGTTGGGTCAAAACAACATGAAAGCATGGATCCATCCTGCCTTGTATCAACTGTTCAGGCTGCTGCTGGTGGTCTAATGGTGTGGGGGATATTTTCTTGGCACACTTTGGGCCCCTTAGTACCAACTGGTTTAAACTCCACAGCCGACCTGAGTATTGTTACTGACCATGTTCATCCCTTTATGACCACAGTGGACCATCTTCTGATGCTACTTCCAGCAGGATAATGCTCCATGTCACAAAGCTCAGATCATCTCCAACTGGTTTCTTGAACATGACAATGAGTTCACTGGACTCCAACGGCCTCCACAGTCACCAGATCTCAATCCAGTAGAGCTCCTTTGGGGTGTGGTTGAACGGGAGGTCGGCATCATGGATGTGCAGCCGACAAATCTGCAGCAACTGTGTGATGCTATCCTGTCAATGTGGACCAGAACCTCTGAGGAATGTTTCCAACACCTTGTTGAAAGTATGCCACAAAGAATTAAGGCGGTTCTGAGGGTAAAAGGGGTCCAACCTTTTATTAGCAAGGTGTACCTAATAAAGTGGCTGGTGAGTGTATATAATTATTAACATCACCTGTGGTTTTCCTTCACAGAATCTACACAACAGGTATTCAACACTGATAATATTACCTGAATTTTATCACAGTAGTTAAATAATTACAGCATCTTCTAAAAGACATTAAAAAGATCAAGATAAATTATGTTTAAAAATATGATGTATTGAAGCAAAGACTTCAAAATTCACACTAGTATTTTATGCATAAGCTGCAGAAGTGAGGTCTAAAGATATTGCAAACTAAATTTTCAAGAAAAGAGAACTGCAAAATGACAGTAGACAGAAATCTTTAGCAAAGAGGGGAATGGCAAGAGTTTAAAAATCTGCAAAACAGCATCCAGTGCAGCTTCAAGAAGAAAAACTCAGTATGACAACACCAAAAAGCCCAAGACAAGAGGCAGAAAATGATGCTCACAGTGGTTTAAAGTAATTATTTCCAAAGCTGTATGTCCCTGTTTCAACTTAAACTCTGCAGTAACTTTAAAAATGCCCTAAAAACATTTCTTAAAGAACAGTGTGAGAGCTGTTCAGGAGCGAGCTGGTCTAAGGAGAAGTTATTATAAGAATAAAATAAAATGCTTGCATCCAAGTTAATTCGTAGCTTCAGGCTGAGAAGGGTTGACTGTGATGAATCACGTACCTCAGCCAAGTTTTCTATCTGCACATACCTCAGGATGAACTGGAACAAAAACCTAAGAGGATATTAAAAACAATTATTTACTCTGCTTTGGGAAAAACAGTCCAAGTAAGGAGTTAAAACACATAAAACCGACAGTGTTCAGCCTTTAATCTGAGCATCCTGCTTGGAAAATTGCACATATAAAATCCTCCATAATAAAGCAGTGACTTAAAGCAACAGTACAGGCGTGTTTGTTTTGTTGAAACTGGAAAAAAGGCAAAAAAAAGAGCAGAAAAGTTTGTCATGATTTGATTGACTTTATTTGTAAGGCACCAGAAGTCCTTCCTTACTGCAGAACATTTCATATTATTTATAGTAAATGTTTGTCGTACTTTTTTATAGTTGTCTTTTTTGTTTGTTTGTTTAAATGAAGCTATGATTTCAGACACAAAACATTTTTTTTGTTTTTTTTTTTCCAAAGTACACACTTTTTTTTTTTTTAGGTTTTACATTATACACAAAATAAGTATTTAAAAAAAGACCTTTACAAAGCTCAAAACGCTTACAATGCTTCACGCTATGAGGGCAAAAAGTCGGGGTTAAAGGGGAGGTGGGATTAAAGGGGGTCGGGGTGAGAGAAAGAAGGGGGGGGAAGGGGGTCAAAAGGGGCAAAAAAGGTCAACGTACTGCAGTTTTACCCCCCCTGGTGTCACATCGGTTTTGTAACACAATAGCACAAGAATCATCCAGGACAGACAAGAGAAGATGCAGCCATATACACATAAAGCTTTCTATGTATAACTGTATAGAGAGGCGAGCACCTCCAACTACTGGAACAAATACATAGAATTTCATTTGTATGTTTATAACGTCAGCTGTTGTAATTGTCCTATCGATTAATATCTAAAAAACGAAGAAAAAAGGGAGGGGGGGGGGGAATAAAACAAGTGCATTGATCACAGAAAGTTTGGATCAAACATTCCTTTTTTTTAAAAAAAATCGTCTCCATCTCCCCGCAGACATGCACTGATGTGTTTGTGTTTCGTCTACACGTTCTGCATATCACTACGACGAGCACGGTGTGAGGCGGGATGGAGGACGACGTGCCGTGAGCTTAATTCACAAGCAGGTTAGCGTGTTAGCCTAGCGACGCATTTTAATCCGGTTTGTCACCCGCACCTGTACAACTGCTTACACCTTGTTTATGTGTTCGCTTACGCACACGAGAAGGGGCATCATCAGCCGATTTATCATTCCCTCGTACGCATCCGTGTGGGATTTCCGCTGTTAGTCGATCAAACTTGCACATGAATTCGCCTTTTTGGGAGCAAATGTGCTTTTATCTTGCGAGGTGTGTTTTCTTTCCAAATGAGAGAAGTGTGCATTCAAGATAGAAAACAGAAGAGGTGAAGAAATGTAAAGAAATATAGTCATTGTGTGTGTTTTTGTGTATGAAACTGAATTTTAAATGCCAGTTTTGAAATCTTACAATCAGAAAAACACAAACCGCCATCAAACTTGCAGCTGATCAAGCTAACACGTTTATATCTATCTTTGTGGTCCAAGATCAGAAGTTCGACTGCCACTGATTCTACATTCAAAAAGTAGAAGTGCTACCTGTAAATTTGCAACTTTTAGAAAGCAGGTATTTAATTCTGGTCGCTCCTTCTGACCCATTAAAGCTCCTTCACACTCGCGCTGTTGTGTCGCCCGATTAGACCACTTCTAATGAGAGAAACTGCACTTTTCTGACATCTGCTTCACTGTTCTGTTGGTTTTCTCGCAATTATGTGGCATTCTTGTCATATTACAGTTTCACAACTCCACATGTAGTTTAATTTAACATTCAAGATGCATTTTAAACTCTTCCTGGAAGCTGCAACACGTCTAAAAACACTGTCAAGTCCAAGACACCATCTAAAATGTGTAACTGACAAGCTACTGGGGAAAAGTTTTGCAAGTCTGGCGCAAGGAAAAAAATCTAATTGCGCATCAAAACTGCTACTTTTCCATCAATAATTGTTTCAGCTCTTGCAAGATCACGTCTATGCAATGCAACGGACTCTGCGTTTGAGTTCAGCATTTGTACCATCACATAAAATGTCAGGTGGTAAGAGTTACTCGTGCACATTCGCAGTGTAGTTCCAAACTCTCGCCAAACTAGAGGTCCAATCTGACAACACCTGTGTGAGCGTGCAGGAACTTTCAGGATGTACTGCTTTTTTCTAGCAGCTGTGAAATCCACTTGCGCTCCATAAAGTCACCAAGTGTTCTATTTAAGATCTGTGTAATGTAGCGTTAACATGTGACGAACCTATGAGTGCACAGTGAAACTTAATGTACAGTATTTAAATGTGGTTCAGCAGAGAGGCTGTGTTTTTGTTTCAGAGACCATTTAAAAAACCAAAATAGACCAAAGCAGACCGGTTCTCAAGAACTGGATCACAGCAGAGACTGGGACCGACCGCATGCAGAGATTAACGTCACCAGTCCAGCGTCTGTGTGTTAAGTTTTGTACACTCAGAGGGGATAAATAAGCCGTTCCCCTGGTGGCACAGCCTGTCCTGTCCTTGTTTCAGCTCGAGCCTGAACCGAGGCTTCTTCAAAGACACACGCTGCCCTCTGCTGTCAAACACACAACATGCACGCTCCTCACCCACAGTGTCTGCTCTAATATTAGTGCACATTAAAGATGAAGGAGGTGGTGGGAGGGTGCAGGAGCGCAGCGGCGTCGCGTCTTTTTTTTTCTCGCGCTACCTCGGCTCTGTTTAATGACGCCTTTCAGTTTAAGGTGCTGGGTGGATTTATCCGACGTGGGGTCAGGCAAGGATCGTAAATCGGGGATGAGCGCTCGCCAAGGTTTGTTTTAAACTGAGCTGTCAGCATGAAGTTTGATCTGAGAGGGTTGCTTTTACTTTCTCCCTATAAATTTAGGGACATAACAAAATCCGAAGACGTCTTCTCGTCACGATAATTCTTCTCCTAAGGCGGAGGTTTTTTTGCTTCGGAGGGACATTTCTGACTTTATAGAGGGTCTTATTTAAACATTTCTCTGATTGCTAACAATCCACCATTTAAACACACAGCCCACTTCTAGCTTGGAATGAGTGCATGCAAATCTGAAATGCCATGAACACTGCGGATCTCTGTGAGACCTTTTATCTTAGCAAAATGAAGTTAGTAGGAATCTTGTGTTGTGTCTGACAAGTTTTACAGCTCGCCAAAGAATCCCTGTGTTTAACAGTTTGCCTGTTTTAGCGCCTACAGAGCGGTGCGTTCAGTCTCACAGATCAGTCCTGCCTAACAAGGACCTGCGAAGAACAGAGGCAAGAGGTTGGAGGGGAGAGTGAGGCAGGAATGGAGGGGAGAAAAAAAACAGGGATAAGATGTGAGAGACAGCAACGGGAAGGCAGGAAGGAACAGAAATAGAAAGTAGTCCTGATTGAAAAAAAAAAACACTGGAAAAATGTAGCTTTATCACATACAAAAGAAGAGACAGCATTTGAAGAAAAGCCACAAAGTACATAAGAGGGAGACAGTCTCATGGTGATAGAAAGAAAGGCAGATATAGAAAGTGTGGTAAATATGAGGAGGTCAGGTGGCAGGTGCCAAAGCTCTCCCAATAATGGGATTTGGTTCGGGGTCTGAAGCTGGAGCTGTGGTGATGGGATTGAAGCCCATGTTGAGTAAGGTCAGAGAGAGGGAGACCGGGGAAGAGGCTGGAGGCCAGAGGGGGCTCGGATCTGGTGATTCAGGTCTCTGGGTAAAAACAGAGCTGAACGGGGGACACCATCTAGTCGGACTTGTCTCCGTCCTCCTCGCGGTGGCTGTCGACGCCGTCACGTGACGCTTTCTCCTCCTTTGCCAGCTGGGCTTGGGAGGCCAGCAGGGAGGAGAGGGAGAAGAGGCCGGAGGAGGTGGTGACAGCGGGGAGGGTTGGCTGGCTCAGGCCCAGCGGCAGGGGGGTCATCGGCAGGGCCAGGCCCTGGAGCTGAGACAGCTGGTGAGCCTGGAGCTGCTGCTGCATGGAACACAACCAGACACAACTTAGACACAGTAGGATAGATGCAGCACACAAATCACTGCAAAACACTGAAGGAAATGCAAAGGCTGCGACGCACAGACTTGTTATAAATCACAACTTATGTTTAATAGATAACCCCTGAGGCACGGCGCTAATAGTTTAGGCACAATAGGATAGATGGAACGCGCATATCATTGCTGAAATACATGCTTAGTCGGAGATGGAAAGGCTGCAGCACACATAACTTATTTATAAAAGATGCGATTCTCAATATATATAACTGCAAGAAAACAAGTGCAGGAGACGAGAGCGCAGTGCAAAATGGAAAAACTGTCTAGCAGAGAACAGATGTGTTCAAAAAAAAGCATGAAAATCTACATAAAAATACCACAGGATACACATGAATTTCATTTTAACACATAGAAAGATAAATTGTCATTGCCAAGCCTGAACATTTTTATCATTCCCTGTTATACACACACTCAACATGATGACGCATCAGTGGGTTGATTTTCATGACAGCTCTGACTGATTTCTTAGAAACAGCATCTTCCTCCCGCTACACCTACAAAGTCAGCAGCTCGACTTCATGTTCAGAACCACAATTATACATGATGTGCGCACCTATTAAAGGAAACATTCACATGAATCAGAAAATGGACAAAACTGTAAGGAAAACAGCCCTGAACACCTATAAGGACCAGCATCCTCTGCATCTACAGCAGCAGGCACAAAGACAAAGGCTAAGCCCCTCTGTGAACCATGCATCACAGTGATGGAGAGGCTTGCCTAGCTAACACTAGGCCCATAGTAAAATGATGGAGTAGCTAAGCTAGCTAGTACTAAACCTTTGGTAAAATGGTGAAGTAGCTAAGCTAGCTTACACAGTGCTGCTGGGTAACACTAAAGCCACAGACAGAAAGGACTGTGGTTAGCGGGCTAATGTCTGATCTGCATGGATTCAGTATTTTAGCTAGTAAACTAGTCCTACTGATCTATAATTGTTCCAATTTAGTGGACGATGAAGGGAACCACTGTAAAAATCATGAAGGAATTTCATGTAATTAGCTCATCTTTCTGGTTTATTTAATGCAAATATATATGTTACGTTAATTTCAAGTTAATTAAACTTAAAATGTCTACACTTTCATCTTCAAACCACTTTAAAACTTAAATATGAGCTTTTATGACTTGAGCCAGTTTGACTTAAAATGATAAGTTGAATAAATGAACAGCTGAGTGTTTACTCAAGTCATTAAATCAAGTTTAGAAGAAATAAAACTAGCATATAAGCAGACTTTCAAGGACACATTGTTAGAGTTCAAACCTCTCACAAACTCCTTTTTATAGTCTGAGAAAACAAACATGATAAACTTAGTGTGAGTCTTTGTTAAATTAAGTTATGGTTGTTTCTTTTCATGAGAATCAAAACGGTTCTAACCATGACAAAGGTTAAATTCAATCCTAACACCTGGAGACTTGTAATTTATTTTACTTTGTGCGCAGACTCAGAGATAGTTTTGTACTTATTCTGGTAAAAACAATGGCTTCAACAGCTGAGCTAAGCCCTCAAGGTTAAATAAAGAAAATCTTTAAACTTAGAAAATGTAAAAAGAAAGCAAGTTTGTCTGTAACACTGTGTAATGTATGTGACTAGTTGATCCAACTTAATTTTTTAGGTTTATTAAACTAGTTTTCTTAAGTTCAGTTACCTCAGCTAGTTTTACACTTTCTCAACTCATAAGATGACTTTGAACTAATTAATCAAAGTGTAGTTGACACACATTTCTAAGGCAGCAGGGGAACTAACTGTATGTTTCAAAGCTGAATTAAATTAAAATAATTGTCACTGTACCGCATTAATGTAAAAAAGGGCATTTTTAGCAGCAGTTTACACATAAAATCCAGATTAGTCATCATTAGTACTACTCAGTCTGGAAAAAATGGGTTTGCAGAGAAAATACCAATGATGTTGGTGTCATAAATTCATCAGGACTGTCTCAATTGTGGCTTAACCTTAAAATTTAAATGGAAATGAAGGCTACGAGTTTGCTAAGTGTTCATACACCAACAATGGCATCAAACTGAAACAGTACTTCTGAAAACAAAAAGTCATGATATTCCAACAAGTCACGACATTCCAACTTCTGCTGCATCAATTTTGAAAATGTATTTTATAAGTCTGGCCGTCACGAGTGCCCCTTTATTAAACCATAATAATCTATCTCTGATGAAGTGCTTTAAAAATTTCCTTGTAATTAAATTGAACAAACAAAACATCACTGACAACGATTATAAATGTTTGTTTTGCAATTCTGCCATTTAATTTATCCAGGTCACTAATGTGTGTTTACTAAAATGATTTATGTTAAGGACGGGCCATTTTAAAAAATTTCATTAGCTACTGATTGTAAATCTTACTTTTTCATATTCCACTGTTTATTAAACCAGACAGAGGGAGGGAGCCTGTGGTTTGTGGTTTGTTTAGGGAGGGTCTTTCCACTGATACAAGCTACTAAGTGCACAAAAGCAGCGAGGTCCATTTTCCCTTTCACTTCACAAACAATAAACTAATACATAAATATCATTAAAGAAACAATAGCATTGATCACACAGATCAATGATTGCACTTTTCTGACCATCATGAGGCCCCCTGGGCAGGGCTGGGGGCTGGAACATCGTACCCTTATGATGGAGTTCATCTCTGGGGGAGTGACCTGCTTGGCCCTCTCTATGGCTGCCAGGACCTGCTGCTGGTGCTGGAGACGGTGGAGGGGGGGAGAAGACAAGAAGACGAAAGTGAGAGAGACAATAAAAGCGAGACAGAAACAAGGGGAGGAGAGTTTGGGAGGAGTGGGGGAGAGGTGGAGAGGTTAGATCAATATCAATAGTCCCAATAGAAATCCGACAACCATCTCTGGGTGATGCACCTCCCCCTCTGGCCATTTAGCTATTCATCCAGTCATATCCACACACACACACACAGAAAGGCTTGTGTGACAGCGGTGAATGGATGGTCTGCTGGTGCGCTGTAATGGGTGGAGGTCAACCCCCTGGTGGGCAGATAAGAGCATGGCTTATCTGAATCACACAACCATTTATTACACCGACACACAAACACACACACACACCGAGGGAAAGAAGCAGGATGGACGAGGAGGCGACGATGGAGGAGAAGGAGGAGGCGGGGAGGGTAAAAAACCGACGAATATGGCGGAGGGGAGGCTCGAGGTGGGGGCAGGGCGGAAGTGAAAGTGGGAAGAAGGGAGCGAGTGATGATGAATGACGGGAGGATGGAGGAGGGATGCCGAGCGAGGGGTCGCCGAGGTGGAGAGGTAATGAGGCGGGAATGAGTGTGATCTCATTCCGGGATGTAAGGAATAGCGCTGGAGGTCACCGGGTTAGTGACGTCTTTGTGTCTGTGTGTGTG
The DNA here is from genome assembly GCA_024666655.1 of Dascyllus trimaculatus. NCBI lineage: Eukaryota > Metazoa > Chordata > Actinopteri > Pomacentridae > Dascyllus > Dascyllus trimaculatus. Next base: position 30,023,223 of record CM045446.1, read on the forward strand.
TGTATCAGGAAGTGTGTGTTTGTGTGTGTGTGCGCTCACCTCCTGAGACAGGTAGGGCAGGACTTGTGCGCAGATCCCGTTCAATCTCTTGACTATCTCAGCCTGTGGAAGAAGAGTAATTTAGTCAAAGGTTGACATTATTCTACAACACCATGGAAAACAGGTTAGTCAGTTTCTTACTATTTACTTTCCAAAGTCTGCATTAGTCCGTGATAATATTTACCTTTAAAAAGTGGTCATAGGTGTAGAGGTTACTTCACAAGGTTCTCACCCGGAAATGAGTGGCATAACTCCCATTTTGGGGCGTAACTGTACACCATAAAGCCTTATATGACTGTCCACAAAAACTCAAATGTGTCCGTCCACACAGCACAAGTGGCAGAAGCAGCTTCATGCACCTTATTAACCAGACCTGCACTGTCTGACCTCTATCTATTTCTTAAGCATGAGTGGTGGCCATTTTCAGATAGATGAAGAGGTCGTGCATGCTGTTGAGGAATATCTGTAGGCTCAAGATGTGACCTTATTCCTTGAAGGTTTAGCAAAACTTGAACATCAGTGGACCAAGTGCAGTGAAGGTAAAGGAGACTATGTGGAAAAGTAATGCAGCAATAATCTTTCTACTCTTTTTGGTGAGGCTGAAAACTTCTTGAAGTACTCTTGAAGTAAGTTAAAATTTCAATGCAAGATGATTTTTAGGCTGTTTTGGTGCCTCTGTGCTAACAATTGTAGTTAACAACAGTGATGACAGACAAATTATTGAGGACATTATTTGGCATTTTTCTGATTATCGTATCGAGTTGTTTTTTTATTTATATTAATCGATTACCGATAAACTAAATGCGCTACTTTGGGTCTTATGCAGCTGCTTCTTTCCGTCTGTAAGTGTGTCAGCAATGTCTCTCTAGCAGAGACGCAGTGCACAGAAAAAGAAAAAGAAACACAAGCTGTGTAGTCCATGAAGAGAAAAGTCAAATCTGTCATTAGAACACCATATTTCAATGTTTTCCAACTAACCTTTGGTCACACTCTTTCTCAGTAAACTGCAGTGACTTGGCTAGTGTGTAACCTTAACTTGCATGTGAGGCGTTTAGGGTACTTTGGTAAATTGTAGTGTCAATCAATAAGAAGATGCTCAGCAAGTGAGGAGTTAAACCTGTGCCGAGTTTATGGGAGCGATATCAGAAAACACTGGGGGCAAAATATGCATATTTAAGATTTAAATACTTACAAATACCAAGTCTCCAGTTACTGACAATCCTTACTTCAATGCAGACTATGCTATACAAAGACAGCTTTTAATCAGTTGTGATTAAAATAGTATGAAAGTTATTCTGAAGCAGTTTCTTAAAAAAGCCAAACGCTCATTTTTTAAAGCGAATGTTGCATAAACAAGAGCAAATATCATCTGTTGGGAACTATTAGTAGACGAGTACACATTCAGTGGTCTTGTGAGTATTTGAAGCAGCAGGACTGTTCACGTATGAGTGACTCAAAATAAAACACTGTTCGTCATAATTAAGTAATTTGTCATCTCACTCGTGTGTTTTTATCAGTCTAACTAGCAAAAATACTCCCATGGTGTGACAAAGAGTGGTGTGGGAGCGAGGATGACTAGTCAACTGAATAACTGCAGTACACAAATATGTTAATTTTACTGTGTTTTATGAAACATTTTACAGTCAGTAACCTCTGTCATTGTTCTTGCTCACACTACAAGCAAACAGAAGCCCCTCTTCTCTGCTGCAAACAAACTGTATTTTCTAAATGTCTCTCAAACGGGGCGCTGGAGAGTTTTGATATTTCACTAGCCAAAGTTAAATAAAGCAAATGTGTCCTGCCCAGCTCCCCACAGAAATGGACGTGAGGAACATTTCTGTCCGATGGCGTCACCTATCCATGTGCACAGGTGTTTTTACTTAAGGTGCGTGCTAGACCTCTTTAGGACGGTGTGGATGTGCACAAGCTGCGACTGAATGGCAGCGCTCCTGTTTGATATGCTGCACATTTTTAGCCCGACTCCAAACCTTTTCCACGCATGACGCTTTGATATATAACAGCAGGAAAAGCGCCGGTGTAGATAAAAAAAACAAGAAATGATGCCTGAATTCCATTTAGCTGATCAGTTTCAGGTCCTGCTATTGTTCATGCTGGTTCACTGTCACACCATCACGACTGACTGGAGCACTCAATTAGAACAGAGGAATCATTAATGTGATTTCTAACAGAGTGTTTTTCCTACAATGACAAATTAAAATGTGGGCTGTGAAAAGAGCCTGATAGAGTATTTATTACATACTGTGATAACATCATACAATTCCCCGCATAGCAACACCCCACATCAGCTTGTTGGTGTCTACAGCCAAGTTTCCATATAATTGTCCAGTGAATTTGAAGGGAATTTTTGAAATGTCTCAATTTAAAAAAATAAAAGAAGAGCAAATATGGTTAGTTTCCATTAACTGATTTCAGATTAATAAATGAGGCTACTTAGTATCATCAGAAGGTGGCAGTAAAGGCTGTGACTGTGATAAACAGTAGACGATACTGGAAATAATACCAGTTGTTTGTCAACTGCTAAAAAGTCTAAATAAAACTGGCCATCTACAAATGAAAAATGAAGACAAGTCTTCAAGTTGTAAATATGCTTTCAGATCAGCTTGTATTGTCCATGTTTCATGCCGTTAAGAGACAAAAACAACGCAGGAAGCTGAAAGAGTCATTTGAGTTAAATGTTCACTATGTCAGAACTCCTTTGCAAAAGTCATAAACCATCTTAAATGAACGCAATGTTTGTTTTTTGTGACAAATTAGTTTTTTTTTTCAAGCCAAGAGCATTATAGGGTTTAGCTAGCAACAGTCCACCATGACGAAGACTTGTAAAGACTAACATGTCTGAGATGTCTCATTATAGACAACTTCAGCTCGCTGAGACCCGGTCCACATGTAGCTGGGTTTTTGTAAAACCAAATATCCTGCCCCCTTTGTCTAGAAAAAAACTGACGTACACACCACCTGGTTTTTAGAAAAAAATTCATCCACACCTAAGTGCGTTTTTAAGCACATTCATAAGCATGCCAGACCTTTAGGTGGCAGTGGTTCCCTAAATTTTTTTCAATCAGAGTAAGCTTCTTCTCTTCGACGGAGAACCTGCCTCGGACATGGAATGGCAAAGTGATGGAAAATAACCATCCTTAACATTGTCCTTCACCTGTGTTGTTGAATGTGAAGCAGTATCTGGGCTTGTAAAAACAAGCAAGAAAAAAGCGCCTGTACAATAAACAGCGCCAAAAACCTCGTGAGGGCATCCATACCGTTTCTGAATGTAAACACAGGTCGCATATGTGACGTAAGAACATATTTTGTCGCAGGCAGTGACGTTTCAAAACGCAAAACTCCGGTTATTGATGTCCACATGCAGACGCATAAACGGAGAATTTGCAAATCTTCACTTTGGTCGGAGGTTTTTCAAAGAATTGTTTTTAATGCCGTAAATCTGCGTTTTCGTGTGGATGACAGCCCAGATCGTAGAAAAATATCTTTGTTTTGTGAGATACCCGACCACGTGTGGACAAGGCCTGACACGACAAGACATCTGGCCGGTAGGCATTAAGCGTCACATGACACTTTCTCATGGTGACATTTTACTACCTAAACTCCCACAATGCTCTTTGCCTGCCAACACGGAACTGCCTCTTCAGGTTGCTACAGTATTAAACAGTACACACCTAGTGGTGCAACCAGGTAGTACAGCTACTCTACAATGGATTTTCTGACATGCGAGTCCTTTGTCTTCTGCCTTATCAGTTCATACATTTTTATTTGGTTAAATGATCATAAGCAATTAACCTGTGAAGAATTAGTCGTTAACATCCCTAATTGCTTGTTTTGGTATTTTCATGGGTTTTATTGACAATGAAGGATAAAGAATAAAGCCAAACGCATCCTTGAAAACCTCATTAAATGTAAATTTTCGTTCAGTGATTCAAACCACACTCTCATCAGTATGGGAAACGTCTGCTATGACCTTCCCAAACTGGGCCAAATATATCTTACATCTCTCTCACACACACACACACACACACAAATATACATATATATCAGACATATCAGAATCCCTTTATTCACCTCATTAATTAAGTTGCTTGTACTTAATACTCTTTCTGAAAACTCTTGGACACATAGGCAATTACACTCGCAATGTAACAATCACCGACGCTAACGTGCACACACACACACAAACACGGCTCTCTTTCACGTCACGCACATTTCCTATCTTTCTCACATGCAGGTCTATTATCACATTTGGTTGGTAATCATCCAATCCGTCTGAGATATGCAAAGCAGCAGTAATTGTGTTAGAGCCTAATTCGTGGCGCGATGAGGAGAGAGGGGCCCTCCTAACAGTCATTAGGCATGCAGAGCACAGTTCCCCATCAAGCGCTTCACTCCTATCCCCTCATCATTACACATACAATCTCCCTGACATCTCTAAAATGTCTCTCTAAAATGCCTCTGCGGGACTCGCTCCACGCTAACTATGGCTCTTCCTCTTCTTCAGTGCCCTTTATTCCGTCTATCTTGTTTTTTTTCCCTTCTCAACCCAGCTTCTGCCTCTTCTTTTATCTCTGCCCTCTATCATCTTCTCTTCTGTGTCTCTCTCACATTTTTCCATCTGAACGCTGCTTTCTCTCTCGCGTCCTCTCTCTGCGTTTTACTCTGCTTCTTTCTAGCTTTCCTCAAGTGCTGCTGGAGTACTTATTGACTGTCGAAACCATTGTATGTGTGCGAAATAAAACCTACATAATATAAAACTGGGCTCGGAGACTGAGCTCACACATCAAGGTTTTGGCTGCAGACTGAATGCATTGCTCCTGGAGATGTCTGTGCTGCCGTTTTCATTTTAAATAGGCTTTGTCTTCTGTCATTTTAAAATGCAGGCTGAAAAGAGAAGGCAAACACACGGACAAAAATGTGTTCCAACTGATTTAAAATGTCTTTCAGGGAAGCATGGAAGGCAGCCTAAACAAACCCAACAGCACCGACTTCCTCAGACTGTCCTGGTTTTGTCGCTGCAGGAGCTGTGAGTCTTGTAGAGCTGCTTCCTGCCAGGACCAGATAGACTTTAGAGTTTTTCATCATTTTTTAATATCTACGATTCAAAAAAAAAAAAAAAACCTTCCCTGCACTTTTTGACGCCACAACTGAATCTAAACCTCAATCACATTGTGCAGTAATGGAATTTATTCAAGTGCATTTACTTAAGTACAATTCTGAGGTACGTGACAACCGACTTTTTCTTTTGCCAATTATGATTTTACACACAAAACATACAGTGTGCTTAATATTACATTAAACCACACAACTTAATGCAAAGTAATTGAAATCAATCCTTGTATGCTGTTACAGAAATTAAATGTATGAAATTAAATAGATAAAACTATTCTGCCAGCATCAACATCCACAAGAAATGACTGTATGGTCAAACCTAAACATGAATGGGACATTTTTCATTCAAGAGTCTGAATACACTGTATAGATTGAATTGAAACTGACTGGCACCTTCAGCATCATACCATACACTGATCAGCCACAATGTTATAACCACTGACAGGTGAAGTGAATAACATTGATCATATTGGTACTATGTGGTGTTCTGATGGAAAACCTTGGACGTTGCCATCCATGTTGATGAGACTTAGACACCCAAATAAACATTGTCCCACAACAAACACACTCCCTCATGCTAATGGAAATCCCAAATGTCACTGATCTACCCCTGCAGGAAAATGCACCCCACCACATGGCAACAACATCAACCAATCAGGAACATGTTGAGGAACATGACAATGGTCCAACATGTTGATTTCACCTCCAAACTTCCTACATTCTGATCAAGCATCAACAGGATGCAGTGGAACAAGTTTGATTGACAGAGGCCCCACTGCACAAGCCAGAGTACCCAAAGGATCCAGTGTCAACGTCCTGGTTCCAGACCCCATAGGACAACCTGAGAGGTCCTCTTGTCTATGCCCAATGGTTCAGAGCACTTTGGAACACATAAGGGGGACCAACACAGTATTAGGCAGGTGGTCATAATGTTAAACCTGATCAGTGTATTTTAACACTTTAAAAGGGAGAATTCCACATCTTAGTGCTTATACTTTTGACTTTTGGTACACGCTGTAAGAAGTGTATTCGAGTTGCAGTTGAATTAAACTCCTGTTTTGAATGAATCACATTTATCTTGACGCTTTGGCGATGACAGTTTACTTTTGTGGATTCCATCAACTTAAAATTACACTCTGTCCCTTTAAACTTCTTATTTGAGCGACAGTGCCAAAACTCTGTTGATTGCTCTTTTAGCACTGTGCATATGACGTGTTTTTTTTTCACGTTTCTTCCACTGTTCATTTCTACTCGGATTACAGAGTAAAGTAGGAGAAAGAACAGTAAGACTAATGACAAAATCATGTTTAACATTTTATGTTTGGGTTAAACAAATATGCAAGTTGGAAAAATGGGACACTTGAAGTTGACACCAAATCAAATTATTAAAGTACATCCAAATTAACCAGTGGCATTACTATTACTAGTTAACTTAATTTGGATAAACTTAATTCAATTGCATGTTACCAATTGAAGCAATTCAACTGAGAATTCTCATTTTTCAATGCATTTTTTCCAAATATTTTTGTTTCCAAAGCAAAATTCTGAATGCAAGGCTTCACTTGGAATTGAGTTAATCTGAAAAATACTTTCTTAATCATTGGAATTATGGTTTGCTCTACAAATATCAAAGACCTACACATATTTGAACACATACTTCAGAAAAGAAGCTAATTTTATGTAAGAAAAGATCTGGAAAACTAGGGATAGATTGGTATTTTTTTATACAACATGCCGTAAACTAACCTTCCATTATCAAAATAGCTGCAGAAAATGTTTTTGTGGATGGACTATTCCGTTAACGGACGAGCACAAACCCTCCAGCACAGGTGAAAATGATCGCAGTTGCCTTTGCTGTTCATAATTGGTTATAAACGTTGCACGTCAAGAGAGCCTACAGTATTTTAGACATATCATGAAAGTCTCTAAATTATATACTACACAAACAATGCAATAACAAGGACATAGAGGATGGTGTCAGGCAGTCGCTGCCAAACGTACAGAAAGAAAAACAGTGAGAGAAAAACAGAACAATAGAGAAACAAAAAAGGACCCGACAACAATATGGCTTCATTCAACACATTCCCAGTTGAATCCACAACTCAACCTTGCTTCTCCTCACCGAGAAAAAACAGCGAGATACAGAGACAAGAGAAAAGAGGGAGTGAACAGACAGAGTGGAGAGGCATTTTTTGAATTGAGTAGGACAGAGTGATCAAGAGGGAGCAATTGAATGTGTGAGAGTGCGAGCGCGAAAGAAAGAGGGAAATAGAGACAGAGGTGGAGAGAGGAGGAGGAGGAGGAGGAGGAGCAGAGGAGGAGGAAGAGGAGGAGGAGAGGGGAGCCTGGCTCTGCACAATAGACCTAGACATGAATGCTCCTCGACACTCGTTTCCACACATCCCCTTCAATTTCAACTCTCTAATGGAACTAGCGATTCTCTGCACCCACTCACACTGTGCACAAAGAAAACGTGCACATACACACACACGTACGCAGCACACATGAACAATAACACACAACTGCTTATGAACATGTGCCAGCAACGCAAACACACACAAAAATACAAGCATATGCACTGATGAAGAGGGGCACGTGCACAGCGACACACACACACAGTCTCAACCCACACACTGACATTTTCTAAAAAATCTCACACAGCCGACACATGAGCAAATGCACACACAAAGACCCCTGGACGCACACATGAAACACACACACACAACCCCACTTGTGCCAGTGAGATAAAGCAAAAAAAGGTGGATGAACTTCACGCATAAGGATCAGTGTGTGTGTGTGTGTGTGTGTGTGTTTTCCCAGCATGCATCACAGTGCCCGTCTTGTGCTGTCTGTGTGGGTGCATATATGTGAGCGTCTTTAAATCATGGCAGCTGCTGCTTCTTCTTCTTCCTCCTCTGTGTGTGTGTGTCCATTTGTCAAAGCATACTCACTCCTTCCAATATGGCTGTCAGTGTGCACCGTCAATCATAAGAAAGTGTGTGTGTGTGGCTGCGTGTGTTTCTGTGCGTGTGTGTGTGGACGGGCAGCGCCAGACGAGGTCACCGATAAGGGCTGGCCCTTTGGAGGCCCATCGCTCTCTCCCTCCTACAGGCTGAGCATAAATTACTCCCCCAGCTTCAGCTACACAAACTGATGTATGGACACCAGCTTCTCACTCCTCGCCGGCCCCGAATAAAGGCTCCTTTTTCTTTTCTGCTTCCAAATATCTCACTGGCTCTGATGACGCGGTCTGCACAGAATTTGGGCAACTGATAGTTTTGTTTAAGAAAAATAGATAAGCTGTTGCAAAAACTCTGCCAGCATTAGCATCCGCATTCAAAACCTGCATGAAATTACCTACAGAGTTACATTACATTAACACTTATCAGGGGCTTTTGACACTTTCTGTACATTGTTAAATAACATTTCAATGCTTTTTCAAAATTCTAAACGTAGGACTTAACTTTTCATCTGCAAAACACTCTCTCGATTAATGGAATGGAGTCCAAAAACCAAAGATATGTGATCACATACAACAAAGAAGGAGCAAATTTTCACCACAGAAGGTATGAAAAACACAGAAACGTTTGGAATAAACCATCAATTATCAAAATGCAATGGACATTTCTTTGCTAGTTTTGCACCACGTCAAACCAGACTAACTGAAAAACACATATGAATATGCTTGGGTTTGCCTTTACTGTTTAACATGGGTAACAAACACTGCCTGTCTGCACTGAATTTGGGCAAATAACAAAATGCATATGCTGCTGCAAAATTAAATGCCTGCATGAAATTACTTCCAACATTACATGTTAACACTTATCAGAGAGAATTCTCCGTCTGTACTCTGACAATTCTGTACATTTTAAAAAATATTTCTGTATTTTTTAAAACTCTGAATGCAGGATGTAACTTGAGTATTTTTATCTGAAAAATATGCTCTTGCTTGACGGTTTCACCTCACATACGATAAAAAGGAGCAAATTTTCACTAGAGAAGGTTTGAAAAACTAGCAAATGTTTGGTGTTTTTGCACAAAACTAACCATCAATTATCAAAATATAATGTACATGTCTTTGCTAATTTTGCACCATGTCTGAACAGAGTAATTAAGCCAGAAGAATGCTGCAGTTTTGCTTGGATTTGCCTTTACTGTTCAGTACGGATAACAATTAAAAGGACTGTCAAACAGATAAAACCATTCTGTCACCATCAACACCCACATAAAACTATAATGGCACTAAACCGGGGGTGTCCAGTCCTGGTCCTCGAAGGCCACTATCCTGTATGTTTTAGAGGATTGGACACCCCCACACTAAACACATTTTTCATTTTTCAAGACGAGAGTTTGATAACGTTGTATGGGATTAACTAAAGCTGAGCTGGCAACATTAAAAACTCCTCAGCACCTGCATTTACACACAGAATCAGAATACACCATTCAAATGCCTCTGAACATTCAAAAAGTGATAGCAGATCACATGTGTACAGTCATTTTATGTGTACAGTTCACACCTGCCGATCAGTGAGCTTCAGGTGTACAATGAAGGTGAGAAAGCACAGCTGTGTGTATCAACCGAGTAACAAAGTGTGAGCATTTTCTGTTGGTTTGTTTCAGATTTCTTGGATGTTCAAGGCTCTGAAACTACAAATCTTCTTTCTGTTGCACGGCCAAGGTTAGCCGACTAGCACCTCGAAGGCTTTTGTTGGTCAATAAATTCTGTCAGTTGAATCGTCAGTGCAAACACGAGCAACTGCAATGACAGACAGTGATAAAGGACCTTGAGGTTTGTTCACTGCGAGTTGAAAATGATTCTTTCCGCTAACAGTGAGCAAAAGCAAAACAAAACAAAAAAAACTCTCTACTGTTTTCTGGATTCACGTTAGATAAATGGTTTGTTTTTGCTCATCATAGATAATATCGCCTGACAAGTTTAGAAGAGAAACAAGTTACATGAAAGAAAGCAGTGAATCCCTGCTAACAGTTAGATCCATGTTAGGTAAAAAGAAAAAAACGCCTTTTCACTCATAGGTTTCTGTTTGGCCTTTGTCCTATTGGTGTTATGGGAACACTATTTAAGGTATTCATAGCCATTTGTCAAAGCAAGCTGACGGAAATCTCAAACATTTAAAATAAAAAGCTAAAATATTTATGAAAGCATTAACATATACCTTAAGTTTAGTTAAACGATCCAGGATCTGTGCTGTAGAAGATACCCAAATGCAAGGCTGAGGCTTTAGGCTTGACTAACTCTCTGGCTGCTTTCATAAAAAGTTTTTACACATCGATGCAGAGTAATGTAGAAAATGTACCTTTTACAATTTTATCATTAAAAAATAATCAGTCACAAGTACATATAGTACAAGGACAACAGAATAACGTACTGCCTTCAATATCTACAGCACCATTAACACCTTCAGCACACAAGCAGCAGAAGACAGCAACGTTCACTCAATGTTCATTTTTCTGGCTGAGCTTCATAAACATGCGTGTCCCTCAGTTTGAATCCAACCCGGCCAGCATGCAGAAATGGCTTCCTCCTGTGTTCCAATTTTCTTCTCACAAGCAATCTGCCATGGCCATACAACAGCTTTACATAGTATGTGATGGGAATAAAAGAGTTATCCCCCCAAAGACACAAGATAGACTCACCTGTTTGTGCATCTCAATATTGAGCCCGTAGGACATCTCATAGTACTAGAGAGAGAGAGAGAGGAAGACAAAAAGACAAAAAGCTGAAACAACACAGGCATCAAACTGTTCCTGGAAAATATTCTGCTAGCACTTCATCACACTCCATTGACTCAGTGTGACAAATCACTTTTGAAGCTAATGTGCATTTAAATTACACTGTGATGGGAAATCGGACTAAAATTCTCCCTTTCAGCTGGCGTGCTTAAAGAGTCTAAAGTCTGGGCTTCGTTTCCCAAAAACATCTTCAGCTAAAATGATCATACAACCCATAAAACACAAGCCTTCTTTAGTCCGAGACACGTTTCCTGAAAGCATCGTAGCTGAAGAAGCGCTGAAAAATGATAGCAGATTAACAAGTACTTCCTCACCACTTAAAGGAGCCTGAAGGAGGAACCGCAATCTGTGGATACTAGAAACAAAACAAATCTCCCACAAATGTACAACAATGAACCTAAGATCTAATTTGCGAAATTGACCCGATAGTTTGTTACCTTCTCCTTGTTCTCATCTAAACACACACCCTCATGCAAATACAACTAGCATGTACCACCTTGCTAATACACATACGACCATACCAATAATATGTTTTACAGTTTTACAGCATTAGTCATGTCTTCTCTTACCACTGAATATAATCCATAGATGATTAATCCATTAATCAATAACATGAAAAGAACTCAGTGGATATGCTATGTCTTGATGCGACTGCTTTGAATGCGGTCACATGACACACTACATGACAGCTCCCCAACAAGAGGAGAGTATTAAGCGTAACAGGAGACTTTGTCATTGTGGCACTTTACTAGCTAAACTCCCACAATGCTCTCTGCTTGCTGAAATGGAACTGTCGGTAGTCTGAATAACCGCCTCCTCAGTTTGCTACGGTAAAAAATGGTTAGAGCCTCCACCTGGTGGTGCAACCAGGTATTACAGCTAATCTGCAATACATTTTCTGACATTCATGTCCTTCATCTCCTGCTTTTTCAGTTATTATATTTTTAGTTGGTTAAAATTTTAATAGCAATTAATTGATTAACTGATAAACATTAACATCCTTACTTGTGGGACTTTAACTTGAGTTTTGGCATGTTTGTTGCACCACCAAAGCACGAGTTAGCGGTTGGATTCCTGTGCCACAGTGGCAACTGAAACTGAGTGGATCCTGTTGGAGTTAGAGCTAATAAACGTTAAGCAGCAGTTACTTTTACCAAAATTACTGCAGTGAAGAAGAGATGAAACCTCAGAAATGGTACGGAGTGGTAGTAATATATAGCTGCATTAGCAGAATGCTGGCATTGCGCTTGGACTGGGAGCAAGACAAACACAATTACAGCCGATTACATATCACATTTGGTTTCACAGAGGCATTATCTTTGTACAAATCATTACGCGACATATTACTACCAAGCGAACCAATCAGAGTTGCTGTGGGCTGTGTTGGCTCCTCCTGGTGGTGCAATCAGGTACTACAGCTAATCTACAAAATATTTTCTTCGGTTAATACATTTTAAATCAGTTATATCAGTAATGGAAAATAATCAATTAATGATCAACCATTAGCATCCCTAGCATAGATATATGAATAAAGTATGACGATAATCATTTGGATTACAGTGGTATTTCCAAAGCTTTCCCTTTGGATGTGAAGTGGAAAGAAAATGATAAATTTGTGAAACAATAATAAAGCAAAACTCTCAGTAATGAGAAAATAAACAAATTTATCCTTCAACACAAAGCACCCTCAACTCAGCATGACACATATTTGACATCTTAATGACTTCCAATATTTCACATTTTTATTCTACAAACACATTCCCACTTATAAATGCACACAGACACAGAAAGAGAAGAGAAGACACATTTTTACAAACAGTTAGAGGAAGTGAGAGAGAAAAGCAGCGACAGTAGAGAGAACGCCTCTGGTGTGTGTGTGTGTGTGTGTGTGTGTGTGTGTGTGTGAGTGTGAGTGAGTGTGTTCAGTGTTAATGAGAGGGCCACCTTCTAGGCGTCAACCCTGTTAATCACCCACTCTGTCTGCAGGGGGACTGGCTCTGTCACTGGAAAACAAACAACACACACATCTCTCGCAACACGCACACGCACACGCACACACACACACCACTGTTGTTTTCTGTTCAGACTCACACCGACAGAACGTGAATGCATGTGCGCACACACTGATTGCACTCTCGCTAGCTGTGTTTTTCCCCGTAGTGGCTCGTGCCCACGCGGAAGCTCCCTAAAGTAATTACAGCGCTGGGGAAATGGAGGTGCTGCCGCTGGCTGGGGGAGTGGGGCAACCTGATATGCTATTAGAGGAGGAGTGGGGAGGTCGTTGTGGGGATACAAGACTGGGCCTGCCACTGATGGAGTGGAAGTGCAATTGAAAGTGTGCGCGCGTATGTGCACGGTGTGTGTTGGTGTGCAGTTGATTGCGTGTGTGTGTGTGTGTGTGTGTGTGTGTGTGTGTGTTTAAGACAGACTGAGAGCTGGAGGAGGGTTCAGCAACACGGCATTCATGGATCAATTTTATAGCAGCATTTTGAGCTAAATCTGAAGATGGTTACGACTGAAGCAGACCTGTGTCCATATACAGTTTGATTCTAAGCAAAGCAAAGCTCGGTTTAAGCTGATATCTCAGAGAATTATTGGTTCAATTAGGGCTGTCACATTTTGAAAAAATCTAATTTGAACACGTAATTGTGCCAATTTCTTCCATCACAGCACCCATAGCTCATGTTTTATGATTATCTGAATCCGTGATAGCGCTGCAACTCACAATTATCTGCTGTTTATTTTCTCAATAAATCAATCAGTGGAATAAATGTTTGAAAATTGTGAAAAATGTTAGCTATAATTTTCCACTTAAATTTTTTCTTTTACTGGACAAATTTCCCAAACCGTTCTAAGACTGTCTAATTACATTATTATGTATTTTGCATGTTTAAATAGTTTCTTTCATTTATGTGTGAAAACGACTGGCGAGTTCACTGTTTTGTACACACTGGATTTTCAAATTGGTCGAATGCTTACAAATAAAATATTGAATTTTCAAAGCAGTCAAGTGACAGACCTGGTAACCAATAACAAAGATGCGTTACATCTACACAGCTAATCAGAAGCCTCCATGAACAATGAACAAATGCTCTGTACCTTCTCTTAGAAGCGTCCATGTTTCCTTTAGTGGTGGGATTTCTGTGCCGCTAATGTTTACTGGCAGGACAACTATGTGATATTACCTCTTAAGAAAAGTTGGACAGGCACCGCTCAGAAGGATTTATGCTCCGTCTGACCTGCAAGATGATCTGAGAGAGTCAGAAACCCCTGCAGATCGCACCTTTCTGATATCAGATAGGAGGTGTCTGTGCCGCCAACTATCCATTACATTTTGAAACCGACAATCCGACAGTCACACTTCACGCTGCCTGGAGGTGAGAGAGGAGCCGGGGATTGCACTCGGATTTTATTTTCTCTTTTTTCACGTGTAAAGGTTGAGTTATACTCCTACATTGAATCTACGCAGGGTCTACATAAGTGGCCAACGCCGTTGTGTGTAGGCATGCAAATTTTAAGCAACTTTCTTAACCAACAGCCAGTCTTATTATTCAAAAACTGTTCAATCATTATGAATGAAGTACAGCGATATTTTTTCCACGTGTTGTTGAGATCATTTTTATCAGAGACGCGTGACTTTCATGAGTAAAATGGTTTGGTGATATCAGTCACTTGACAATAGGAATGCCCTTGAGCATGTAAGTACTAGCCAGAAGTCATTTACTGCCACAGAAGTCTTTGTCATGGTGCCCATTGAGAACTGAGAACTGCTTGTAATTCACATGTCCACCTCCACAGGTAACTACACTATTAAAGGGGCAACACAATTAGGTGCTACAGCTAATCTACAGTACCTTTTGAGACATGCACATCCTTTATCTTCTGCTTTATCAGTTAATATTTTTTAACTGGTTAAAATATTATCAGCAATATATAGATTAACCATGAATATCCCTAGTTGGGAAGTTGTGCAATTACACTACCAAAACGCTAGCTAGCGGTGGAGTTTCAAGGCCAAAATGGCAACTCAAACAGAGCAGATCATGTAGCAGATTGGAGCTGAACATAGTAAATGTTCAGGAACAGTTACTTTTAAAGAAATTACTGCCTCCCGGAAGAGACAGAAGACGTCGGAACCAGCTGGAGTCGATACATGGAATGAAAGCGCTATCTGGTTGCATTGGCACTGCACTTGTATTATGAGCAAGACAAATACAATTACAGCCATTTTTCATTTTTTTCCCCCACAGGAGTGTTATCTTCGCATAAATTATCATACACTATGTTACGTCTTTGCAAACCAATCACAGTTGCTGTGGTCTGCGCTGCCGCAATACGCAGTCACATTTCTGGGGAGGTGTATGTCAGGCTAATGTGTAGGTAGGCAGAAGTATAAATCAAGCTTTACTCAGCTGTTTGTGCTATATCTCATATGTAAAAGTCATGCAACAACATGGAGAGGCTGTCTGAAAATGCCTGTCTTTATCCTTGCTTTTATACAATTTCACATCACGTGGCCAGACTGCACGTCTTAAGAAGTAGTTTCAGCCATTTCAAGGAATGTGAGACTTTGTTGTAATGCATCCATGACAAGGTGTTACCACAACATTTAAGTGGATAAATCCTACACAGAACAGAGAGACCCACCTGAACTTAGTTTCCATTAGACTTTCAAATTACTCTTTGCATGGATACGACTTCACGTAGTTTCTTTTGGTTTTATTCTTTCATTTATTTGCAACATACACCACTAAGGTCAAGGCGGAATTGTAGGAAAATAAGTGTTCTTAAAAAGTAAAACACTGCAAGAAAAACAAACGGCTGGAAGTTGTATTTCACCTCACAGTGCTTTACAAACTGATCAGTGTAAATACCAAACCGTAATGAAACACTCTCCAATTTCCTTCCACTACATTGATAAAATCAGCCCTGAGGCGAAACATTTTCCTGACCATCAAAGACATCACGCCGACTTGGGTAATTGGGGAAGCTGGTGTTCTACAATCCATTTAAACGCTTAAGTTTACTATTACCACTAATGTTGGTAATTCAGAGTAATTAAACATGCAAAGTGCAGAAGAAAATCAATATAACTATGAGGAAGTTGGACACTAGAACACTCCTCAAAAATACTTTCAGAAATTTGTGTCATCATTTTGTTATTACCTCTGTTCTGCATGCTTGTGTTCTTGTCTCAGTGTTTATGTGCACGGCTGCTACAGGTCTGACAAAACCTGAGTGTGTGCGTGAAACTGTGTGTACTGATGCCTGCCTGACAGACACACAGAGGAAGTGTGTTTATGTGTGTGTCGGCTGGCCTGCTGATGGTGGAGTGAGCAGTGCGGCGGCGCAGATTAGATGAGATTAAAGCCAGTCAGAGGATCAATTAGAGGCAAAACATCAGACGGCTACACAGCTATGGCCAGCAACAATGAGATTAGCCCCGAGGTGGAGCAGAGAGCAGGCAGCACATCGGTGTGTTTGTGTGTCAGTGTGTGTGTGTGTGTGTGTGAGTGTGTTTGAAGAGAGAAAAGGGGGGAACAGAGGAAATGAAGGGGGTTGGGGAGAGAAGAGCCACATATGCAGTAACACCACAAACAAAAAAGGGTGAACAGTGGAGGAAAAACTGCATTTTATTCCAAATATGGTCTTATTTTTGAGGCATCATGATACCATTGTCTTTACTCGGTTAACTATTTAGATTTCTGAGCATAGCAAGGTCACAAAAACTAATATATCATATAGTATATGACATAATACATAGTATGTCAAATGTAGAACGCCAAAAACACCTGGATGTTTGAGTACGTCCTGTCAGATTTTGCAGTATGCAAGCCAGAATGCTTTTCTGGCCATTCTGCCCCACAATCCTCTGTGCAGTCAAGTAGCATACTTCGCTGTGTCGCACACGAGTATAAACAAGCTTGAGCCACAGAGAGCGCACAGACAGATGACAGTTCATTTTGCGGTACAGACTGAAACAGGTTTAAGGCGCATTATGACAAAGTAGTATGTTCCAGTTGAATGTATACTTCATGAAACAACACGTACTTCATGAAGGCAGCTGCAGCATGTAATTAAAGTATTAAGTAAGAGTGTGCACTTCAGAACACGCCATCGGGCTGCAGTGATTAGTTGATATCATCAATGCATTTTCGGCATTGACGCCGATATTTTTGATCGATGCATTGTTTTTTAATGTTTTTTCTACAATGCTTCAGCTCATTCGAACAAATGCTTTTCTTCCACATCACTACAAAACTATTGAGTCATGACATCATTTTTGGTTCCAGTCACTGGTCAGCTGCACTCAGCGCTACAGTTTTAGAAAATGGCAGCGGCAGCGTTTCGATTCAGTGTCAAAGTTTCCAAAGACCCAAGGTCTTGAAAGTATGAGAGTACTTCAAATTGTCATAGAACTAACATGGTGCAAAGACAGCACTATTCTTAAACACCCACCGAATGAAAAGGCAAATCATTGTAAGAGTTATCTGCTCATTAGTAGGGAAAGATTTTTAATAACTTTTCTCCTTGTAGTTGCTGAATACACTTCATCTTCCTGCTACTTAAATGATACGGCCGATTTTATTTTTTGGCAAAAAATGAAACATTGACACTGATCGATTGAATAGTTGACAGATTCATCGATGGAAAATAGTCATTAGTGGCAGCGCTACTAAAGAAAAGTCTGACAAGGATGAGCGGTTGAACGATCGGTCAGGTTGTACTGCACAGATTAAGAGTTTAACCAACACATCCTGCAAATTAAACTACAAAATCCATTGTCTGACTTCCCCCGAAGGATACCTATAAGTGTTTTCTGATTTAAACAACGGCATCACAAGGACAGCATTATTAGGGAAGCTGGGTTTCTTCCAAACATTTAAAGTCAAGCATTTAAAATCAAGCACTTTCTTACTTAGAAACCGTTATCTGTAGGACAGCGTTATCTGTCTGTGTGAAAACTCCAACAGTCTTTACTCCTACGGCCACTAGAGGTATGAATCATTGTAGGGCATTTACTGAAACACCTGATGTGCTTAGTTTTTCAGACAGGACAGTCTCGGTGTAAATGTGTTTGTATAAGTACAGTTCAGTTTGCTGAAGCCAATTTGAGTAATTAGGAGTCCATTCTCAATTAATAGGCCTATTAGACGCTTTCTGTATTTGATATATCGATAATTAGCTTTGCACAAAGTCAGCAAATGTTTGAAGTGAAGCATCACTGCACCACTGCAATGCACACTTCCCTTCTTTACAAAATGTCCTGTCAGCTCTGATCAGATGAAGGAAATAACTGGAACCTGTTAAGTGTTGTGAATGATGCTGGATATTTAAAGTTGGAGATGGAACATTTGTGAAATCACAGCAGCGCACACGGACTCCTGAACGTAGCGGAACTTCTGATCTTATGTGAAAGGTGGAGTGACTTTGAATTTTTTTTGATTTCTTAATGATAACTTCAAATCAAATCGTAACACTGATAAATTATTGGATTTTTGCCAATACTGTCTTTCTTTTGAGGGTCTCTTTAAAACATGTAAGTCTTGTGTTCAGCGCTATCACAGCAAGATCTCAGCAATTGTCTCGGAAATAAGAGCCAAGTTGTAATAAACCGGAATTATCCTTTAAGAAGAGCCATTAAAAAGCGATTATTTGCAGTGCAAAGAAAGGTTACATGGGGGTACATAGCAAAGAAAGAGTGTCTAAATTACAGAGAGTGAAAACATGCAGACCACAGAAAAATATCTTTACATATAAACATCAAAATTTGAAGGAAAAGCTTCAGGCAACATTTTGATATTACACTGATCAAACATACGGTGACAAACTGACATTTATACACAAACCATTGTCTTTGGTGCACAGCTTGACTCACCATGATATAATGGCGCTGCATCTCCGACTTCTCACTGGCCAACTTGTCACACTCGAGCTTCAAACTGGGGAGAGAAGAAGAAGAAGAGGAGGAAAGAAGCACAGAGTCAGACCTTGTTATTCAGCTCAACAGTCTTCCCTCTAAAGTGCTGACACCAGGTGACTTCAACCCCCTTCATCATCATTATCTCCACTTTCACCAGCGGCACTGTCATCACTTTCATCATCACTTCAACCTCCGCCTTCATCATCATCACCATCATCATCATCATCGGCACCACCTTCGTTCTCATCATCTCCGCCGCCATTACCATCTATATCATCGCTGCCACCTCTATCATCATCATCATTACCGCCATCATCATCCTCACCTTTACAAGTCGGTGGCAGAGATTTCACCGAACCTGACAGGTGTCGACTGACGCGAGGTCAAAGTCGCTCTGAACTCGCAGATCCGAGCCGAGCCAAAGTGTCTGCTTTCTAAATCAGAGGGGAGGCAGTGGAGTAAAAAGTCTAAATATAGTGTTATAGCTGCGATCCAGTCCCTCCGACAGCCATTAGCTGTAATCATGTCAGTGCTGATGTCACGCGAGGCGACAGGACAAAGGAGAGCGCGTCAACAAGTCAGCATCATTGTCAAATAAAAATGACAGAGGTAAAAAAAAAAAAAAGGAGCCCCTCGATGATTTTGATTGAAGCAGCCAGTTAGAAGTTGTCAGTCTCGGAAGGCTTCATCCTATGTGAGGACTGGGTAAGGCTCATCAAAATATGCACAGACACACGGCGGATAGGTTCAGATTTAGGATAAGTCTGTAACCTGTTTGATGGTGTGTGTATATTTATGCCGGGATGTTCTTCTCAGCTGTCTGCCGGAATGACAGCTCGATTATAGTGAGCGCTGGCTGAGTCTTCATCGCTGTTAGTCTTAACTGGCAGACTGAACAGCGTTACACACAGCCAATAATGTGGGCTTACTCATACACACAGCGTTGTGCTTCTTCTGTAATTATTGCAGCAGCTGCAGTGTTAGCTGGAGGTTCAGATTTGGTCGAGTTCTTGTTCTGACTTCAAGTTTAGTTATTGATGGATGTCATAACTAAAACGTAAGTGCTGTATTAGATATACAAAAGACAGTTCCATCCTGAGTTAATGCTTGTGATATAGAGGACAAATTAAAGGACTACATAAAGTGTGTTAGTAAGATGCTGGGCCTTGTGCTGCTAAAAAGCTTCAGTGCACCTTGAGATTCCTTCCTTTGATGCTTTGATGATTGTGCAGAGCACTGTTGGTCCAAGATCTCCCATAGATGTTCCATAGATCAGATCTAGTGATTGTGAAGGCCATAATATATAATTCATATCACTTTCTTAAAACCATTCAGTAACTTTTATGGATGGAGACATCCAAGAAGAGACCACTACCATCAGGGAAGAAATTTCAATACATTTGATAAAAGTGATCCTGCATCTCATTATCACTCTGCTTTGAGGAAAACAAATGCTTTGGCTTGTTTGTTTTCATTTAAACCAATCACAGTCATAATGGACAGAGCTAAGCCAAGGGTACAACAACGACATCCCCTAAAATAGTGATGGGGGGGAGTCGTTTTAGTTGAGTAGTCTGTAGTTTAGTTGAGTTTAGTAGGGCTGATTTTGCATCAGAAACTGGTAGTTGTATCCAAGTTCAAGCACAAATTTCAAAACCATAAAGAATATTTAACATGCTTACCTTTCAAACTCTTTAATGTGTATGCGGTGGTATATTAGGCCGACTGTTGTTTTCTCAAGGAGTACGATCGCATGCATTACTGAGCAGACACCTCACTTATTCATAAAGTGGGTATACTTTGCAATTACAAAACACAGGGTTCCTTATGGCTGTATACATACATCAGCCATGTGCTTTCTACATCAGCATATTTCCATAGGCATATAATTACCTATAATTGAACCTAAAAGGTATAAATGCAGTTTTGATTTTATCTTTTTTGTTCTTGAGTGTCCAGTGAAATAAGTATTCAATCCATTTTCTCTCCCTACAGACAGACTGGAATGTGATTTAATATGCGTTCGGAAAAGGGCAGGGAAACGCCCTTGAGGTTACCAGTCCATCAAAGGGCTAACACAGCACAAACACATTCTCACACAAAGGGACAACAAAGAAGCAACAACACTCCGCAAAGAAAGACTAAAGGTGTAGATATAAACTTAGACTTAATGCTGCAAGGCATCACACTGACACCCAATTTAGAAACCATTTCTTGAAATATTTATTTAGAAAAGGAGCACAAAGTAAACTTGGATATAATGAAGCAGCATCTGTGTTTGTTATTAGACAGAAACCTCCCTTCCTGTCTTATCTCGGCTCTCATTGTGATTACTGTGAGCACTCAGAAGTTTGTTTCCAGATCTAAAAGTGAACAGCCTGAAAGCAGGATATTAATCCTAACCTGCTCTGACTAACCGGTCTGTAATGTGATGGTTAGCTACTCATACATTGCTCTTATTTGAGATCTTCTTTTTTATGATACATTAAAAAATGATTTAACATTGTCATATCATGCTGAGCAACAGCACACTAGATGCTTTTTAACCAACGGTGATGCCGATGTCCTTAAGATGTCATCTGCATGTTGTTTCTGTGCTGCACATGCTAGAGACGACTCGGTAATAAAGGAGTGTAACCATTAGTTTAATGTCCCGACACACCATCATTTATTCGCCATGCTATCACCACTCATGCATTCATCAGTTCTTGCTGCTGAAAAAAGAGCATCACTTCCTCGCATAGGCAAAACACATTAGCACATTTAAGACATGTGAAATGCAACACTGCTGCTTCATCATTACAAAGTGACGGCTTTCTGTCAGCCAGACATAAGTCACTTTTACGTTAAGGATTATCACGGTTATATTTAGATATTTCCACTCCAGTGATCGTAAGAGCCCCTGTATGCACACATTTACCATATGCATGAGATTAGACAAGTACATTGAGTGAGTGTAATCCATAATAAATGAATTAATGCATTAATAAACTCATAGCATGCTTATGAAACTGTCCAAATAAATACTTTATTGATTATTTCGCTGAATATTCTGTTCATATGTGATGATAATTTATTCAACTAAAGTATTTTCTTGGCACTGCCATATTTTGGTACTTACAATTCTTTTATGATTAGCATAATTGCATTCTGTATGTAGTTATGCAGAGAATTTCGTGTCTGCCACAGATATCCCATCATGAGACTGTGAATCTGAAAAATCTCTGTTATGAAACATTTAATATGACAGAAAAACTTGGAGTTTGGTAAAAAGATTGGATAAATGATTTAACTGTAGTTTTAAATTAAGTGTTTTCACAGCTTGCCTGTCTGAAGTGTAGAAAAGTACACAATCACATGTATCGTTAGATCCTGACCAGTCTTTTCCTCCATGTCAGGGACAATTTATATTTTAGGTATTTAATGAAGCTACCGCTGTTGTACAATGTAAGTAAATGTTCACAACTCTCTCACTTTACAGATGCTTATATGGATCCTGCTGCAGTTTGATGATCCAAGTATTCAATAAACTCAGAGGAAAAATTCCTATAAACAACTGGAAGCAACAAACTCAACTTCTAGGTTCAGCTCTTGCTACTGTTTTGTCAAAACCTGGATTACATTGATTGTAATGCGAAGTAAGTCTCTTTAATTAGTTAGTCAATCCCCTTACAGCAGAAATGAACCTGTTTACAGCCTGGTAAAAGAACAGTTTGGGTCTAAATAGCTAGTTTCCCTGTTTGTGATAACTGTAAAAAGGGTGAATTTTTGTATAGCTCACCCATGTAAGTTGTATTAAGGTTTAAAATTAAGCATGATTAAAGGAGTGGCTGCTTTGAGCAAAAGGTGGCTGCCGTCACTGGACAGTTCATGGCCTAGAACATTTAGAACCTCAGCTCCAGTCACGCTCCACCTCTTTGCTGCCAGGAATTAGGCGAAGTCAGACACTGCCAAGATGTCGATGGCAGGAGCCGCCACACTGAGCCTTATTAACGCTCTTCAGGACACTCAACAGTGGCATCAAGGAGGGTTCATCCATTTTTATATGATCTGACCTGTTTCCTTCTTTGCAGGAAAGGTTTGTAATGGGCATACCAGATGGTAATGGATGTGAAATTGTAGAGCAAAGCAAATGAAGCAAAATTCACCATGAAAGGTGTTTTGTGATTTTGCAAACAGTTTCTTTTGTGCTCTCTGTGATGTTTCTGCACCAACACTGAACACTGGTGCTGAAATTTGGAGAAAATCTTCCAGAAATTGCTTTACAAAATTAGAAGTACATGGTAATCTTGTGCATGTCTTAGCCTTAATGCTACAACCTGCAGTGGTAAAACTGATATGTTGATGTTACTAGATCCAACCTAGAAAGAATGCTACAGCGAGTTCAATGGAAAAGTGCCCACGGTGTTCATTCAGACATGAAGCCGACATGTTCAAATGCAGCCAAACTAACAGAAAGGAGACCCGGTCAACCAGGTGAGCTATCAGAGTGCATACCTGGAAGCGGCTACAATGCTGACTTGCATTACGCATGTAAAGAAGCAGTAAACCAGTCAAAGACCTTACTGGGAAGCAGCAACAGTCATTCCATGTGTCTAGAATCATACTCTTTTATCAATAGGTCAAATAGGGAATAGCAGCAGCCAAAACCTAACTACCTAGATGAAGAAGGTGACGAACACTTGTTGCAATGTCTCTGAGGTCCAAAACAATATCAAGGTGAGGATGCAACACACTGTGTGTGAACACAATGATGGTCCATGGCAAGCAACAGATAACTAACCAGAAAACACAGCCATGGTGGCATTGGTTTATTTTTGGAGGTGGGGGGATATGGCATTTTATTCTGCTGATTCCTATGTGAATATGAGCAGCCTCCACTTACCCGAAATGCTCCCCTTCCCACCTACATAAAACCCCTCCTGCTATCCCTGTGTACATGCGTAGGCTGTGTGGTGCGTTGTCATGACGACAGGCGTCCCCGCTGCCAGCCTACCTGGGATTGGCTCCGTGCCTCCTCTGATTGGTGCTCAGCAGCCCCGGGGCCTGCACCGCTGTTCTCAAACGACACTTTGATGGAGTTTTATTGCCGATTCTTCCGTCTCTAAATCGCTCCTGCTGTCATCTTTATTTTGATTTATGTATTCCCTGATCTATTTATGCATGTGAACGAGGGGAGGGGAGAGGAGGTGGGGGAACGAGAGTGGTGCGGGGGGCGGGAAGAGGAAGACAGCGACAGCTACAATGCTCGGTACTATACCCGGGGGAACGCCTGCGGTACATTTGCCTTTTAAAGTCTTCAGCAACAGACAAGCGCAGCGCAGCAGCAGAGCACTACAAAGCTTTGTCTGTGGCTCCCAAGCCCCCCACCCCATCCTAGCCCCTCTCAATAGGCACTGTATGCATGTTCTGTATGCTCAGACAAAAAAGGTATTCTTTCAACTGCGCCCTGACTCTCTGAAGGGGGTTAAATGGTGCTGCTCACTGTTGTGGGAATTACAAAAACCAAAGGCGAGGGAAAAGACGCGCAGGGCGTTATTGCAGCTTCAGAATCCTCCGCAAACAAGAGCGATCAGACCAGAGCGGGGATTTTGCACACAATATGTCAGGCTTTCATCTGCCTTCGCCTGTCTCTGTAGCCGGCAGAGGCAAGCCTCTGGAAGGTTCTGGGAGTACAGGTACAGAGGAACAAACCAACCTCCTCAGGAAGGAAAGCAGGCTTCAAAGACTCCACTTTCACAAAGAGAGGATTTCTCGCTGAGTTGCAGACCCCGTGGCATCACCCCTCTTTAGAACGGCTATCAAACAGATCAGTGAAGGTCGGACTTTGGAAGTAGCTCAGACTTCTAGAACTGAAGCGGTATTTAAGCAGTAAAGGAAGATCAATAGCCGAGGGTAAACGAGATTGATTTAGGTATGAGTCAATAAAGAATGTTTCTTCGGTGTGCAGCGTGTTGGTAGAGTTGAAGCAGAAGTGGAACAAAGGCAGACATCTCAATTTTTATCACACTGCTGAGGAGTCCCTCTAGTACAAGATGCAACATCTGTTATTTTCCAACAACTTCCAAATATGTTGTTGTAGATTTTCTACAAGGAATGATGTAATTTGGAACTAATTACAGAGAAAATACAGACTAAACTCTGAAACTCTTATTTCAGCTTGTAAATTCTTCGCATTTAATTAGAATTAACTGGATAGATGTGCACAAACTGGGCACTCATTTAGTGGACAATTCAAATAAAAGTATTATTAGTTATTCTTCTGCCTGAATTTATCTAATAATAGACAGCACTCCAGTGCCAAGTGTAACTGTATATGACTACATAATGTGAAACAAATCATTGAAATTGTAGGTTATTGCCGCCATATTGCAGCTCAAGTCATTTGTTTGACACTGTAGCTCCTGTTACAAAAATATGTTCAATGAAGAAAAACACTAAGTACTGTATGTATAGCCTGAGGTTACGCTCCTTATTAAAAAGAGCTGCACTTATCATGCTGCCATATGCAACTGCGTCTCTGTTTTGTTTGTGTGTGACTGTGTAAGTGTTTTTGTTCACACCTGT
Source organism: Dascyllus trimaculatus (assembly GCA_024666655.1). Taxonomy (NCBI): domain Eukaryota; kingdom Metazoa; phylum Chordata; class Actinopteri; family Pomacentridae; genus Dascyllus; species Dascyllus trimaculatus. The sequence goes on from CM045446.1 coordinate 30,048,634, forward strand.
GGTATTGTGCTTGAAGAAACTGGAACTCATCCTTGATCCTGTCACAGGAGTCAGAGGTTGTGAATTTCAGCTGCTGCGATGAGGCCTGCCAAAGAGGAAAAAAAACACATGAGAGAAGAAACGGTAAGAGCCAATTGGAAAGAGCAGAAATGATGAGGTGGAGTGAAGGATGGGGAAAGAGAGCCGAGTGGGAGAAATAATTAAAAACATGAACATGAAATCAAGCGGTTTTCAATTTGCCACAGTCCAACGAGTGCAGCATTACTAAGAAATTGGTTGCCAAGTGTGCTTCCACATACAAAGGGGCCAAATGCACAGAACCCTGTGAAGATTCAGAACTTTGTGTATGCACAAAAGCAGAAACATGCATTGTCCCTGCCAGATTTTCTAAACCCCTGCACACGCACTGTTCTGTTATATATCTCAATCACTGTGAAATTATAGGCCTGCACACAAGCCGAAGCCACACACACAGTAACCATAATTAGCCATAAATAGATTTCAACACACCCCTATTTAACCTTCTATAGACGTAAGCCAGACTCAATCTGTCCTTGCTCTGGCACCGGCAGCATCTTTACAGTGCCGAAGCAACCTTAAGAGTTATTACCCAGGGCCATTACGAACAATAGCACATGCCATGAGCCATAACAGCCTATTGATTGATGACACACGAGTGAGTCAAACTTATAATCCAGTGTGTGTTATTATATCAACATTCCTTACTGTTATTCCAACATCCAGTTTGGGTGACAAAATGTAAACCTGCTGGCCTTGTAGAATAAATCTTTCTTGTATAAATAATGACGGCAACACACTTTTGTAGATATTGTTTTACTAACTTGGCTGAGGCTGTTGAGTCCGTTGAGCTGCAAAGATTCAGTTCCAAATAAAATGCCTCTCCTATTCCCTCTTTGACGTTACGCTTTGGTTTGCTGCATCACACAGGCAGTGCTTGTATTCTTTTCATAAATCATGTGTGGAGTAGGAGTAGGTGATGAGGACACCACTATGTGTCAGTTTTAGTGATACATATAGTACAGCAATATGGTTACATTTAATGAAGGACAATTTCGAACAATTTTACAGATAAAATAACAAAAAAAAAATTGTCCATCAGGGGACTAACTTCATGTTCTTTACCACATCTATCAATAAGTCATGTTAGTCCAAGATTGCAGAAAGTAACCCCTATTATTTTGTCTAAAACAGTTGATTTTAAAATACATATTCTACTCTGATATAAGCAGCCCAAACTACTCTCTGTGTCTGTTCAGTTGCTGTCTTCTTAAATGCATATATCCTACACGTCATGATTTTTGAGTAGGAAACACAAGAAATAACCAAAGCCGTGTGAAAATCGTAAAAGTTCATCCAATGTGAGACCCAAGGAAATTGATTTCTAACTTTCTTCAGTGGTGAAAGAGAAAAAGGCTACATAAATGGAGTGAACATGCACATATTGTCTTAACTAACAGTCTAAACTCACAGCTACGATGTCCACTGTGGTCCCATGCACTAGCCTTGAAACAGTACATTCATTTCAGAGTGGAGCCTTGCCACTGTAAATGAAAACAAAAGGAGCTCTTTGATAAACCAAACGCGTCCATGTCATGTCAAAAACACTGTGTCTGGGCCTTATCCAGCATGCTACATCATCGTTCTTTCACCTAGCCTGGATGCTGCTATTCGCCCTTATTGTAATTCTGTCCACACTACATTCCCCAGGCAGCAGTGGATGGACTGGTTGTGTGTTAGAGCACAGCAAGCATCAAACCCAAATAGGGACAAAATCTCATTATTTCTCAGCATGCTGCATAATGGGTCAGGTGGGGAAAAAGAAGAAAAAAAAAATCGACATTTTTCCACTACGACTGAGCAGGCATAAAAACCATCAGAAATCTGATTGCAGCACTTATGGGAAGCTAGCCTGCCGCTGTTAGGAATGACCTGTCGCTTTGTACTCTGCTCCCCACGACATGACGCTCAGCCTCATTTTTAACTACAAATAGGCTGCTTTGCATTCACAGAAGCACGGCCAGCGAATACGCTAAGCAACAGGATGGCTTCAGGTTGTAGGAACAGACCTGGTTACTTCAAAGGCTGAATTATTTTTTGCTTTGTGGCTCAGTAGGCAGCACTTGGCTTCAACATGGTGAAGCTTGGGGGATGAATTCGTAATAAAGCCTCCCAGGGTAAAAACATATACACTTGAGGTATTCGATACCAGTTTGGACGTGGACTAAATATTCTTTATATATGGATGTAAAAAAATTAAGACACACAATAAATAATTCAGAAGCACAGAGCCTGGAAGAGGCACAGGCAGTTAGGCAGTCATTAAAGCACACACAAAAAATACACAGTCCTGCTAAACAGTGACAAATACAGTGATCTCAACCATTACACTTTCAAATGTCATGAGAAGTGTTAACATTATCATGCTGCCACCACACACATACACCCCCGATCCACACAAAACAAGCTGCTGCTCGAAGACAGAGGCTCCGGCTGTAAAGCAGAATAACCTTTTCCATTATCTCTCCAGCCAGTATGGCATGGACCAAACTGAGCAAACAACAGCTCGGCTATATGGGTCTGTGCCACACAGCGCCTGTGTCAACACAAGGCACTTGGCTACAGGCTGCTCTGCACTGTGTGTGCATGTTTTTGTGTGTCTGTCTATGTACAGGTTGCCCCCAGTGCCAGAGGCTAGAGTTGTTGCTCAAGATCTGATTTCCTCCCTGTGAAGCGCAGTATGCAAACGTTTAAAATACCAGAGTTTCTCTGAGTCAACTGCTCCAGGTAGTCGAGGCAGGGAACAGAGGTGAAGGCTGAGGGAAACCAAAGAGAAAAAAGAAAGCAAAAAGAAGAAGAAAGCTACAAAATGAGGAAGAACTTGGAAAAAAAAACTCATAAAGCCAAACACCGAGGCCACAAACGGCAGATTAGGACTTTTATGATGTACTACTAACTTCCCCAACACTGTGCAGATCTTGCTTAGAAAGTTAGCAACTTCTGGATATATCAAGTCCTGGAGCTTTACAACTGGCCAACACATATCAAAATTTTTGCTGCCATACCTGAATTAAAAGTTGCTCTATTTTCCTAACATATAACTGTATCAATGGTAGTCCTAGTAATATCATTAAACATGATAATGCAAATGTTGAATAATGTAAAATTATTTTTAGTTCTATCTTTGTTACTTAACAGACCACATTATGAGAATTTCACTAAAAAGAAGTAGCTCCGTTTCACTGATTAGTTAGACAAAGTGTGACTGACAAACACTTGTGTTTAGATTTTGCATTTGAACAGGAACATATTTGTAGGCTAAACTACAGTTGACGAAAACTTTTACTCTGCACTTTCAGTTTGGTATTTCTGATGGAGTAAATCATTATGAGAGCAACAGTCTTGTTCAACTCAACAGAAGATTTTACCTTGAGGGCAAGGGGATTTTTCTTTTTTAAAATATGAGAATAGTGGTTGCCAATGAGGGCAACAAGGCCAAAGAAAGTTGTTGGCAGTCGTCAACATAAACTTCTCACTTGAAATTCTACTTGAAAATGCTTCACAGATTCCCGACAGAGTTCAGAACTCCAGTGAGAAAAGGACGTATTTCTTGATCCCACCTCAACTGTGGCTATATTCAGGGTGACCCGAAGCCACATGGGCGCAAATGCATTCAACAGCGAGTCCTCGGCTTGACTCTGAGCTGACCAAATCTTTACTGCAAAGTCACTCCTGACCCTATTCAACACAGGAGGCAAAAAATGCCAAGAAATAAAACTAAACTTTACATATATGGCCACATTTGGCGGATGGCTGGCATTCATTTGCAAACTTGGCTGGAGGTGCTGTTAACGTACATGCTAGCATATGGTTTTGCTAACAGGATAGGAAGAGAACAAGGACAATTTAAGCCATAAGCCCTTGTTTTGTTATTAAAAACTAGATCAAGTGCAGAACCACTACACCAGGAAAAAAAGAGAATCCAAGTCCACCAGGACAGTGTTTCCTATTGTGTAACGTATACTAAATCCTGATAAATATAAGAGTCTGAAGGACAATTCCTCTGCTCCTATACAACCACAGTATGCGGGTCCATCCGAGCCCTGTGCAGCAGACACTGCTAACAATGTTTATTATCTCTTTCTCTGTAAGTGACCAAAACAAGGTGCTTTATGGAGGCCTGAGAGCCCACAACAGATGGATGCCCATAATGTTAATGAAATACTGCCGTAATATTGTGACACATGCCATCTGCTGTGACAAAAAAAGGTGGCTGCACGCTGTGTGAGCGAATATGTGTTTGTGCAAGAGAGAGGCTAGGCTAACGAGAGTGTGTGTGTGTGTGTGTATGTGTGCGCGCGCTTTTGTTTGTGTTACAGAGGAATAGCTTAGACAGCGTGAATGGACCGCAGAAAGTGTGTGTTAGAGGAAAAAAACAGTGAATAGGTGTGTGTGAGGGACAGATTTTTGTGTGTGTGTGGGGTGTGATAAGCTTCTATGTATGATGCTTGGCAGCCACAGGAACAAATATTCACTGCCATGAATCATACACAAGGATAAAACAGCCCACACACACACACACACCCTCACATGTTAAATTTGCATAGCACACACACACACAGACACACACACACCTAAATGTAGGACAATCTCTAATTTGATTCTGCCCTGCTCCTTTGAGACGTAATTAAAGCATTAAAAAGCTTTGTGCGCTGCTGAGGCAATTGAGACAGTCTTCAGCGAATAAATGGGATTCATCGTTTCAGGAAATTGCTGCCCCACCCCCATCCCCCACCCAACCAACCCAAAGCCCACTCATCGTCACCCCCCCAGCACACACACACAGACACACACCATTCCTGGCCTCATCATCTGGTCCAATCCATGTGAAATCTACTGTGAACCATAATGTCTGTTTTAAATAAGAATCAGGATAAGGCTGTTTCTGCTCCGTAGATCAGTCGACAAAAGCAATGGGATGGGATGGAGATTACAGAGTGGGGTTGGTTGGGGGGGTGCTCGGCTTTGCTCACACACACACAGATCACAGTACAGTGATTAGACACACCAACAATGCATGAATACAGTAGAGCGTTTAGACACACAAGCAGAGTATATACACGAATACACAGCGAAGACACACACAATAACAGCGGGATGCGTTGGAAAACATCCTCCTCAGTATAAATCCTGCCTGAGGGTAGCGGCAGTGTGGGGATTGTATTTCCTGGAGCACTGCCTGACTGTTTACATCTCAGTTGGAGTGTGTTTGCGTGTGGTATACGTGTGTGTGTTTTGTTTGTTGGAGGGGGCAGGGAAGGAGCCTTGGCATTGTAATCACTCACTAATGACTAGATGTTATCTCACTCCCACTTTTAAATGAATGCAGAAGATGCACACTGACGAGCTGTTGGCCTATTTCTCAACGCCAGGTTGTCTGTTTGCTCCATAGCAACAGTCTCAAGGATGCCATTTGAGCTGTCCGCCTCTTCTGTCCACCACAGATTCTCACCGTCAAGAAGCCAGAATCAAACACATCATCCGAAATGACTTAAAAGAACGCTAAATGATCATTGACCTCTTTTGCTTGACTTTGGAGGCCAGATTACAAACTGTAGGGGTGTGAGTGCAGCATGTCTGCAGTCAGATAAAGACAAAGGATGAACCAACGCCATTTATCTTAAGACCAAGTACAAGTACTTGCATTTGGGTACTTGCGAAAACCGAGTACTAATAATAATAAAGGATTTCTACCTTAATAGTTACAGTTACAATAAAAGTCCACTGACAGTGACAGCTTGTAAAACATAAACTTTCTCTAACAGTTTAAAAGTGTTACTGTTTGATCAATTCACTGTTTCTGCACAGATTTAACACGTTTTCTTAATTACAGATAATAACAAATAATGTTATTATCTAACATATATACCATAAACAACATCAACAATAAAATCAGCATTTTTACAAATGGTAATTTGCTCTTTCACAGTGTGTGAACTTGAAAATTAAACTCTTTTTACTGTATTTAAATCGGCAAAAAATGTTTTATTTTACAGATATTGTAATAAAATATCTGTAAAATATCCTTTTCAAATGTTATTTTACAGACTTTGTGTTTTGTTAAATTACAGACAATATCTATTAAAATCCCTGAATTTGCATGTTAAAACTGACAATAACATCTAGATTAAAAATCAGTATGTTTACAGACAGTATTTGTTCTTTCACAATCTATGACCCAGAAACTGCATTATTTTAAAAAAGTTTTGTTAAATCACAAATATGGACAAACAAAAAAAACTGCAAATAATGCCAAATAACAAAAACAGTACTTTTACAAGCAATAATTTGTTCTTTTTATACAGTGTGACCATAGAATTACACTCTTTCACAATATTTAAATATGGTAAACATTATTTTACATATTTGCTGTTATTTTTCACTACTTTTTACAGTTTTGTAACACTACAGTATTAAAAAAAATTTAAATGTATTTTTTAGTAGGATTTTCTTTTTTGACAGTGTATGCTGCTTTCTGGTAGTAAAACTAAAGTAAACAACTCAATGCATTGTGAAGCTGATGAGGGATTCTGGTCAAAGTATCAGTGGTGAAGCTGAAGGCTGAAACGTTCTACAACAGACTGATAAAGTTCCTCTCCGGTCATTCTTTAAATCCCGAAAAACTCATATGCATATGAAACTTAAATATTTATTTACTTGCTTTAAATTGACTTAGATGTAGCTTCACACCTGCTAACATTTGACACTGTACAACTGTGCAAACACTGTAAAACTCCACTCTGCTACACAATGACAAGTTATTTCGCTCATTATTTTACTTCTGGCATATAAAAAGAACGCCATATGGGCATGTTAATGATGTAAAACCTTAATTTTCACCAGAGGTTTTTTATAAAGTTGCTTTAACATGGTGATGGTTCCACGGCACTGAGAAGGCAAAAAAATCCTACATAATTGGCAGCAGCTCGTTCTCATGAGTAAGAGCTTCAGTCATTTTTACTGGCCGCAGGTTATCTCTGCACCGTTTCTCTCACTTCCCCAGTGTTTGCTGCAAAGTTGATTGTTGCTATGTCCCGTTGCTACCATTAGGAAACTCCTTGAACCGTGTCTTCTATGGGTTATTAGATGTTTCATCAGACTGCTTGTGTTAAATAAGTCGTTTTTCACTTCTCTTTGATCATTTAGCAGCACAGGGCTCGAAGTCTGCTTTACTATTGCTGCTCATCTTTAAACACCTTCCAAGCCACTGACATTTCTCCTTTTTAAAATTCCAGCTCAACCAGTTTAGGTTAATGTAATGTTGCCATAAAGAGGTTGCTGTATCTAAAAGGTTTTATAATTACAGTACGTGATCACAACCCGATTCTGGCACTGGTGCCTTCATGACAAATGTCTCACTGATAAAGTAAAGTTTAGATGTGAAGACATGTTGCAGTACCTTTAGACTAAATCAACACAACATTACAATTGGAGGAGATCAGAAACAGCTCTTTTTGTCTCGAAAGTAAAGATTTCTACTTGCAAAACTTGCCCTATCATGTCTACTGTACTGCTGAACAGAACACATGGAGTATGCGTTTAACATTTTGGCAAACCTTTCAGCAAAAATCCATCATGACATGATTCACGCAGCCAGACGCTGAGAGCTTAAGCCGGCTGCTAATACACCAGCACCAAACAAGATCACATCCTCCATCTAAGAATAGCTCCGACCAAACAATTCCATCTAAATATCCCGGATTAATGTTTGGACTAAAGCATATGAGCCCAGTGATCTGAGAGAGGGACAGGGCTAACTGGCCCACATCCAAGCTCACCCCGGCCAACGCTGTCTGGGCCAGAAGGAAGCCTTGCTATGTTTGCTGCTCGGTGTGTGCATGTGTGTGCGAGGAGAGGCTAAGGAATAGGATTGTGTCTTCAGCCGCTCTGGACAGGGGCTTTAGAGCGTGGGGAGAGCCTAATCCTGTTTCGGCCAGGAATTTGATTTTGATTATTATCTCTCGCAAACCAAGCGGAGGCTTACCCCCATTTCTGCAGCGTTATCCCCACAACACACACACACACACCTCCCTCTTGGAGCCCAACAGATTTGACCTCGTTAAGACGCTTTAAAGGGGATTATTCTACTTTTATCACTTCGAGTGAAGTGCCCTTGCAAACATAGGCTTGGCATGGCTCGCCTTCCCTCCCCACTCTGCAGAACTATCTTGACCTCATGTGCAAGGCCAGCCAAGCGCACAGTACAAACATACACAAACATGACACTTAAGGCACACTGCCCTGCAAACACAGATGCACTTGCGCACAAAAATGCAGTGGAAAATACCTACACACACACACACACAGGCATGTACACAAATAGAGCAAACATAAAGTGGGGGAGGCATACTGTAACACACACGCATACAAACACACACACACGCACACACGTATATACACACACACCACAGGAAAAGAGTGCAGAGATTGCAAAGCCAAGGGAAATGGGCAATTTGTCAAGAGTGGGGAAAGTGGTGAGGCCGACAGGACTGTGGGTTTGGAGACCATGGCTGAGATTAAAGCCAGGCTCGCAGAAGGGGGGCTTTAAGATTACACCCAGTACGGTTGTGTGGATGATTGATGCCTGCTTGTAAAAACCAAGGTTATTACTTACAACAGCCAGCGAAGGAGGAAAGACAGAGAGGGAGGAAAGGAAGATTAGTCCCAAAGTTCGCAACAAGTAAGTGGACAATGAAAGCAGAAAGCCGGAGTGCCTGCATGTGGGCGACACCAGGGAACATGTTTTATCTGCTCAATGGAGGAACCAGCTCTAAAGTTCTTATGTGTGCACATATTAAAAGTTTTAAAAGCTTGGAATAATTCAATAGCTTCCCCTGACTCATATCAAAGTAATTTAATTTTAAGCATATGTTAAAGAGTCCCAATGTATTCTTAATGTAGAAAATGATGAAATGTCAGTATGTTTTAACTGTGGTCATGTTAAAACCAACAGAATGCTTCAGTGTCCAAAAAGTGCTTGTCAGATTGTTAAACAGGGTCTGAAGTTCCTCCCCTACATGTTTAATATGTCACAAGTGGCGCCAATGTGTTCGCCCTGTTTCGCAGCTTTCCAAAACCAACGTTCACTTCACACATATACAGGATTTTGATCTCTCTCAACAAACTGCTTGGACTTTTGCTTTCAAACTAATTTCTTTCAAGCGTACCCATGTCTTTAGCGTCTGTCTTTTTGCCAGTGCCAACACCAATGCTGAAGGCTCCGCTCGGAAAAAAACGCAGGATGATTTGTTCAACTTTTACAACAGCACAAAGCTCAGATATGCAGTGACATAAACATCATAATTATACCATTAACATTGCAAGTCTGTAGTTGTAAAACAGTCTAATGCCTCATTTACTCCTAGTTTTTCCTCCTAGCTTCATGCCCATAAATCCGTACAATATTTGTACTGTGCCCCCTGGTGTTCAACGCAAGGAAATGCACTTCATTACGGATGGATGGAAACTTCACTTCAAAGGCTAATCGGAGGTTATCAGCTTTTACAGTTGTGTTTTATGGAATATGTGCATGAAGTTAGCTAAACAAGGTTGCTTTGTAGTTACACATTCACACAATTTGGCTGTCAACATAGTCAAGCAACTGAATAGCCTGTTAGCTAATTAATTTTTCCAACTTTATGGCACACATTTCACTCTCATACACTAGTGTGTTCATACCACTCTGTACATACTGATAATTCTGTTTATACCGTAACATCCTGTAGATCCCATACTGTAAATAATGCACTTTACTACTGCTTTTGCACTTCTGGTTAGATGTTAAATGGCATTTCCTTGTCTTCGTACTTTGTACTCGGTGCAATGACAGTAAAGTCGAATCTATTCATCTTCTCTGTAACTAACCGCAGAAGATTAAAGGTTTCAATATACTCGATGCAAATTCCAGACAGTAAAAAAAAAACAAAATGAGGAGCTTCACAAACACGTCAGAGATCACAAAGGCTCTCATAGGAATGGGTTTCAGTTGATTCATACACATAGGTGTGTGGGAATGAGGCATTACAGTGCCCAGAAAGCCTTCAAAGTCCTAAATATCTCATTGAATCTGGCCCTCTCAGATCTGAATACTTGTAAACATCGAGGAAAATTCATTAGTCTGGGTGACACAACTGCCAATATCAAGCAGTTTTAATAATAATGGCTCTAGCAGGTGCTGGTGTGCACAGCAGGGTGGAGACAACACCTGCCAACATGGATTCTGAACACAACATGACAGGAATCAGTCCCGTTTCATAGTGAACGTCTCTCCTCACCAGCTCCCCGCTTCAAGGGAGGTTTTCATCACCTCGCTGTGAATTCTCATGGCATCTAAATGGGATCTGGGTGGGGATGAGGCGGCGTGTTGTTTCAGTCGCGGCCTTACTGCTCTTAGGAGCACAAACAGAGCAGCTAATTCTCTTGTCTGAACTGGTGCAGTGTGTTGCGTTTTGGCAGGTCTACGGGCCGAGGCCGGGCCGGGCCAATCAAGCCGCCTCCCCGTTGAGCCGCTTTGTTCCAGCCCATCGCACCGTTCTGCTGTGGGGAAGGGTTACCCCACCTACCACCACCACCGCCACCACCACCACCAGCCTCCTTTCTTCCCACCTCCCACATTCTCCTCCTTGGAATCCACTACTGAATACTGATGCAGTTCCTCCTTTCTACCACCCCCCACGTTCACTCCCACACAAAAATACACACTCGCTACCCAATGAGCTGTTGATTGCATTTCACACAACACACATGAGCACAAATTCAATACCACTTTACTTTTTTCCTCCACATCTTTCAGCACAGCAGACACACAAAAATCTGCATATATGCTAAAAGAGAAAAACGTATACAGACAACAAAAGGCCATACCACACAAACAGAGCTGTCAATTACTTATGAATTTGTGAAATAACAGCCTATGCAACATTCCACCTCCACATCGACAGGCAGGCCTTGTCCATAAATGCAGCAGAAACACACACACTCACACTTGCACACGTATTCACATCAGTAGCTCCTGCAGACTTGAGCAAAACCAAAAGCATGGTAGAACTCAGCTGACATCTGTTTTTTATTTATATCCACCTTGTTTCTGGTAAATTCGCTGCGGCACTCTGTGTAAAGCAAAACGACTCAAGAAGACAAAGGAGGTACGGATACAAGTGAGCTTTCATTTCAAGAGACAGCTTCGGCTTCTATGTTATAATTACAAAGTAAAATTAACTTTTACCAACTTAATTATTAGAATTCGTAAAAAAGTGCATGACATTTTCTGTACATGCCACTCATCTTAGTTTCTTTCATAAAATACCAATTTACACCAAAGTAAATTATGTATTTTATCAATATTATAATACACAGCTTGGTTGGTCTTCTCAATACATTTCATGACAGCAATAATTCACATACATAATAATCTGTCTTTGCCCTGCTTGTACTATATGAATATGCTATTGCTTGTGTACGTTTACTTAATCTATGAATTTATAAACTGTTCATGTAAATTTCTCTTTCATTTATTTCCATCTACAACAACCACCAAGGTGAAAGTTCTGTAACTGATTGGCCCAGCAGGGAACTGCATCATTCACAGTTTTCTGTCACCTTGATTTAGTATTTCCTCCAACCCGAGGTTGCTCTGGCGTTCACTGTGAACTCTGAAAGGATGGTGCATGACTGTAAATTCCTCTTTGCGGTCGTGCTTCCGAATGATGTCTGGGATTAGGTCGCAGCTTTTTAAGGGTCACTTCCTTAGACTTCCGGAATTGGAGGGAAATGACATAAAAAATGACCTACGTCAATATGTCACATGTCAAGTGTACAGCTGTACAACCCATCTACAGATAAGGAAAAGTCCATAAGCACTTGTGACACTCAGGATAAACAGGGCTTGACATTGAGGCTTGTCCGGTACAAGTGGATTTTTCATACGGCAAGTGGAGGAGAAATTTACTTTCCCAAGCAAAAATGTCAGAAACAACAAAGAAAAAAAAGTGTGTCTTTGAGTAATGTGCCACTTATATTGACCTATTTTGTTAAATTATTAGCTGCTACATTAAGAATACTGACTTCAAACTGATTCTTTCCTCACGATACGTCCAACTCAGAAAGCCTTGATGGACCAACGTTTTACAGTCGAAAGATTTTACGTTCCTTAAGGCACCACAGAGACGCCGGGAAAAACACAAAGGACAACATTACAATGGCACCGCACGAGCCAAAACGAGAATAAAAATTCACGAACAGCTGGAAAGATGAATTCAATTGGGTGCATTTCTGGTTAATGTACTGCCTTGTGTGGCGGGGGGCAAAACAACACAGCTGACAGATAGTCCCATTAACTATCTAGCATTAGCAGCTGTGCCATTCACTATAACCCTTACACTAAGCTACAAACATAGCTAACTGGAGCTGCAAATCTCTCATGTTAAAAAGTAAGATACTGTAATTTTCACCAGACAAATCCCGGACAAAACGTCGAGCCCTGCTGTGTTTGCTTAGTCGTGCATATATTTTGGACCATAAACAGCAAATGTGTTATTGTACAAGCAGTGCATTAAGAAATCTTAGGGGAAACTGCAACTACAACTGCAGGAAAACCCAAATACAAGTAAGCTGATGTGGAAATATTGCTGTGTTCATTAACGCAAAACACTCTCCGGAAACAGACTAAAAAATAAATCATGATGTGGATGAAGCATGTGGAATGAACTTTAACTGAACACTGAAGATTCTGGCCAACTGAAGAGATGAAAAATGATGAAATAACATGATTCACAACACGTTCACGTAGCCGTAGTGGATAGAAACAAATAGATTTTCTTTTGCAGATTTACTGGAAATGTGGTTACATTTGGGTTGAGACCATGAACCATGACAACATACAAAAATGCAAACTATTTTATATAAAAATGCATATACCATACACAGATCTGTTGTAGAAGGGTTCTAGCGTGCTTCATGCTATGACCCACATATGATCTACTCTGCAGGTATGTGTCTACTGTCAACAACAATTAAAGTGTACAGATTTCTACAAGGAAGCACACAGGAAGGCTGCTGCAGAAGTAGCAATCACAAAAGTCAAATGTGACATTATTCAGTGCGTTAAAACATTTATAATCGGTGTATGTTGGCATTGTAATTTTTTCTAGTTGCTGTATAATTATCTGTTCGTAAAGCCCACCACAGGAATCATGTAGCCAGCTTAAACAAGGTATAAGAGCCAATTCATGCTTTTGCATTCGTGTGCAGAAACCATTGTGAACTTGAAAACAGACTGTGGACGCACACATGGTTCTGTTTATACCACAGTATTGCACCTCATTTCAAACAAGTAGTTCAATGTGTATCCTTCTCTGTCTTACTTAGTCTAAAGATGGATTTATGGCTCATTGTTGGTGCTAGTTTGTTCAAAGACGAACTTGCGTGGAATCTTCCAACCAGCCAACAGCGCATTTTCCATCAACGATGCTGCTATGCTTAGTTCAAATGCTTATTTGGTTAAAAAGTTGGCTTGAACCACAAAGGCTCTTTTGATGTGATAACCAATCCATGAGCTTATAAGCACTGCTGGCGCAAAAGGCAGTAATGCTCGCCCACGTGGTGATTTCGATAGAGATAGACAGATACTTGAGAAAATTCAAGGTATCCAGTAGCTCATACATATTACAAAAATAAGGAAACACAAGGTGCACATCATGCTGATAGAAAACGCAAGTTAAGTAGCAAGAATAAACGAATAGTGCTAGTGGAGTATAACAACTATTTTAAAGTATGAATACAGTATGACAATAAAGATAAGCATGCACTCTACTACACTCAGCTATGGCTTCTGTATTTTCCACAGCAAAGGCAAAAGCAAAAGGAACAACAACAACATAGCATACATTTCCTATTATTCCACAACAGGTGGACGCCCTTGCGCAAAGCTCTACGTAGCACCAACTCAGTACCAATACAGCACCACAACGCAGTACCATGATGGAGCCTTAAGTCACAGTGCTTGTGTTCAACAAGAGAGGGGCTGCACCAGTCTACACCCCTCCCTTTCAACCAACCCCAAAGCATTTTGACAATCATCCACTGTGGCCCTTCACAAAAATCAACATCACCTGTGACCCGTGGCCTCAACTCGGCCACTCAAAAGCCGGGCCTCCTGCAGGGTGGTGGCGCTCGGAGGGGGGCCGTGCAGGGCTGTGTTTGTCATGCTAATCAGCTGGCCTAACCTTACCGACCCAGACATCTGCTGGCCTGCGTGTGTCAAGCCCCACATTCAATTTGTCCCCCAGATACAAAAAGCAGATAAGACCCTTGAGGCTGGTAAGAATGTCTGTGTATGTGTGTGTTCTTGTTGTTGACGTTGCGAGGGGGGGGTATCCTTTTATTTCTATGCATGTACTGGAGCAATAATTATCAGCAGAGAAGCGATGCATGGTTGTGTGTGTGTTTGTTTTCATGCTTTCTTCAGTGTGTATTTGCGTGCACGCACTAATGTCCAATACCCCCCGCCAACACACGTCTGAAACACACACACACACATACAGGAACGTGCATGTGTGTGTGCAGCAGAGCGACGAAGCAGGGGCGGGGGGAGTTTGTTTAATGGGCGAGACAGGGGACCATGGGGATTAAGCTCCCCCCAGCTGGAGGCTTTAGAGGAAAGGCTGGGGGCTGTTCTGTTAATTCAAGTGGGCTTAATAATGCCTGTGCACCCTCTGCCCCTGACCCTCCCACCACTACATTAGATCTGGGAGGAAGCGCATGATAAAGGCAGACAAGCAGGAGGGAGGAGGTTTTGTGTGTGTGTGTGTGAGTGTGTTAGTGTGTGTGATGTGTGTGATGTGTGTGCGTACAACCTGTGGCCATCTCTACAGTCGAACACGGGGCTCAGGGGACTCGAGAGATTTCGCCTCCGTACTACTCGTGCTATTCTCCGGCTTTGGCACCGGGCCTTTCTGTTGCTCCACTTTCACGCCACAGCCAGCTTTGTTGGAGCTGCATTAGGATTAATCAACACCCAAACAATATGGCAAATGCTGTCAACTGGGTCAGGCACTGTGCCACGATCAAATGAGGCTTTTCCCTCTTAAACCAATGAACTGTGCCCATAACCTGCAACAGGGGGATTAAAATGTGCCTATTGAAATAAGAAAAAAGACACGTGAATCCCTGCTAAACCTTGGAAACTTCAGGATTCTTTGTGCCTAAATGAGACAACTATGTGAAATAAACTAAACCACTGCTTGTCGGTTTTCTTTTTCAGATAAAATAACAAGGGCTTGGTTTACAAGAAAATAAATCCCAGCAAATATGGCATCACAACAACTTGTTCTGCACCCATATAACCAAAACAAAACAGTCCACTGGAGAATTTTAACCCATATGGAGCACCTGTGAAAAGAAATAGCAGCAACCATCCAAACAGGGTAAACTGGTCGGACTCTTATGCATGCATACGAAACGGCTAAAAGCTGATTATCCTCAACCATTAGGCCTTTCACATGCATTTTACATTAACGAAATAAACTGCTTAACGTGTCTCAGCAAAAGGCGAAAGCTTTTATGATTCACACAGGAAACGCCTTAACATTTATGACCACACATCACCCACCAACACTGCCTCTTCTGACAGCGCTCTGCTGCTGGAAATTAGAAAAAATCCAACACAATATCCATTAGGGCTGCACGATAGTGGGAAAAAAATGACTGCGAAATCTACTGCGATATAAAAGAATACAGGAATCTTCATCAGATGACTTTAAAGCGGTCAGGCAAATAAGTCGTGCTTCCTTATGTGGTGGCAAAAAACTGCAAGATACTGTCGACAGAGTCTCTGCTTTTGGTCATCATCCTCCTATTTGTGGCTGAAATATTCCTCGACGACTGATGCTGCTTCTTATTGCAACTAAATCTTGCTTTTCAGTGTTATGTCGAGCGCAAAAAACTCAAGAGTATCCAAGAAACCCTTAAATCAGACTAAATTATGTCCTATCAGGCAGACTTCTCTTGTAGGGTAGTGATGAAGAATAAGAACCATGTGAGTTTCCTTGTTGTAAAAAAGGTAGATGATTATTCCACCTGATCACAACATCGATGCTGAATCAATATATTGTGTAGCCCTAATAATCACTGTAGAAATGTGAAGCTTTTGTTCACATTACTTGCTAGAAACTGCGCCATCGTGACAACATGGTGAGAAATGAAAGCAGATTCAGTGGTGACTAACTTCCAGAGATCCATCCTCTGTCATTAAGAGGCAGGTCTCATCCTCCATCTCATTATCTTTGACACTTATATCTATAAGAGGGTCACACATTCTCGCCATGCATCGACCCCTGTGAGCAGCAGTAGATATATACGTATGCATGTACAGTAGGTTTCCCTGCAAAACCGCAGCGAATGGAGCGATTGGTTGTCGTTGGTTAAGACCGAACCAGCTGCAGCGCCGGTGAAGAGACTTGTTAAATTCCCAAAACCCCATTTTTAATCCTGTGTGCTGGGTCTTAATACTCCAATCAAGCAGCATAAGGGCACTCAATTGGATTAGAAAAATAACCTCCTAGACAGGCGGGCAGACAGGCAGGCAGGAGTGGAGTGGCCCAGCTGCTCTCACCTTGGAAAAGGTCGCTGAGTTCTCACCCCATCAGGAGGTGACTTTCAAACAAAGGAAAGGGGGTTAATTAGAAAGCAGGGGCTCCAAAGCGATGAAGATTTTCTTGAATGTGGAGAGTGTGCAGGTGAGTACAATCAGTTTTAAGACATTCTAAAAACTGCACCCATGCTGTACAACCTAACAAAAAGGCTTGAGGATCTTCAACACTGGAGACAAATGAATTGCACGACTTCTCCTCCATCACTTCTCGCATAAAGAAATCCACATCTCTTTACGATAATTCACATGATGTTGTGCCAACCAGGACTTTTTATTTGTATTCACATCTGATACAGGCTTCAATCTTCTTCATGACAAACAATTACTCCCACCTGGCAAAGACTACACTTACTTTTCTTTCAATAAACTGCTTTATTTGACAAATAATCAAAGAATGTCTCTTTCATTTGCATTAATTCCAAATGATTTGACTTCGACATTGCTGATCAGTCTCACGTTGCCTGCCGGTACACAGTACATCAGGAGACAATTCACAAAAGCAAACTAGGGTTCCCTTTGCTGAATACTGTGGATTTTCACCTTCAACCAAAAGAATTCGGACTAAATCTGCACGTCTTTAGAAACAGAACAACAGCAGTCAGGATGAAGTATGAGAAATACAAAACGAGGAGTCCTTGAAGCCTGTTTCTCAGAACCTACCTGTATTCAACATATTATTCATTATTATACACTTAAGTCTAACTGACTGGAGAGAGAAATGCTTCCCATACAGTTTGGATGATACCTATTCCGTGTCTAGCTGTGTGATCATTTCATTTCAAAGAAGCAACATTAGGGTTGGATTTCACGTACAGATATTCAATAGAGGAGGGCATTTGTATCGATTACACACAGTTTATTCTTTTCTTTTTTTTCTAGATTGACCAGAATATCTATTTTCAGGATATTGCAGTTGAAGCTGTCGGGAAGCACCACTTATACAGGATTTTGCCGATCTGACAAGCCAGGCTGCAACAACCAGAGGTTCCCAAATCCTTGCATCCTGCTTCCTAGTCTGAAAACGAACATCAGCTGGCTCACATCAGCAGCAGCACCACAGCACAGCGAAATCAGGCTGCCACACAGACCGACTGCCAAAGGGCAAACCATTCATGTCACAAGACATTCAGGTTCTGGCTTCAGCAAACAAACCTTCACCCTTCCTGCAGTAAAGGAACTAGTGATGGCAGCAAAATGTTCCCAGGGAGAACACAGTCTTCTTTTTGTTGTTGTATTTACCTGCACAAACACCTTTGTGTCGTATTTGCGTTTGTAAAGTGCAAGGTGACGTGTCATCCAAAACAAGGAGGTGGTAACACACCAGCAGGACACCAAATCTGAGATGTGGTCAGGTTTCTCATTAGACCATGCTTGATGAATGGGACTTCTTTTGTCATTTTAAGCCTGAGCAGCAGGCAAAGATAACAATTATCTAATCTGAGCCTCCAGCTAATAGACACACTACTCGAAAGCCGCCCTGACAAGAACTAGATAGTTCTACGGAGACGAGTGACACAGTTCTGCCAGTCACTAAACATAAATGTTTGACCAATGGGCTGAGAGCCCTCATCACTGATGAATGCATGGCCTGGACCGAGTTTCTGTTACCATGGAAACTTGAGATTTAGGGGAACAGAGGAGATGTGCGCATTTTCCAGTCATAAAAAACACCCACCTGCAACAGTGTACAGTTCACTGTGAGAGGACACCACTGTCATTCTGGTTTCATCTTTCTGAGAAATGTTACAGCTGGGCTATGGCTTTCTTAAAAATCTGATTTTTGAGGGATGCAACCAACAAACTAACTAAAACCTTAGTACAAAATCATACCAAACATGACAGCATTCATTTACATTCTTTGATTTGGAGGATGGAAGAAAGTTTAACAGCTTTTAGCCAAAATAAAAGCTTTTTTTCCAACTGTCAAATCAAGTCACACATCCTCTGCAGAACTAACAAATGCAGTTGCAAAAATGTTATGTCAAAAAAACAAACCAACATGCCATTACTGTCTGAGAAGAAGTTGCATGCATAATTTCTCCTCCTACCTAACTAACCTGCCTGACACTTCCTCCACCTAATTTCCTGAACAAATGTCAAATTAAAACACACTTACTGAGTGTCTTGATTGTGGAAACATCATGTCAGGTCCTCGTTTGTTGCTTTCCTTCCCAAACACGGTTAACTGTGTGCCCGGTGTTTATATTTTCCCCCTGCGTTGGTCCTTTGTCCACAGCTAGCTCAGCCTTACAGGAGCTGTCCAGCGTTAGCAGGGTGACTAGCTAACGGTAGCTAGCGGACCCCCCCTTCCCCCCGGAAAAAAATTAAAATTAAGCGGAAAATAAGTGATGTAGTTTAGCGAGAGGAGAGAGTCGGTGTGTTATCATTCAGCTGAACCTGTCCCGACCCCGTATTCACTGTGTCCGCCGGCAGGAAGCCACCATCAGCGCCGTTGCTCCTCTCCGGCTAAAGCTAGCTAATTCTTCAAAAGCTGTCAGTCAAAATGATTCATCGCTGTTGCGAGCTTTCCGCCTTGAACGCAGCAGCGGCAACGGCGCGGAGCCCGACGCATGTAAATTAATGAGACACAGCGGTGCTCGGACGCGACTAGCGGACACGGAGCGGAATCTTTCTTCTGTCGCCTTCCGTTGGCCCTTCGCAGCTTTTTCTCTCTTTTCCCAGCCGGCTGCGACCACACCAATGTGAAAAAAGTGAAGAAATAAAGCGGCTCAGGAATAACAAAATGTCTGCGGGTTCGTTTAAGTTGAAGCGGCTACAAATTAGTAGCGCGGAGTGCGGTGGAAATTTCAAAAATCAGTGTTGCCGCTAAGACGGAAAAAATCAACTTGAAGCCGAAAGAAACGTTCTCCCGGCTCGAGTTAAACTCTCCACGTTTATCCCTTGAACCGAGCGGCGCTGGGGAATCAGAGCGGATTTGGCAGCGGGTTTGTGGAGCCAGAAAGTCAGTCCATTCCTGGAGCTGGAAGGTAGAGACGCGACGCCCCACACAGAAGCAGAGCGGCTAGAGGAGCGGCGGAGCGGATCTACGCGCCGCGGATCTACGGCAGCGGCACCGATGTCTGGGCAGAGAGCGCCCCGTGTGGACAAGTCGGAGAACTGCAGCTCAGTGTGGCGGACTGAAGAAACAGGAAGCAAGTTTATTTACATTATTTACTGCATTTAGCACCTTATCATACAAAGATGTGAGTCAAAGTGCTTTACAGGAAAATATAAAAGATAAAATATAAAATACAGCAAATAAAAGTATAAAAACAGCACACAAATGTTGAATAAAGTGCATACATATTTTATAGAGTAATTCCACTCAACTAAAACTGTGCAAAAATACAAACAATGAAAAAACAAATAAACAGAAACGTGTAAAAACTCATAAAATTCAATACAACCGGTCTTAAGAAATACTACTTTTACGTTCCATCTAGATTTTCAGTTTTTGTTGACGTCAAAAAGTTGATGATTCCACCGATTATTATTGAGGTCATTGTGGGTTTGGGTTCTGTACAGGACTGTATTAAATTTACTAGTATTAGTAGGCAGTTTTGACCAGACTTTATTAAAATAAATATGATTAATTAAAACCTTTATTGTCACTCAGGCTGTGCGTCAAAAGATGTGGAGCAAAATGTCATTTCAAAGCATCTGAATCACAATAAAAACACTACAAAACAGGTAATAAAGTAGAGACCTGTGTGAGTAGAAATGGGATTTAAATCCAATAAATAAATAAATATACTATAAATACTTCACATAAAATCCATTGAATATTTTATTTGTTATTTGGAACCCAAATATGAGTTTTGTTAAGTATTTTTGAGTGAATGTTACATGTATATTTCTGTACATACATCATTCATACAATTTTTATTCATTTTCTAAAATAAATAATACAAAATACTGGCAACACTTTGAACTGTAATGCCGTCCAGTGCACCAACATCCACTATGGTTCAGTATTTAGCTGAGTAAAATGATCGCCTTTTTGGTAATGTCAGCAAAAAGTGTAAATGTAGAAGCTTCATAAAAGAAAAAACTATGGCAGAGCTGCTGTATTGGATCGGATTAGATTCACAGATGTACTAATAAAGTGGTCGATGAGTCTAACTACTGTATATACACTGATCAGGCTTAACACCATGAACACCTGCCTAATATTGTGTTGGTCCCCTTATGTGCTCAAAAATGCTCTGAACCACTGGACATGGACAAGAGGACCTCTCAGGGTGTCCTATGGGGTCTGGAACCAGGACGTTGCCACTGGATCCTTTGGGTGCTCTGACTTGTGCAGTGGGGCCTCTGTCAATCAAACTTGTTCCACTGCATCCTGTTGATGCTTGATCACAATGGGGTGTAGGAAGTTTGGAGGTCAAATCAACATGTTGGGCCATTGTCATGTTCCTCAACATGTTCCTGATGGGTTGATGTTGTTTCCATGTGGTGGGGTGCATTTTCTTGCAGGTGTAGTCCAGTACCATTTGGGATTTCCATTTGCATGAGGGAGTGTGTTTGTTGTGGGACAATGTTTATTTGGGTGTCTAAGTCTCATCAACATGGATGTTAAAATCCAAGGTTTTCCATCAGAACAGCACATAGTACCAATATGATCAATGTTATTCACTTCACCTGTCAGTGGTCATGATGTTGTGGCTGATCGGTCTATGTTAATGTATATTTTTACATGTTAAAGTCTCTATATATCTCACATATACTGATCATAAATAAAAACACATGTAATACTTTATTAAACTCTATTGATCATTTTTAACATGGAGGTAATGAGGATTTGTTATTGCAGCACTCTGCATCTCTACAACAGAATGGAGCAACCAAATATACTGGAAATGATAATGAGCAAGTCAAGTGTGGTGTCACAGACCAGAATCCACAAGTCACTGTTTTCCCCCTCTTCCTGAACGACTCGTTGAAGATGATGGACATTTTAGAGGTCAGGATCACGTTGTTGGACATCCTGAGGTGTCTGAGATGATTTCTTAGACAGCAAATGGTGTAGTTGAGGACATTCTTAACTGACAGGCAGCATCCAGAAGCCTGTTCTCTTGTTTCTCGTCATCAGATTATTACAATTAACCTCCATGTTAGGGTTTATATTCACTGGTCAAAGGACTGTCTGTTGTCGGTCACGTTATCTGATCGTTGCATTTTAAAATCACACGAGAATTTGTGATCCAAAACTTTTTCTGCACAATTAGGTAGATTTGAACTTTGTCTAATCATAACAAAAAAAATTACATATTTAACTTTTTTCTCCATGTCAGAAAATAAGACTGTTTGCAGGCCGTGCTTGTATTTTTGTTCAGTGTAGACACAAGAGTCTGTTAACAGTACAGTAAAATATTTACTCTAAGTGTACTTTATTGTATGTGTCTGATCCTTGCATGGTCTTAGGCTGGATTTTAGACATACTGAGCCCCAGATATCGCAGAAAATTCTGACTAGCTTAGAAAAAAGAAAGAAAAAGTTTGATATTTTGCTGTTTAGTTTTACTTCCTGTCATTTTTATTACCCTACATAGGCTAAATGGGGCAATTCTGGTAGAGAATACAAAAAACCCTTTTAATTTGAGTTATTTCAGTCACATTTTAAGGTGTTAATATCAAAATATTTCAGATTTACACTTACAAAGACAAGCATTATGTAACATGTGTACAACTGTAGCACGTAAACTCACTTTTCCGTCATTAAATCCACTAAACTCCTACACTCCTAGTTGTGTTTGCCCCGTTACCGTGATTGAGTCTACAGTTTTGCGTGACGCTCGCCGCTTCAGAGTGGAAGCTCCTCCTCATTAAATGTTAACGTCATCCTGATACTTGAGCAGCGTTTTGTGTCAGCGATGACTCACGGTCGCTTATCAGGAGGAAACCATCAGACTGTCAGACAGTCACAACATTCGCTGCTGCAGGGAAGTGAACCGGTGACCTCCCATCGCCCCTGCAAGGATCGTATCTGTGCTTATTTTTAGTCCTTTTAAACTACAAGGGTGTGGGTATTTTTCAAGCAGATGCTGGGAAAGACATGAAGGAGAAAAATGTGGCACTAATGGATATTATACCTTTATAAGTGGTACAGTTCTTTTAATTACAGCATGCAAGAAAATGAGTTGGAGGAAAACGTACAAGGAAGCAAGAAGAGAGTATAGGAACATATTTTATTCCAATTTAAAACATTTAAAGGAGAAGGCTATGTAAAAATCATTTTCATGTTTGAATGAGGTTCAGGCAACAGTGGTTGAAATGAAACATACAAAAAGAGAAATATGGCTAAAATACTGTAAATCAATAACCATTAGGACCCTTTTCTCGAGGGCGTTGCATGAATAGAGTATCTCACCCACCCACTCCCTCCCCCGACCTGACAAACACATGCAATTAAAATGACACTTATCTTAAAAACAGCAGTTCATCATTAATCTTAAATATAGAATAAAATTGTCCTTTTTTTCTTCTTTTCTTGTTAATTAATCACATACTTAGTGTTTTTTGTTTTTAAAAACCGGACCATGAAATTCACAGGCCCTCTTGATTTTTCACAACATTGGCACTTGTTAAAGAGTCTGGCTTTACAAAGAAAGGGGATTGGCACACTCATTGTACAGAATTTACATTTGGTATACTTAAAAAAAAAAAAAGAAGAAGAAAAAAAAAAATCAAACAAAAATACATTACTTTCAATTTGTACACCACTACACAAAGTTTATTTCAACTCTTAAAAAAGAAAAGTCTGTCATCTTAAGTGGTCCTAAATACACGTGTTAAGGTGTGTCAACCTTTACAAAAGAAAACAAGATGCAAAGATAGCTTTTTAATATCACTGTTTTTGTCCATCCGTCGAACCAGAATGGATCTCAAGCTTAAGCGAAAAGAACCGTCAAAGTGTACACACACATACACACACACCTCGGAGTACCAACGCTCGAATGGACGTCTAAAGTTGCGTGAACGCAGGCCCATCGCAGTGCTGCAGTTTCAGTGCCTTCGACCCGGGGAAAGAATACACAGTCCGATCAAAGAAAGGAGGGGGAAAAAGAAGAGAGACAGAGTGGAGAACAGGCATCATTCATCCACTCGCCGCCAAAATACGATTTCAGTACCTTCGCTTGGCAAGTGTTTCAATAAAGACGTTAATACTGAGGCTTAACGCGCATTTGGAAAACCCTAATGTATGAATTAATGCAGTGACTTCTGCGACTTAAATCTGGGTCAAGCTAATTTTTAATGTCGTTTCTGCTGATTGATTCTGCTTGGCACAGTGTTTTGTACTGGATTGTCGTACAAACCTTCTCTAAAAGTCATCGGGATGAAGGATTTTAAGCAACTGAGCTACCTTTAGTGCAGCCATGTGACTTTCTGCAAAGTTGACCAATGCAATAAAGACTACACCACCATGCTGACCTTCATTTTATCCCCACAGAAGCCCAGTCGAGTCCTTTTGCAGGACCACAATCCACCTACACGAGCATGAAGTCAGTTGCAAATCAGGGAAAACATCACTGTGATTTCTGAGCAGAGAAGCAAAACACAAAACTGCCAATTAGTGCATTCGTCCACATGTCAAAATCCACTAAATTAGTGAGTGTGAAAAGCATTGCAGTCGGAAAAACAAGGCCTTTAAACGTCGGCTGAAGCACCAAAAAGATTAACCCTTTTACCAAATGGAAAAAAACACGAGATCGCAGCCGAAAGCAAATCAACTTCTCCAAGCCAGAGCTCTTCAATGTCATTTCAACTCATAAAAAATGTGGCACTTAGCATGAATATACGTCCGTCCTTCATTAAACGTCTCAGAATGCGTGTGAAAATTACTCTCGCGGGGTATCTGCGACTAAAAATCAAGGCCGAGTGATGCACAGGGCGAGTAGATTCCACTGAAAGAGCCAATTATTATAAGGTTTTACTGTAGAAAAAAAAAATCACAAGCACATTTGCCGTTTATTTGGCAAATCATTTCAAATACAGAGAAAGAGTGCAGCCGGATGTGCAGTAATTTCTTTGATGTTTCTCTTTCAGCGAAGGTCAAAATGTCCCAACACAGCCAACCATGGAAACGCGACCAATGTAAGAGGAGAATATGCAGGAGCGCAACGTGAAAAACATGACAAGAAGGATCAGCACGTCAAGAGGAGCAACAGGGCGGTTAAGGTGCGACAGCTGGGACACTGAAGATGTGCTATTGCACCTCCGGGAAAAACCCCCACTTCTTTAAAAATGAGCTATTCTCCTCCTCTAAAGGCAAAACGAACAAAGAGCCAAACAGCCGCCAGGACTTCCTTTAGGAATGTCGTGTCGGCCTCTGTGGACTTCTGCATCCCCGACCCCTCCAAAAAAAAACAAAAAAAACACCACCTCCATCTCTGAAACCTGCAAACGTCACCCCTCAACAGGATGTCAACACACTCATATTCAACCCCCCCCCCCTCGACCCTATTTATTAATTAATTGCACCTTTTGCCTCTATGCCACCCATAGAGTCCTTTCATTTTCTACCAAAGCTGCTAGGAGTAGCCCTTGTGATGAGAAAGTTATGAAAACTTACCTGAATTACATTGTGAAGACAAAAAAAAAAACTTAAAAAAAATAGCCAACTTCCATCAACTCTCAGCTTTTAATGGAATATTTAAACAGCCAATCAGGCGAGACGCACGACCGATATGGGATTGGTACCAAGAGCCAACGCATATCCTTGAAAATTACAAAAAACAAAAACAAAAAAAAAAAAAAGAAGCAAGCATCCCGCAACCAATTTTTTTTTTTTTCATTTTTCCTATTTGCATAAAGCACAAAACCTGACACGGAAAACTTTTTGTGTTTTTTCTTCCCGCACCCGCTGTCAAGCATTTTTCCAAAAACAGAACTGCAACAACTAAATATATGAAGCATCATTAGAAAGATAGAACACTTGTCCATAAAATAGTTTTGATATTTTACAGCAGTATAAAATCTCCTCCCATCTCCCCGAGGTTGGAAAAACTTGGAGCTGAAACTCGGGAGGAAGTCTCATTTTACTGTATCAACAAACACGCGGATCTGATTGATAAATTAGATATACAAAAAAAAAAAGAACTATTTACTCTCTCGCTGTCTGTTTGTCAAGTGTCGGCCGAATGGGAAATAAAAAGGTGGAGAAAAAGCCGATCTCGTGACCAGCTTGTGACTGAAGCTAAACTGGCAGCGCAAAAGCTTTAATTCATCTACAACCGACTATTGCACCGGACTGATCTGGTATCATCATTCACACGTTGTGCACAGGAAAACAAAGTCTTCTCACCATCGAAGGAAACAAAACAAATAATAATCACAGTACTGTTTACATGTGTGATTCGACATAAAGAAATGCCACACGGAGTGAGCCGCTGTGCCGTCAACATCTGAATGATCCAGCAGGAGAGAAAAACGAAATTTGGCAACACCGATTCCCAAATGTGTTTTCTTAGTGTCCACGTAGCGGATGATACTGGCAACAGAATTGTATTTACAGAATAAACATGGGCGGGTTCAATTTGGCAAATGTGATACAAAAATTACAGGGGGGCTGATGTAGATAGTGTTAATTTTTTTTTGTTTCATAAACAAGGGGGCAGTGTGTGAAGAACAGTTTAATTAGCGAACAACTGCGGTAATAATAGAACCAAGAAGTAGCTGAAAATACCGACAGAGAGCGTCTCTGCGTAGCCCTCACTCAGCGTGAGCAGCATGAAAACGTTATTTACATTCAGCAGAGCTTCTACGCTCTGATTTGGGGCATGATTAACAAATAAAACAAAAAAACAAAAACACAAGACCAAAGGGAACCAAGTACCTCACTGACTGCACCCGAGCATCGCCTGATTACATGTTTCTATCGTCGTAATTAGTCACCCTTTGCAGAGGAGCAGAGTCTGCAGCCTCTCGCCCTCATGCTGTAGTGTAAAGCATGCATGGGTTAAATAAGAACGGGAGAGAGCCCTTTGTCTGTAAAAGCTTAGTCTACCCAGAGAAGGAACTCTACCCACCTCCAACACACAAGCACAAGTGATAATGTAAAGAGGAAGAGGAGACCCTTCCTCCCAAAAGAGGAGGACAAAAAGAGGGAGTGTCATATCTGAGTGTGTGATTGTACACAGGAGCGATTACTGAAACCACAAAACAGACTGTTGAAAAATCGGGCGAACCAACAGCCGAGGATCTGAGTGGACAGAAAGCGGCAGGACATGAAGAGTGTCGGTCAGTTAGAGTATGAAGCGATGCTCGTGTTTCATGCAGATTTCTACACTCTGCATTGTGTGTGTGTGTGTGTGTGTTTGTGTTTTGGGGCTGCGGGTGTCTTTGCTTGCTTTCTCTCCCCGTCTCTTCGTCTTCTTCCCTCACACCAGGTTGTACTCTTTGAGGTTGAGCTGCAGGATGGTGTCTTTGACGGCGGCGAAGACGAAGCGGATGTTCTCCGTGTCTGTGGCGCACGTGAAATGGGAGTAGATTATCTTGTCACTGTCTGGGTTCAAGTCCACAAACATCTTCAAGATGAACTCCCGGCCTGCCTGGGCGTCCCGCTGGGGACCTGGGAAAAGGACAGACCACTTTACTTTAACCCTCGGAGCCCCAAAAAACTCCCTGGAGGGTTTGAAAGGCATCAAATGATCTTTAAAAAACACCTAAAGTACACCACATATCAGAAATAGAAACTGAATTGAAGCAATCATGTTTGACTTAAAGTTTCGTTAGAAAAACAACAAAATCTAAGCTTAATATTGAACTAAAATCACTTTATTCCACAAAACTTGCCAAAAATAAATCATTTGCATTACTTATATTCTGTAAAAAACTAAAAATTCTGCGATTTTAAGCACAGCTAAAAAGCTATTAGAGGCTCGGCTAAAACAAACAATAGCAAGACAAAAATTCAAATATGTTTCGGCTAAATTGGGATGAACTGCAGGCTGTGTAACACGATGAAAACAAATTAAAAATACTATTAATAAAATAAATATAGCATGTAGCGTTACCATTTTTTTCCACTGTAGTAACACCTGTGGGAACTTGCAAAAATGTTTGCATGTTGATTTTAGTTTATTTTTTAATAATTTAATCAAAGAAATCTCGGTTTTGTTTATTTTTTTAATAATTAATAGCATCATATCTTTGTTTGATTGTTTCCACAGACGTGCTGGACTTTATATTGCAGTGAAAAACGAGCTCAGAGTGAGTAAAAATCTAACAGGAGCAAAACAAAAATGCCAGACAATGCTTCGTATGGAGGATTAACTAAAGCTCATTCAGTTAATTGTATCATGATTTAATTCCAGGATTCCATGTGTTAAAGCGCACGGTGTCCATTCATTGCAGTGTTTTTGTTTTTTGTTTTACTTCTTTAGTACCTAAACAGACAAAAAAAAATCACTCCTGATTGGTCCATAACATTTAACATATGATTTTAACAGGAGGAATGAGAGGGCATCACTTAATTTTACAGCGTCATCATGTCAGTTTGTATTGTAGTGCAGCATTATAACCATAAGGTGTCACTCTATAATAAAAAATACACTTAAAGTACAAGGTTCCAAGATAAATTCACACATTTCAAGGGAAAAAATACAGACACTTTTGCTTTAGAGCTTCTTTCACTGTTAAAATAAAAGCCTTCACGTTTGATTTTAACATGTTGTTTAAATAATGTTTGTTTACAAGTTAAATTAGCAGAAAATATGATGTTTTCACTAGGAAGTCTAACAAAGAAGAGGAGAAAAGTCCAAAAAAAATTACCGTCAAACTCTGGAAAGTAGTCAACCAGGTGAGAATACATGATCTTCTCCTCCAGCAGGTCCTTCTTGTTGAGGAACAGGATGACGGAGGAGTTCTGGAACCAGGGATATGTGATGATGGTCCTGAACAGAGCTTTACTCTCCTCCATACGGTTCTATCATGGACCAGGCAGGACAGACGGATTAGGAGAAAGAAACGAGAAAAGAAAAACGTCAGTCTGTGACAGATTCAGAAGAGGAAACTTTCCAATTCACTCAGCGCTGTTTGCAATGAATTAAACAGGGGTTTTATCATTTCTGACCTCATAAACCACAGAACAAATACTGTTTATTGAGCCTAACATACTACTTTTCAATGAATGTTTTCTCTGTTACTTTCTCTTGTTATATGCTTGACAACTTTAACAGAGCACCAGGTAAAGTGCTTTTTCTGACACAAAACAGTGTTGGACTGTAGCTGGATTAGGGCTGAATGCTATGCAGAAACCATAATATTGCTATTATTTGACAAATATTACAAATGTTTGTACTGAACAAACCTTTTCCTTTACATCTGGAGAACATGATTTGTAGACTGGGGCAACTCCATAGCACCTCAATACAAAAAAAAATTTGCAGCCAGTTGGATACCGCATTTGATTATAGTGCAATTCTGAGAATATTAAACGTTCAGGAATAAGTGGGGGTAGAGGACTAAAGTAACAGAAGACTGTCAAAACCACCGAAAACAGGCCGCCAGGGTAGCTCACTGAGTTAGAGCGCTATCGTGTCAGCGCAGGTCGTCAGCAGCAGTCATGAGTTCGAGTCCGGCTCACGACCCTTTCCTGCATGTCACTCTCCTCTCTCCACCCCCTTTCATCCTGTCTCTGCTTTATCATTAAAAATGGAAAAACTCCCCCAAAAATATTTAATTAAACCCACCACAAACAGCACATTACACCTCCCCTGTCATGCTGATTGAAGAGACACATTACAAATTTCAGATTTACTTCTCAAAACTGCAGGAAACCCTTCTTTTTTTTTTAATGGCAGCAATTGACGAAACTTGGCCTGACAAAACGAATGCTATGTCCTTTTACCACATATCTCACAGCTGTGCTCACAAAGTACATACTGTTTCATGCAGTGTGCAGTACATAAAATTAGACATACTACTCTGCGGGTCACACGCCTTCCTCACAGTGTCTGTATCGCAAAATGACTCTTTATCAGAGGATTGTGGGTCAGAATGGACTGAAAAGCTGCTTGTGTGTAGCAAAATCCAACCAGATGGAGAAGAACTTCATGGTATTCACACTACATTTGACATACTACATTGTAAAAAGTGAACCTTTTCATCATTTAACACAATTTACTGTTAATTTACATGTTAACTCTAATACAAATATTATTTTATAGAAATGTGCCATTATTTGAAAGAAAAATTATACGTATTATTTTACAGATTTGTTTTGTTAAATAACATAATATCTATTAAATAACAGAGAAAGTGCTGCACAGAAAAGGACAAAAATGTACATAATGTGCACAAGTATTCTCACAAATAGTAATCTCCACTGTTAGAAATTATGACCGCAAAATTACAGTTACTGCATTTAAATCTGCTAAAAATATTAAATTTTACAGACATTTGCCATTATTTCAAGAAATATTCTGCATATCAAAGATTGAAAAATGGTTAATAAATTAAATTTAACTGTTATTTTATAGATTTTCCCAAACTATGGATCTATTATAAATAACCGGAAAATGTGTTAATTTACATGTTGACTGTAAAAAAAACTGTACATAATGTTGACCTCAAAAATCTTTGTTTAAACAAAAAGTAATTTGCTTTCATATAAATTTTGACATTAAAATTACATTTTTTATGGCATCACTGTTTATTTAAAGTATTTTTAAGCACCCATGCCAAGTTTTTAATGTGTTTTTTCTTCCCGGTATATGCACTGGGAGACACTAGATCCTTTCCTGGCAGTACGAGTATTCGAACGCACCCTTCCTCATCTAAACTAATTAAGGCTAAAAGCTGTTATCAAATGTCTTCTTCCTCTTTCTGGTCTAAACTCCTCGCCAGCATCTCTCCACAGTTTAGTCTTAGTGAGTGATAATGTGATCCTGGCCAGACTTGACCCGATGAAATCGAAGATGTTTGAAAACAATCCTGTCAAGCTCTGCTTGGCCTAAAGGGTCAAAGTCTCAGTCCTGATCCTGTCATCACAACAAGATAATCTCTGCTCGCTGTGAAGCCTGAATTCTGCTCAGCTCTGTCTTAGCTGGTAACCACTGGGAAAGTATAACAAACGGCATTAAAGCTGGCTGTTGTGACCTCTCAATTGTTAACATTTGCACATTACAAGCAGAAAAAAATCAACCTACAACACCGAAAACATGCCTGTCTCGTCTGCTCAGTGAGGCACCACACCTGAGCATTAGCATTATGTGAGTCCACTAAAACTAAAACTGCTGCCAACAGACAACAAACGTGGATCCTGGTTAGAAACTCTTGACCATGACGCTGTTCCCCAGATGTAGTGAGTCGAGCTGCCAGCTGGCTCTGGTTTATGAAACCCAGTCGTCATATGACCAGGTCAGAGAAAGGGTTTGTTGTCAGACAGAAGCAGAGGGCATGCAGGGGCTGATCACATTAGCTTTATTAGCGATAATTCTATCTGAACAGTCAGAGGAGCCAAAGCCAACGACATGGACAAAATATCTCTGCAGTAAACAGAATGAAGACCTGCATCCAGTTCACAGTGAGAGATTTGGCATTAATCAGGATTCTTCAGTGCATACGGGAGGAGCCCTGATGACCAACCTATTCTCTATAATTCAATAAGAAGTTCTACTGCAGATAGAACGTGATAGTTGACTGCTAACACAAGCTGGTTGCTAACTTTGCCTGTTATTTAGTGCTGGGCAGGTAGTTTAAAGCTGTTTTTTGTCTGCTGTTAGAAACAAAGTTGATCAGAGTACAGCGTGTAAACCAAAACAGTGAAGCTGAAGTTACGAAACTAAAATAATGAGCTGGAAGATGCCACAAAACTGCATAGTTTTCTGCTATGAGTCACATCTTTCATATCACACATAATCTGAACAAAAACAATAAAACTAATGATAATATTATTAATGGTGTACGTGTCCAGGTAAAGAATATAGTGTTTTAATGTCAACTTAATGTACATTTGTGAGGTGAGTTTCCCTACTGTAGCCGCAGGACGATAAACACTCTGGGATAGAGGTGGAGTCCAGTCAGAGATTTCCATTTTATACATGTTCAGTGGTTCACATCTGCATGTTACAAACATACATACTACTGCCCTTGCTGTGTTGTGCAAATTTTGGGTTGCACGTGGAGGATGCAGAAATCACAAAATTTAAAAAGTATAATACAGGCCGTACTTTCTCCCAGAGCAGCACATTGAGAACTTCAACAAAACATTCAAAAGGGATCAAATAATGTATTTTTCCTTAATAAAGCATCAGAAGGAGACATCTACAAAAGCAAAATTATTCAATTTATACAAAAAATGCTTTAAGTTTTTATATAGTTTCTGCTGCAAACTGTATTTATGTAATAATTGTGTAATTATTTATGCTTTCAGCTACTTTAGTCTGTTCAAACAGTATGAACACCTCCACAATAAAGCTCTAAATGCCGGAAAAAAATTTGCTCAGCTGTGATACGTTTTGGCGCCTGATACAGATTTAGTTTTAGTTGATCGAAGCATATTGTGGTTAAAGATGTCGCCATCTTTGTGTACAGTTACCATGGTTACAGGGGTTTCTCTTGTAGAAGACGTCAGTGTTCACATCTATCGGCTCTGCAGTGATACAAAAGACTGGCTTACCTAGCATTAGTATTAGCATTAGCATTAGCGTTAGCTCAGCCACTTGTTCTCTTCGCTACAGAAGATCTTCCAGAAGATGATCACTTCCTTGTTCACTACCGTCCGGTTTTAGCTTGAAAAGAGACACTAACATCTATTATCTATTTGTATTCCTTGAGTGACCATCCAGAAGTTGATGTGATTTAAACAGAGCACCGTCATTAATGCTGGAACTTTCCTTCTGACGGCAACGTAGAAGTTAAACGTTGGCAGCCGCCTGCATGCTGCTGCTTCTTTTCAACGTCATGAGTTTAGTTCGTAAATATGTTTCTTCCTAGAACCAGTAATGTCAGATGGCACTACTGACTGACTGACACATAGCGTTAGCGAATGTAAGGAAGAAGTCAGACAGAATAATCTATAGAAGAAAGAAAATCTGGGCGGAGGAGGAAATTTTAACTGATGAGGAAGCTGCAGTGTGAGAATCCACAGATGCTGCAGGTCACTGAATAAGATGAAAACAGAGTTATTGGATCAATGCCGTGAGCACAGCATCTCCTCTGTTGTTGTTTTATCAAATCTTATGTTGAAAAAAAGATGAAGGCTGCTTTGGCTGAATTTTTGTAATACTTTTTTATTAGCTCACAAGCTTTTAAATGCATTTTGGAGTTTTGCACTTATCTACTTTTAGTCGCAAATGAAAGTAAAATGCTACTACAAGGATTTTTTTCCCTGCACAAATTGACAACAATGACTGAATTAGAATCTGATATTACACCTTTAAGCAGCTTAATTTAAATTTCAAGTTTTCTGTAAGCAAAATAACTTGCTCACACACCAGAAAATTAACAACACATCACGAACTTGAGCCTCAAAATTGTGTAAAAGCAGTTAAAAAAATTCACGTCCGTCTCACCTCGTTGTCGGACTCCACCAGGACCTGGTCGTACTCGCTGAGCGCCACCAGGAACATGATGGAGGTGACGTTCTCAAAGCAGTGGATCCACTTCCTCCTCTCTGACCTCTGACCTCCTACATCCACCATCCTGATTGGAGCAAGGCGAGATGGAGGCCGGGACAATCACACAGAAACAGCAGAAATTACAGTTAGCCCTGAATCAATCTTTGAACGTTTAAAAGATGAGATAAGCATGCATTTCAATCACTACCTCAGAGATTTAACTTTTGTTAAAACTTGAGTCTTGATCAAATGAAGCCAACCACAGAAAGTTAGTACACAGATGTCCCAACTCAAACAAGACAATTTAATTACATGTATTACATTAATTTAATTAGGATTTCATAACCATGCAACAAAAGAGAAATCCTTAAGTGGCTCAGAGTCAAGGACAAGCCAAGCATCTGGGTCACACCAGGACAGGAAAAGGAAGATGTAGCTGTGCAAAGAGGCATTCGACTTACACACCTAATTCTTTTATTTTCAGTTACACTGAGCTTTGTATCCAGCCATTCAATACATTAGTCATAGTCAATACAAAATCTCTACTGAGTGTAGCATAAATAAAGCCAAACACCCCATTTGCACTGTTAATACAAACAGAAGAATCATGAAATGAGAATCTGCAGTGTGAACCACAGTGAGGACAGAGCAACCTTTCCCTAAGGTGCACCAAAATAACAAAAAAGGAAGTGTATGTGTGATACAAACAATGCTGTAAAAAGGATGCAGGAGAATCCATGCAAGACAAAATATCTCTGCTTAGAAGTGAATATAAGGTGATAAGTGTGACGGATACAAGAGGAGCAACAGGGAGGGCGGAGGAGAACATGAAGAATGGCTGAAGGAAACAAAAAGGTGAGAAACAAATTAAATACAAACAAACTGGGAAATCAGGAAGAAGTGCTAAAGAGAGTGAGAAAACCGAGAAAATTGAAATAAGTTACGGCACAGCATGAGTTTGGATTCTAAAGGAGGAGACCTGGATCGTGGAAAAACTGTTTTTTTTTATTCCCTGTATTTTAATCCCTAACTTTTTTACTTTTCTCCTCAAATTAATAAAACATTAAACAGACTGAGAGACTACTGCTGCTAGGTAACAATGGCAGAGGTGCAGAAAAAGGCTGTTTGATGTGTCCGTTTAGATCAAACCAGTAAACGTCCACAGAAGATACGATTTGAATTGAATTAAACTGATTGTACTCATCAGTTATGTGAGCCGAAGTCCAAGTTCCCCCAGACAATTTCGGCTCATACTCAATATCACTTGACGGCTACACAGTGAAACTTTGATCAGACAAAGGTGAACTAGTCAGCGAGTCTGCCAGAAGAAGGGACGGCATTGATAAATGGAGTCCTCCAAAAACCAGCCTAAAATAAAACTCCTTCACACCAGACGACCTCCTTTTTTCCCTCTAGCAAGGATGAGTGACCTACTTAGTTCCATAAGCTCTCCTATGCTGGATAAACCAAGTGAAATGACATTTCCTGTGACTTCAAAAGCCAATTAAAAGAGAAGGAAGCAAACCTAATGGAGATGTTTGTCTATGAAAGGCTTCCTTGTTGCAGCTACAGCCAGTCAACGGCAAGCAGGAGCAGCAGAGTCCCACATGTGACTGTTACTATCCACATATGGAGCTGGGGAACTTCTCATCCTGCATCAAGTGTGCTCCATGTTTAATTGCAGGAATGTGATAACACATTCTCATAAATCACTAAATGAAGACACTTCAATTATCACACTCTTCTACCATTAAAACCGGACACATCACATTCATTGCCACTTCATATTTATCTTGTCAGTCTCTCAGCACAAAACTGATGTCACTGAGAGCATGCAGTGATTCACCATCAGCAGCACAAGTAGAGTGGAGCCTATCGGCTAGCTGCAGCAGAGCTGCTGGGAACCTCTTCAACACAGCCTCATTGCAAGCAGAGTTATTTCTAGCCTTGCCAAGCGTAGGAGGGGGCTGACATGATGGCTTCCTATCGATTTGCACTCTTCTGTAATCGCTCTTGTTCCCTGGGTCCATCTCTATCTCCTCATCTTTTTTCAAGAGATGGAGGGAGGGAAGCTGCTCTATACTTTGGTGGCTGGTCCTAAGACAGTCTCTGAGTTATGTCCTGCAGGGTCTGTCCCAGGGCTACAGCGACAAACCAGGAAGGACTGACGAAAAAAAAACAAAACAAAACTGCCTTTCTTAACATTCAAACAACTCAGCTTGTCATAAAGCAGCCATGTGTTTTATAGGTCAATTTATCTATATTAAATTAGCTTGCAAGCCTTGAGTGATAACACAGGCGTATCAGATATTTATATTATCAATTATTCTGAGGAGACTTATCTGCTGAGTCCTCAGTTTTACTCGTGTCCAGCTAGACTAAACATGTCATTGTTTGGAAAATTACCTGAAGTTCTAATTAATGACGTCCCGGGTTGATCAAAGCAATTTTTAACAGCACAAACCTAGGTCCAATCCTTTTTTTTAACGCCTGTTGTCACACAGGTGTCATATATTTATAAAATTTTCTTCTTAAATGCAACAAATAATTTATTACTTTAAGAACAAAATGCTGATATTGGTATCTTAGGACACAGATGCATGAAACAGGCTGCAAAAGACTGCTGACACATATGCCACTAGGACACAGGTATGCAACCCAAGTTGATACCAGCTTGATTTAACACATTTGTGCTGGCCAGCACAAATGTGCCAGAGGTCATTCAGCATCCCAGAAGACTTTGTCATGGTGCCCATTTACTTGCTAAACCCCCACAGTGCTCTCTGTCTGCCAACATGAAACTGCCCACCTAATCTGGTCAATACTGTAATAAACAGTAAGAGCTAACCGTGTACTACAGCTATTTTATGATACTTGAAGTGCCTATTGTCTTGGAAAATGGCATTATGTATCCCTAAATACTAATTATCAAATGACTCGGATTGAATTGCGGGCAAAAAAAACCTTGATTTGAATGTTGTAATCTTTACAATTTTAATGAAATCAAATAACTTTTGTTTTGCCAGACCATTCTTTAGTGTTGATACTGCACTGTGTAGTTTAGTCTGGTTACACCTCACTATCATTTTGCTATTGGGAGGAGAAAGCACCGCTGTACTTTTTTAAAAATCAATCACAATTATCTTGGGTGGAGCTAAGAACTGGATGCTACAATGGTGTTTAGTGAAAATAGGAGGCAAACGCTGTCATTAAAATTTTTAATTAACTGGGGAAAAAAATCCCTAACGCACAATTACTGCACGATCCAAACCTTTGGCAAACTTTAACCTGCCAGCATGAAGGTTGCTGTTTGGAGGTTGTTGTTTCCTTAGTGAAAACAGTAACACAAAGACAGCAGAAGGAAGGACGACAGGAGGCTTAAAAGCAGTTACGTTAGAAGCACTTAACTTTGGAAACAGAATATATTCGTCACTAGGGTTAGTCGACTGTGACTATTAACCAAACATGCACCCAAAACTATGTCTTTCAGCAGAAGTAATGAATTTATTAAGAGTGCAATAAAACAAGACTAAGCAGTCACAGTGGGCGATAAGATGGAGAAGCAACTGCACCATAAATAGCATGAAATCAGATTGTGGTTGCTAAAAGCATAATGGAAAAAGCCCAATTATTGACCAAATTACAGTTTGTTTGGCTGAACCCGTAAAAGATTCTCGAGAGCTCTTCTGTCATATTTCTGACAAAGCAGCAGCTCACGCAATGTTTCCATTAGTTTTAAACCACACTTGCTGTTACCATGGTAACCACAGGTGCTGACAAATAAACCAACTGAAACTTTGAGAACAAAAACTTGTAATAATTAACGTTTTACAAAAAAATTATAGTCAATTATTTTTTGTCAAATGACTTTTCAATTTGATCACTTTATATCTACTAGATATTAAATCTACTAAACTACAAGCAGCACTACTAATGCTGCACTTAGAAGGTTGGGGACTAATCGTTAACCAAATAATTGCAACTCAATATTAACTGATATAGGAGAAGATAAGACACATTCATGTCAGAAAATGTATTGTACGTTAGCAGTAGTACCTGGCCGTGCCACCAGGTGGAGCCTCTTACTATTTAAAGAGTGCAGTTTGTTTGTAATTAATAATGTAGCAACCGATCAATGCAGTCACTTGTACAACAGACAGTTGTTCATTAGCAAGCAGAGAGCATTGTGGGGGTTTAGCTAGCAACGGGCACCATGACAAAGACTTCTGTGACACTTAATGGCTTCTGGCCAGACCGGATGTGTTAAAGACAAGTCGCTAGTCACTAGGACAGCATTCTTATAATGAAGTGGTAATACAACCAAGCTGCTTCAACTGCAAATATTACCTGTCTGTGGTCAAAAATGGCTTCATCAGTATATGAAAAAAAATCCACTCGAATTAATTTGTTTGATCAGGGTTTGATTGATAATACCAGTGACTATAAGTTAAGAGAATTATTTAAAATTTGCAATCACAACTTCCACACTTAATGGGTGATTGGGGTATGATCAGACACTGGGTTTAAACGCACAAAAGTGGACATAAAACATGTTGTTAAGTATGTTGACACAGATTTCAGAGGGAGTAGGGCACAAACTCGGGGTTAGTCAAAGTATTATAGGTCTTCTTCTACCTGAAAATGATGCTTTGCAAGTCGAAAGGGTATTCTATGATCCCAGTGGTTGGGATTCGAACCCTAAGCACGTCCTGTTGGGTTGGTAGATAGGACGGTTCGGCAATACGATCCAGATCACTTAGATAGCTGGAGAAAGGAACAACAACAAAAGACAGAGAGAGGGAGGAAAGAGAAAGTGAAGCATAACAGCAGATAAAGCACACTCCCTCCAAAAGCAAGTGCATCAGTCCAGATGTAACCAAAGAGGACCATTCCCAAGAGTTATGAGGGGGGTTATGTGACAGTTCACACCACAACCCCAAAAGTGTTCTCTTAGAAAGTCAGCTTCATCCTTGATGGCAGCTCCCAAAGACAAAATAATCCCCAGTTTTACTTTTTACCCCTATCAAAGTGGGTTTGAAAGTTAAAAAAAAAAAACAAAAACAGCAACTTTTAACTTGACACCAAAAAGACGATTCTGCACAAGTACTCCCTTTGTAGCTAATCTTTACAGGGTCTATTTTCGAGGCCAGTCTTTGAGAGCGTACCATCAGGGACGTGTTAAAGTGCTGAGCCCTGCCGTGCAGCACAGGGTGGGCGGAGACAGCGGCATCGACGGTTTGGCGGACCAACTGTTGTGCAGCCGACCAACCAGTGACTTCATTATCAGCACTTGACACCAGTACCTGAAGATAATATTCTCCAGGTCAAATGGGTACTCAATGATGCCGGTGGTGGGCACTCGAACCCGCAGCACATCCTGCTGGGTGGGCACGTACCCTGGAGACGCTATTCGTTCTAAACTGCTAAGGTAACTGCGAAGGGGGAGGGGAACATATGACAGAGATGCACATGTAGACAAACAAACTGTCTCAGGAACACAAGACCACATGCAAACATCAGTACCAATAACAGATGCGATTGTTTTCTGTCAAAACCATACAATTAAAGACATTTGAACACATCAACATAACAAGCAGTAGGTGATAATTAATATTAACGCTCTGAACCCCAAGCAGTTGCTGAGCGTTGTTAGCGCATGTCACGTTTTTACTCGCTGTAGGCTCATCATTCACTGCAATATACGGTTATGGGAGAACTTAAAAAGTGTTCTGTGCAGCTATGACGCTGTAAATCACAGAAAACATTAAAGATGAAATTCTTTGTTGTACCAAAATGTTTTAAAAGTTGAAATCTATACGTACTGCATAGCCCACAGATGTTACCAATACTGGGAAAATGGTAACGCTACATACTATACATATTTTACGACTTGTTTTCATACTTCTCTCCTCTCTGATCTGGGTAAACACTGCCTGCAGTTCAACCCAGTCGCTAAATTTTCATCACACGGCTGTCGTAGCTGCGTTACTAATGGCTTAATGGTTGCAGCAAGTTTTTGTCTTTAACAAAATTTGGTTACTGCAAGTGGTCTTTTGTTGGAAAAATGTTAAACGAGACATCTGGAATAAAGTGATTTAGATGTAATATCATGGTTTTACGCTCAGATTTGGTTGAGTTTCCTGAATGACCGGCTTGTCAAAGATAAGCAGAAAGTTTATAAAGTTAAAAATTTGCAGATTCTTTCTGCTTTTACAGTTTCTGGCTTTAATAAATGGTTTTATTCTGGCAAATTTTTTAAATAGATAGCATGTCTTTCAAACCAATCAGTGGTTTTTGGGGTTCAGAGGGTTAAAATACAATCATAACACTTTTATGCATAACCTCGGTTTCTTCTCAATCCTCAACTTTTTAAGGAGCCGTACTTATGTGAAATGGATTAATGCAGGTTGGAATTAGCCCTGATATTATTAGCGGTCGTTTATAAACCTGACAACATTTCCTTTTCCCTGCTTCTCCCCATCTGTCCGCACTCTCTTCCCTTCCTCTAGTCAGGTGTATTTTAGCAAAGACAGACAACAGATGAAAGAGGGTTGAGTCTGCTTCACCTCTTCCACACTTACGGCAAAAAATTCATCATGCTAGTAGATAAATAAATCATAGACGTACTATTTGGTTGAGTCGGAGAGCTGGTACTCTCTCCTTCGATCATATGCCTCCTGGATGCCGGGGTCGGCCCAGAGCATCTTTATCGCACCGATGTACGGCTGATCGAATGATGAAACCTTCTCCACGTCCACCTCGCGCACCACCTGGGCATTATTCTGAGAGAATAAAAGATAAACACACTTTTAAAAACATGTCATGTATGCAGAAAGTCAGTTATTGAAATTCATGAAAAACGGTCTGTAAATAAAAGTGTACCCAAGTCTTAATGATCACAGGTGGAATTTAGAGACTTTTGGAAAATTCAGGGTAATATAATGTGTTATTTTCACTTCTGTAATACTGAAGAAACCATTTGTAGCTTCCTTTCATCTGGTTACAAAAGAAGGGAAGATTATTTCAGTATCCTTCATATCTAGTTTTACTGGCAGATTCATGATCTATTGGAATGTGGTTTGTATTAGATTAACTGGACAGACAAGAAGTCTTAGATTGAGCAATCGAGCTCACTGACTACTGACATTTCAAAGGAGACTCAGTGATAATTCAAAGTCTCAAACTTCACCCCCAAACAATGATGACTTAGGTGCCATCACTTTGTTTGTCATATTACACATTCAAGAGAAAATACACAACAATTAAAGTAAGAAAATATCTGTACAAAGTGGGTTTTAGCAAGTAGAAAGTCAGCAACTGCTTCATCAGGACTGTGTGGGTCTGGTTTGATCACAGCTGATCGACAGCAACCAAACAACACACCAACTGGCGTTAGGCTCTAAATCAAAGTTTGCCAGATCTTGATTGGTGCACAGTGAGAAGACAGTGAGAGGAGCCCGGAGAAACAACAGAAATATTAATCAAAACTGCTCTGGCTTTGGCAGAAAATAGCACGTTCTTGTAGCATCCCATTACTCATGTGAAAAAACTGATTGAGAAAACAGTTTTTAATTCTCTGAACCCCCAAATAATGCTTTGTTTCCCCAGATGCTAAAATTACACCATATATTACCACATTTTTAACTTTCCAATGATCCTTAAACTAGCTATGTGGGACTTTCAGCTCAATCAGGAACAACCACCAAATCCAAGTTTAAAAAAAACGAATAAAACATAAAAATCACTTTATTCTACATGTCATATTAGAAAATGTGCCAAAAATAAACCAGTCGCTCTACCCAGATTCTGTACAAAACTAAAAAAAATTGTGCTCCTCTTCACCACCATGAAGCTTTTACTAATTCAGCTACAACAAACAGTCATGTGACAAAAATTCAGGGGCTTTTCAGCTGAACTGCGGGCTGTATTTACACAAACCTAATAGGAGACAATGATGGGAACAAATAAAAATGTAAGTAGTAAAATATCTATAGTGCATTGTCACCTTCTTTTCCATTATTGATAACACTTGTAGGCACTTGGATAAATACTGTATGTGTGATTTCCAGGTTCTTTTTTAAATTTTTGTGAATTAATTAATCTTAGAAATTTGACGTTTTCATCTGTCTTTGTATGATTAATGACATTATTACTATGTTACTCTGCACAAAAACCTTTTTTGAGTTCCCTCTACTTCTGTCAATAGTTGTGCTGTTTCCATAGAGGTGCAGGACTTTATACTGCCGTGAAAAATTAGCCCACAGTCAGAGCCGGCCCTACCCAATGTGGTGGCCTAGGCGAGATTTTATATGGCGCCCCTCTCCATTGGCGATTTACATACACTTACAAAAGAAATCAAATGGCATTGTTTTGAAGTAATATTAATAGGGCATTGCTTTACATTTGAATCAGTGTGAGCTTTTCCATCTTAAGAATTAATAATAATAACGAGTTTTAATATAATTATACTGAAGGTGAATTTTTTTCCTGATTTAGCATTTGCCTATACTGCCTAATGGGTGAGCTGGCTCTGCCCACAGTGATTAAAAATGTGAGATGAACAACAAAAAAGCACCCAGAAACTGCCTGGGGCTCAGAGACTTAGCCATTTCAATACTTCAGTTCAACAAATTGTTTTAAGACATATTTTGTTATTTCAGTAGCAGCACAGCAACACACATGCCTAAAAGACAATCCAGCATTAGCACTTGGATCCATTTTGATAATACATCACAGGAGAATATGTTCTTAGTGACGGTACA
Source organism: Dascyllus trimaculatus (assembly GCA_024666655.1). Lineage (NCBI taxonomy): Eukaryota > Metazoa > Chordata > Actinopteri > Pomacentridae > Dascyllus > Dascyllus trimaculatus. Next base: position 30,090,683 of record CM045446.1, read on the forward strand.
CACCTTGTTCTGTTCGTACTTGTAGCCGATGTTGAGGGTCTCGGTGGCCCGGATCATGGCCTGCATCGAGGTGAAGATGTTCTGGTAGACCAGTTTGGTGAAGCCCTTCTTGTCCTCATCTGTGTAGCCTGACCCATGGATTATTCTCATCTGCTTGATGAAAGTGCTCTTGCCACTCTCTCCAGTACCTGAAAGAAAGATACCAGCAGTTAGCACACCGTTGATAAAATGAGACATACACAAATACACAACATTGTTGATGCAAATGGTCTTTTTCGCTGGGCTTGCCGTGACCCAGGAACAAAACAGAAAGTTTGAGTAGCTCACAGTTCTGGCTTACAACAACAAAAATCCTTTAAATCCTCATTTTATTGTGCACACAGAAATAAAAGACCGTCATGACAACTCTGCTGAATGCACAGTGTAAGAAATGACCAGTAGTACAAGTATGAGAGTGATGAATGCAAACATTTATTTGAAAAGTGGGTCAAAACCATAACACCCAAACACAAGCCGTAATCCATCCACCCTTATCTAACAAATCCATTAATAATACAGTGACCGTATCATGTAACTGTTCTCCACTTGCTCTTTCACATTAACGTAGTCTGCAAATGTATTTCTGCCGCGTTAGGAGCAAAATAGGCAGTAAAACAAAACAAAAAAACAGTAGCGGGTGCCAAGCATACCAGCAACTAGTGCAAAAGTAGCCGTTTTTATATAACTCATACTTCTGTGGTAATAAATTGGTCTGTCTTTGCAACAGGCTGACCCCGTCTGTCCACCTACACCCTGGTGCTGATACATGAGGCTGTGAAGAAATCCGCACCATCGTGCCCCCAGGCAATGATCCAGACCTCAATGCAAAGCCAGTTTCTGTTTTAACCAACACGGGCTGTATGTCATTCTGCTGATCAAGAAGCATAAGAGGTCTAAAAGTCTGTGCAAGTAACTCTAGATAAGAATTTAAACAAAAAGCCTAAAATAAATGGACAGATGTTTCTGGGCTTCATTATGGTCTGGCCCTCGCCTCTTGTCATCTTGGTTCTAGTGTCCAGAGATGTGCGATGTAACAATGCAATGTAATGATTGTTTTGGCAGCGGCTACCACAGAGGCCCGACTGACCACACGAGGGCTGCACGGCTCACCTCAGCTCAACAACGAGTCGGGTACATCGAGTTCATTTCTCCAATTTTGTATCACTCATCATGCTCATGCACACATAAACACGCAGAAACACCCAGTCACGGGCAAGAAAACTGGCTCGCAGATGCGGAGAACTACACACTTTAACTTCTCCATGCGGTTCTGCATCTTTATATGGACATACTCTGTGAGCAAACTACCACTCCAAGGCTTAGGAGACGCCAGAGCCGAGATGAAAGCATCAGAGTTTGTATATGGTGGTCATCAGCCAAAGAGGAACATTTAAAAGAAAATTCAGGTAGCGGCCCGAACCCAAACTCAACCTCTAGTTTCACCATGCAGCTCTCTCTCTCCAGAGTAATCCTCCTCTCTTCCACCCCCATTCTACCACCTATTTTCTTCCTCTACAACCCTGCTCCAGCTCTCCACCACTCATCGCTCCATCTCACTTCTCCCAACACTCAAGTCTGAGTCACTGCAGTTTCAGCTACACACACTGTATTCTCTCTGGTCTCTACCTTTCACTTGTTTTTGCTCTACTTATCTCAACTGGGGCTGCAACTGACAGTCATTTTCAGTATGAATCGATCTACAGACGCCATTTTCTATTAATCAAATAAGGGTTGCCATAATTAGCTGGCATAAACGATGACGCCAATGCGGAAATGCTTCAGCGCCACTATTTCCAATGTCATTTTTTTATTTTTAATTCATTATAACTAATGTTTTTCTTCAATGTCTCTGAGAAACTGCGGCATCATGACGTCTGTAGGTTTGTCTTTAGTCACTGGTCAGCTGCAGACAGTGTTAAAGTTTCAAACAATGGCAGCAGCAGCAGCAGCAATGTTAAATCTAAAAGTTTGAGCTGCAAAAGTAAGGCAGCACTTCGTAATCTGTGCTGTTTTGATGGTATACAACAGTAGCAAAAGCATCCTCTTGCTTGCTGCGTCTTCCTCTATGCTAACATATACTACTACTACTTAAAACAATAATAATACATTTTATTTATAACCCACTTTTTATTATAGGATATCTCAAAGTGCTACAGCATACATTAAAAAAAGAACAGTAAAAACATAAAAGTTTAAAATAAAGTAAATTAAAAGCCTCTTTTAAAAATATATACTGCATTTTAATAAAGCTGAATTGTTAATAAAGCTGTTCACTTCTACATATTTTGCCGTTTTTGCTGTCAGACAACAAAATCTTTATGAAATCGGGACTGAAAAGCAGCTAATTAAGCCCACATTTTAACAAGAAGTCCCTTCCAAGCTGCTGTTCGGCTAAAACTCGCTAAAATCCTGACTGCATAAACACAAGTTCGCCCAGCAAACTTACAAGAAACAAAACAAAGACGACAACTGTGCTGAGAATTCGGTTGTATTTACATGAAATTCGAAGCTACTGCACAACAAGGAGAGAAGAAGTTGCTTTAGCTGCTTCGTGTTTGTAAAATACACACTGTGTCCATGCAGCACTTTGTTTAATATACAGACTCTTTCGCTTTTCATAGAAAGGGGAGTTGCACTACTGACTTTACTAATAAACATCTTTTTATTTAATGATGTTTGACGTTCCAGTTTAACCCAGTTTTGCACTTTATTATGTCAACCTTTGTTAATGTTTCATATTGTGCCGCATTACATAATGACATTAACTTAAAATGAAATGGCAATTTTCACTCATCAACAAAAAAAATATTCGACTGGGTTGTCACTGTTGATTTACTGCTGGTTTATTTGTCATCTCTAAATTAGGAAAAATCTAGTCAAAGTAGTTTACTCAAAACCGCAAATGTCAGTCTCATGATTGCAGAAGAGGAAAAGTCAGAGGATTGTCATCGAAGCCAGAAGGATTCATCCTCTAGGGAGCATGAATGTCCGAGCAAAACGTCACGGCAATGCATGCAATAGCTGTCGAGATATTTTAATATTCGGCTAAAGTGGCGTAACAAAATGGTGGAACGAAGAGTTTGCAATCCACAGCCTAGTCTTCTGCCTTTACTGTGTCCATTACAGTAGATTAACAGTAAACTGGCAGCACTGAATGGAGGGAAAAGTAAATCTTTCAACAACAAAAAAGAAAAAAAAACAAACAAGTGTGACAGTGATGATGCGTACGCCCACATTCAAACCATAACTAAAGTGGTTGATTAAATAATGCGTAATCAAGAACAGCTGGTTCTCCCGAGACATAGCAGCCCAAATGTCTTCCGAGGGTGACGAGATTCAAGTTTGACTGAGGAGCACAGTGGAGTGTACAGTGAAGGAGTGCCCTCCAACCAGACAGGATCTTTCACTGTGGAAAGCAGGTCAGGCAACATTGGAGTTTCCCCTACAGACAGAGTACGTCTTTGAGAGAGGGACATAAATAGCAATTGTCAAGACACAGCGCTGGAGAGTTCACTTTCTCATTGACTAAAGAGCCGAACAGAAGGGAGGGGTGTTGCTGGGTTGTGAGGGACAGACTGCGAAAAGGAAGAAAAATACTGAGTGTACATTTTCTTCAGCTGTTGCTTAGGCGATAGAGGCAACTTTGATATTCTCAGACTCAGAAATAAAAGGGCGTGGACACTGAGCAGATATTGTACATGAGCGTTGTTTAAAGTCTGTGTTCATGTAATTCTCCAAACAACCAGAGAGGAAAAGGGGGGAAGGTCTCGCCGCTTAATTCAACAGATCCCACTGTTCTGCTGCCTGACTAGAAAACCCAGCAGAAGCATTTCTCACGGACAAGCAACTGTACACTCACTGGAGCTACTCCTGAGGGGTAATGCTAGTTCCCATGGCAACTCCTGCACTGGACTTCTAAATACATGACAGAAAACACCAGCTGATAGGCTTCAGTGTGGATCCACAGAGCCCAGTGAAACATGCAACTTTTTTTTACAACAGCATTTTTTCAATCCCACAACATCCTCAGCCAGTACCCTCCACCCGGCCTATGGGGATTTTAAAGTTGTGGTGGCTAAAAACAAGCTAATAATAAAATAGGCATCTTACTTGTTTTGTAACATACAGTGGAAGTAAAGTTTCTGAAACTGGCATTACATATTCAGTACGAATTAAATGCCTTTTTTAAGGCCATCATTTGCTTTAACCCTCTGATACCCAAATAAGTAAGCAGGTTTGAAATAGAAGTTGAAATTGTCAAAGTTTTTTACTTGCTAGAACTGCCAGATTTTCAACTTTTTGAAGGTACCTGAACTACACATGAACAAATCTAAGCTTAAACTGTTGACATTTTATCAAAAATCATTTTATTCTACATGTCTCCTTCAAGAAATTGCAAAAAAACCAACAATAAAAGCACCTGGAGAGCGCAGACCTCCGCAAAGCAGCTCATTTCCACCCATACTGTGATTTCCACCCTATATCCTACATTCATTTTATATACACTATTAGATTCATTGATAATTAAAATATACCCTTAACATTTAGAATCACATCGATGTCATTGTTGTTAGTTTAATAGTTACTCATGAACATCGATACTTTTCTGTAATGGCGGTCTTCTTCTGGATCTAGCTCCATAACTGTTAAAACTACAACAAATCTCTTCACACTCCACTGATTCAGCAGACTCTCAGCTACAATTTGGTGCTAACTGAATGTTTGTATCTTCATTTGTTACGTTACAGTGCCCAAAAATGTGCATGCACTGTAATTTTTTCTGCTCTGGATCATGATATCCAGAATTTTGCCAGGATCAAGATCAAATGTTGATATTTTATAGAACCTTTTGTGAACGTATTCTGTATGTTTTTTAAAAGCAATCTGGCCTTTTGTTGTGAACTTACATGCACATGTGCTGAAAATGGTCCTATCTTATAATAATGATAAAGAATCCTTCAAAAATTCCTGGATCTAGATGGTAATCCAGAACATCACCAAAATGTAATCATCTCTTCCTCATCCCATTATCAACATTTCCTGAAAATTTCATTAAAATCCATTCATAACTTTTCAAGTGATCTCGCTAACAGACAGACAGACAAACAAACAGATAAACGCCTGCAAAAACATAAGTTCCTGGCAGAGGTCATAATAAATAAATGAACCATTTGCTCTTGCCCAATTCTGTAAACACATAAAACAAGTTGCATTCCTTGATGCATCGAGAAAACATTTGTGACTCAGCTGCAACTGAAAATTTCAGGGACTATTCGGCTGAACTGCAGGATGTGTTTACACAGAACAGATAGAAAACAAGGATGGAAACAAATTAAAATTCTAAGTAGTAAACTATAGCATGCAGGACTGGTCCTAATAGCAATAACTGTGCGAACTCGGCGAATATTCGGTTCGTGCTGCGGTGTGGCCCGGAAGGGGGGGCCGCACGAATATTCAAATATCAAAATTATTATTCGAATACCACCACAACAAAAAAAAATATTCGGATATTCGAATATTCAGGACCAGCCCTAATAGCATGTAGAGCCTCCAAGTGTTTTTAGTTTTTTGTGAAAAAATAATCAAAGACATTCTACTTTTGTTTTCTATCGTTAATGATAATTATATAGTATTATAATATTGTCTTACTGCATAAAAAACATTTCTGAGTTCTCTTCACTTCCAGCCAGGGTTGTGCCATTTCCATAGAGGTGCAGGACTTTATATTGCGGTGAAAAATGAACCCACAGTGTGCAAAAACGTGACATTAACAATAAACGCCCACAGTGTGTTTAGTTTCAGTCTTACTTTTTGGACGAAAGCACATTCTGTTCTGTTGTTGTTACTCAACAAAGACTGAAGACATTTTAGTCTGAATTTTGTCAGGCTCTTAGTCCATAATTCATATTCATCATTTTTATTTGCTGAAAAAAAATGCATTACATTTGGTTAGTTCTTCTTTTTAATTAATATAAAATAGTACAAGAGTACTATTGAAAGCAAGAGTAAAAGTGAAAAATACATTAAAGCTGTTAAATGTAAAGGTAACTTCATTGGAACATGTAGTGGATGTGTATTCAGTTAACTAAATACACACAGATAGAGGGTTCACAATATCAGGGTGCTAGGACCGATACAGTCTTACTAAGAGAATGAAATCGCAATTGAAACAGTCCAGTCAGCAAATTGCAACGGCTGCACTTTCAAATACACCTTATGCAGCAGATCTGACATAGGGTTTAAGCTGCTGGGTCAATGGTTTTGCACAGCAAAGGCCAACAGTGGCAAGGTGAGGAAAAGCCCAGTCACTACCCAGTCATGACCATGAACCGAAGTCGAATGGTTTAACTTTTCCCTAATCATGCACTGAACAGGATATTAGTCATTCAGCTAAATAACCACTGACTCACAAAGGACAGGAAAAATAGCTGAGCCAGATGCATTTCATCGGGCCCAACCAGCTGCAGGACACGGCAGAAACTCCAGCCATCGTTCACGCTTAGAGTCATACCTGAAGGCAAAGTTTGGCAACGACGCTGAAGGAGTCAAAAAGAAACGAATGACAGGAAGGAAGTGTGACAGAGAAGGAGGAGAGCATCCCGAGTAAATGATTCTTTAAAACTTCTTCAAGCACATCAAACAGGAAGCTACCTCAGCTCAGTGTTGGGAAACTCTGAAATGCTGCTCGGACAGTGCAGGAATTAGGTGACGGTCTATTGACCCCTTTTCACCTGAAGGAACTCTTACTTTGACCAAATGAGCCTGGTTTTGAATTTTAGTTCCTGTAGTTTTTGATCCTGTTGGGGTAATGCTGCCACACTGAGCATTTCATTACTGCTACATCTTGAAAATGAAATATGTCTAGGTTAGGTTTAGCTTTCTCTTGTAGTTTTCTAGAATCCACTTCTGCTGGCTTTGTTTATTTTCAGTGCCGTTAGCCAGGTTAATTATTATTTTTTGGGCCTGTCTTGTCAAAAAACTACCAAGCTGAAAGGGAACCAAAAAAAACCTGTATAAATTTGGTGCGAATACGGACCAACAGGTGGATATGAGAATTTTTTCCCACGCTTTTTAGCGCTGTGGGAATTGTTTTTTCCCTGTCAGCAAGGTTATTTAAAAACTATCGGGTCAAACTTAATAAAAGAACCTGTTAAACTTTGGTGGAGATCCAGGACACTCTGGCATCGGCTGGTGATGTGCTCTCCAAGTGCCCTTCTAGGTCATTATCATTATTAATATTATTCAAACATTGCACAACACAATCACATACATGCCCTATTAAAACCAACATGCTGCTAATCCAGTGACTAATCTTCCTAATATTTGTGGTTCTAGAGATGTGGTAGAAGTAAAAACCTACTTAAGGTCTTTTTAGTTCTTTGAGGTTCTGTTTCTGACATCATGTCACTGAAATGTGGACTGACTGATGCAGCATTTGCAGACTAAAACACTGTACGTCTAACTTTTTCCTGCTGTCGGTGCCTGGACTTTCTTGCTGACTGGTGGTGCCACTATAACACCATGTGTGCAGATGAAACAGCTCGTGTGGATGCAGTAACTTCTGCCTGCTTCAGAGAGGGTGTGTCGTGAGAAAGATAGAAATCGCTTCATATTCTTTTCCCACGTCACTGCTCTCTGTCACAGGAACCCTCCTCCCACTGGTTTATATGTATAGCTACAAGACATCGGAGACACGACCACAGGGGACATATAAAAGGAAGGAAGATTAGTAATAGGTGGATGGAAGGAACCTTCAGCAGAGATGGATGGAGAAAAAGACAGGGGACTGTAAAGATTCACTGTACATAACATAACTTCTGTTACAGCTGTACTAGTCGCAAAAAAATAAGCTGAGATTGATCCTAGATATCGGCATGCATCATGGCTGATGAAAAACTGTGGCCAGATTATAAAATAAACATCTTTACAAGACATTACATTCAATTTCTTTTAGTCAGGGTTGCAATTACTTATCATTTTCACAATTGATTGATCTTCGTTTATTTTCTTGATGAATAAATTTGTCTACGAAAGAAGAAAGAGATCCTCAATTACCTTAATCTGACCGACCAAAACCCAGGCTTTTCATTTTACAGGCAACTATCGAATATTCATACAAGAAGTTGGACTCAAGCTTGATTTTGTGAATTTTTGCATTAACAAATTACTTCTGTTATCTTGTTTACTAATTTTCGAACTAACAGATAATTCTACTCATTTTCAAACTTGGACGAAATCAATGTTAAGTTTAATATCTGATTTTTGACACTATGCTAATCGATAGTCGCGTTCTTGTCTTGGATTGTGACTTCGTCCCATCTGTGCACGTTTTGAAATATACTAATGAAACCCAATATTAAAAGACAAAAAACTAAAAATTTGATTTAAAAAATGCCTCCAGAAGCAGGAATTTATTGCACTCCTCTTTTATTGTCTTGCAGGCAATTTTAGCACCCTGACTTGCTAGCTATCACACAGGTTGTCTCCAATAACTTGCCGCATGTGAGAACAAAATAACACAGCTGAGCGAATGCATGTGTGAGAATTCTTCAACTGTGACATGTTTTTTTTTTTTCTGAAGCACATCTTTGGCACATCTCATTAGCAAGGAAAAAAAACAAACTTTTATTTAGCTTTAACATTTAAAACATCTCTAGGACTGAGCACATGTATACAGAGGTGTTTTACCGTATTTGTTCACATAAAAAAACATCACATGAAACTGCAAAAACACAATCAAAGCACTGTTAAGAGCACGCCAAACCAACAGGCGGCAATACAACCATAACCTTACAGCCATGTTGGCCAATCAGAGGCCTGAAAAAAGCAACTACTGGTTGTGGTGGTTTACCAACAGTGGTGCATCAAAACAGTGTGGTATCATGCTTTTGCTGATTCTGACACGTCTGTTAACAAACATAATGGAAAACTTAATGAATGTTTAGGTGTAAACAAGGAAAAAGTCCTGTTAGCAAGGTTAGCATTGGTGCTATTTTGACTAAAGTACAAAATAAGCTCATGTAAAAATAGTAGATAATGGCATACACTGACAAAAGCCAAAAACTCCTCAAAAGCTTATTTTCATGAAGGGCTAAAATGCACAGAAAAAGCTATGTTTGGGCCTTTGCAGCTTCCTCGAAATGCAGCAAATACACTTAAAGGCAGCTGACACATACTTGACACCTGCCAGGCCATTCCTCTGACTAACCATCCATGTCACAGCATTGATGGCTACATCTTCATCTTCTCACTTCAAAGATGGTCAGAATGACCGTCATTTCTCACATGCCTTCCTAATAAGAGGGCGACTGGAAGGAATGGGTGGGAGGGAGGGTTGAGGACACAAGCGGGCTGCATTTAGATGCTAGAAATGTGTCTGGAAAGAGCAAGTGGACTGCAGATCTGGATCTCTGCTGAGACAAAGACCCAGAAAGAGACTGAAGGAGGGAGGGACGGAGGGCAGCAGGCACAGGATCTCTATTCCAGTTTTGAGAAAAATTCCTGGCATACTTTTCCTTCTCGCATGTCAATTTAATCATTCTGTCTGTTTTGGTTCCCATTTAATCAAAATGCTTGTTGTACTGGAACAGCAGTATTTCCCACTGGACAAAGGTTTTGTAGTTTGCAATCCCTCAAGAAACTGTGATCAGTCTTCAACTTCACTTCCCTCTTTCTTGTCCAAGACTCAGTTGGGAACTCGCCCACCGCTGATGTGTTGCTGTATAAACATGCACAAGAATTTTCAAGCTTTTGTCTTTTTAGGCATCAAACATGCACATGAGGGCGCACGATTAATTAAATACTTACAGATATGTCAATAATATGGCATTAACTTCCTGTCATGTCTCAAAGACAGTCAATAAACTAAAACTGTAAGTGCCACAGCTGCTTTTCATAACTGTACCTTTTATGTTATATTAAAAATAATCTATACTCTCTCTGCCGCAAATCCCAGATATAAATCACAACAATAATATACCAGTACAAGATTTTAATGGAGTAATATACATCGGAAATAACGAGCCAGACAGGCGGTGACATGAGAAGGACTGGGCAGTCTTTCACAGGCCTGACTGCCACATAACTGCCGAAACTCTGGGTGTGTCGGCATCAGTTTGCTCAACCAACAGAGCCGCCAGACAAACAGTGCAGAACTACAAACACCTACCTGTCTTGCCTTCGTACCTCACTGTGAAACTCAATTTTTCATCTACCAGGTACAAGAGCTTAGGATCGCATGTGTACACTCCTGAAGAAAAAAAAGTGGTCAGGACGGGCGCTGCAGTACAGGGATGGTTGCACCGTATACACAAAGTGGACGAACGAGTCCTGCTTTTACGTCAGAGCAGAAATGGATCACTGCCTCTGTTCTGGTTATCTAGTATCAGACTATAGATGCTACTTATACCTCAAGAAACCTACAAAGAAGTAAACCTTTTCATATTTCTTAAAGAGCACAGGGATTTTCTTCATGTATTTATACATATTATACAGCACATTTCACAGCAATTCTTGGAAAGTGCCACAAAGTTCAACAATAACACGCATTACTACACCCAAAATGGCCACAAAATCTTAAGTTAACTGAATTAGTTTAGATGTTTATGCCTTGCAATTTGACTACTGGGTGTATTTTGCATTTATGTGAAAGTTTGATCAGGCCAAGGCAGAGGAGGACAGTCACTACATTTGGCGAATTACTCAGAAGTAGTAGTTTGCTGTGTTAATTTCCCCTGCCGGTCAGATGCCAGTCTTGGGCAAGCACAACTTGGTGTACAAAAAGCTACACCAAGTTCTGTACAAAAAGCAGAAACGTCACTTTGGAACAAAACATCTTTTCCAAAGAAAAGTAAAAGAGAAGTGAGTATAAACGACTACCTTACTGTACTAAAGCCAACAGTATGCTGGACTTCTTTTGTGAAAGAGGGCTACATCATCACAATAAACTGTCTCGTAATCCTCTAAAGGCAGTGGTAAACTTTAAGTGTTAAAAAAGAAACTATTTCCTACATCTAAACACATAAAATAAGAGCATTTTTGCAACGAGGAGGCCAATAGTAAATGTAAATCAGCTGAAAATACAAAGCAATACAAGCCTATGCAGGTAGCTTTTCATGGCATTTTTAGGAAAATCCAGATGCTGTCATTACTCATTGATAAAAGAAACTGAGGCTAAATCAGGGTTGTAACAGATTATTTAAAATATCAGTGGCATTTATTGCAGGCAGAGCTATAACAATTATTTAATTACATCATAAGAAAATTAACTGACAAATACTCTGATGATCTGTTAGTCATTTCAGTAATTGATTTAAGCAAAAACACTTAAAGCATTAATTTAAAATTTGTATATTTCTCTTATATTTGCTCCCATATGCAACAACAAATTGCTAAATATCGGGTTTGGGGACTATTGGTTCAACAAAACTAGCAAATTAAAGGCTTTACACGAAGCCTGAAGATATTGTAAAGGTTAACATTTAATTGACAAAGTGATGAATAATAATAATTCATTTAATTATAATTTTTTTAAACAGATAAAACCCCAAACATTTACTTTTACAGCAAAACTTGAACAGGGGTCACTGAAAACAAGCACATGTACATGACTTTTTAAAAGCTAGCTTAAATAGCTAAGAATCATTTGAATAGCACACTAGATGACAACTATTTTTACCAATAAATTCAATGTTGGGTGTCAATGACTGGAAATGCTTCTGTTTGACATAGAAAAAGGCTCTGCTAAAGACATACTGGGATAAGAAATAAATGCCCAAAGTTCTGGCTGAGCAGTGTAACGACAATTTGTTCAGTTTTCCACTGATAGCTGTGATGTGCAGCCAGGACAGCGGCTCAAGATGCTTTGATCCACACTTCAATATAAACCGACACGAATATGGTTAAAATAACTGGCAGTTAGTTGGCAGTCGCACCAGCGTGCCAGGTCTGGCTGTACGAGTCTGGCAATTTGAGATCTCTGGAAAAATAAGCTCACGTGGGTGATGATTAGCATTATCAACCTTGGCTGCGAGTCAGTCGGTGCTGTTAGACATACAGCTGTGGGAGTGAGCATCCAGGAAGGCATCTGCCAACTCTGCCTTCAGCGGTGCTATTATGCCTGTGAGGATACCAGAGGGCATCCCTACGATGGCCCACAATGCCACTGTACGCGCACACACACTCTCACTAGTCTCTTTTGGGTCATTTCATCCTCTGTGTGTGTGTTTGTGTGTGTGGGTTGTTCATCTGTGCTGTCTGTAGTTTTGTTATTTCCACAAAACCCAGCCGTGCCTGTCGTTACCTTGGCAGCAGCTAACAGGGATCCAAATAAATATGGCTAACACAGGGCTTATCTGCTCGGCTTACTGTAAGACTTACTAAGAGAAACCATAATAGGCGTAGGTAGGCTCCGTACATGAGACATCCTTGGGTGTTGCCAAAAAACAAATACTCATTAACCCAGATACTACCGACCTGTTTGAGCGGGGCGCGCATTGACAGATGAAGTGTGTGCTCAGTGTGAGTGTATATATATACAGCGTCCTAATTCCCATTTCAATTATGAGTTCAGGTAAATATCCTGCGCTGCCCGGGGCCTCGGATCATTCAGGTGTACACAATGTGCTCCTGATGTTGTGGATTTGAATCCGAGCTGCACTGAACGGCACACAGACACTGTTAGCAACTAGCTGAACGCAACTAGTGTATAATATTTAGCAGCCAAACCTCTATTTACTTCCCTCAGGAGTACATAAAGAGCAAAAACAGACTATTAAACATTATGGATGAAAATCATGCTGAGGAATCATTTGTAAACCGTCAAACAACCAGGCACCAAAACTGAGCGCAACAAGAGCTCTGCAACGTGGGATGTGCTCATTTTAATTCAAAGAAAGAAAAAACTGTTATTTTTCATTCATTCACACTTGCCTGTTTTAAAACAAGGTGCCAGCCAAAGTGTGTTGAATGTGGAAGTGGATGTGTTGTTTCAGCTCAGCATTTTTGGGTGCTGAACTCACACAGACACACACAAAAAAACACTGATTTTGGAGGCAATAACAGGGATATTTGTCTATCCCGAAACATGAACAAATGTAGGTGAAAAGCACACTGTAGTCATGAAACTTCAGCTTGAATTAATCCCAAATTGGAATTATATGGTGGAATCAGAGGAGCTGACGTCTGACAGTAGACTTCTCATCATATGATCTTGCTTCTTTTGACATTTTTTTAAAATTCTGCTCAGTTTTACAATCAGAATCTGCAGATATTTTAGTTTCAGCTCTACGTTTTGCTGTTTTGGGCAAAGTTTGAGGTGCGGGGCTAACGAGAAACTGATTTCCGCATAATTTGCATGTTGAAAACTACTCATTCTTTGATTTCAGGTGAAGCTCCCAAATGCAGTTAGATCATTATCCCATCATAGTGTCACACTGTCTAGTCTCGGCCAATCCCAATTAATTAACAGCGCTGGCGGGCTTAATTTCAGGCACAGTGACACACATCGGCTGTAATATTCTGCTGGAAACGTCTGCATTTGTCTGATGGTTTACAACAACAGTGTTTTTGCACAGTGAATGATTTTGCATGTCTGATATTTTAACATATTATTCCATTTCAGTGTGATAAAATATTACTGAGGTTGTTGGGATAGCACAGCAATACGATTTAATATCTCAACAAATTCGACAACTTATGTCAACTTGACATGGAAGGCAGCAGTCTGAGTGCTGGGATTAAAAGCTTGCTTCATTATGATCATTTGGATGTTAAGTCAGCAGTGCCATCTGATCAAAAATAGAGCTAGAGGTTTAAACAAATGTAAAGATTTAAATTCCATGGTTTGATGGAATGGATGATAGAAAGGTCAAAGTATTACCCAAGAGGTTCAACATAGTAATACATTTAGATCTAGTAAATCGACTTTTTTATTTAAACTAAGACTGATCTCCATGTTCAAACAAACAGTCTTAAAAAGATCAATGGATTATCAAACATAAATCAATTAAACCAAGATAAAGTTTGCACGTTACTTTAATTAGGCTGAAGCAGATTCCTGAGCTTAAAGAGTGACCAAAGTAGTTTAGGGCGCCAAACTAACTTTTTTATTGGTAGCACTTATGCAACCCACTTTGTAAGTTGTTTTTTTATCATCCATCCATCCATCCATCCATCCACTTCAGACTTTATACTTCAGCTTTCTTGTTTCTCTGTTTAAAATTTGCAAGGTCTTTACTGTAGCTGTTTGCTTTAAGATGACATATGTTGTGAATTAGCGATATATAAATAAAACAGATTCTAAATGAATATTTGCAAATTTTTTAATAAGAAAATTTATCAATTTTGTCATCAATCTCTTCCTGCCGGTTGTCTGATAACACTGTTGTAATAAACTCGGTACAGGTTTAAAATGTGCTTATTGACAGAACATAACGAAAAAACTAAATCCAAGTCAGCTACATTGAGACAAGCGTTTACACAACATTCAGCTGTGTTACAAGAACAAACTGTATTTTTCTAACTTAACATCAAATTTTGAGGCAGTTCTGTCACTTTTACATTGAAACAACAAGTGATTTCTCACAGTGTGTGTGATCAAAGGACAATATCTGGAGATTACGGCCACAACATAATGTGATGCAATAAAGAATATGTCAAACTGGTCTTTAAAGATACAAACTGCTGACTTCAAAATAACAATATTATCGCGATAACTATAGAGAAATTGAAAAAAAATTTAAAATAAAGTAATGCTTCAAGCTTTGTGCGTTTTGTGTCATTTTTGGTCAATGAATTAGAAGCAAAATGTAAGTGTAAGGAGGTGGAGAGAGAGTCTGTAACTGTTGCTGGTGCTGTAGTGTTTAACACAGCATCAATTTTTGATTTTTAAACACCACAGTTATCAGGAATAACAGTTTATCGTGACACACCTACTGACAGAATGGTTTTAGCCTAACTAAGGAGCAGGTAGAATGGGTGCCTTCCCTTATAAGATGCATTACTCAAGACCTATTTACAGTAGTATAATGTGTTTTATATTTCATACAACAACCACAACTGATGAAACAGCTTGGTCCAAGATAAAAATACCTCCATTGCAGAACAAAATTGCATAGCATAACGTAGCACGGCATCAGTACACATTTTACAGGTAGATTTTTTTCATCTATATGACCGACTTAACCTTCAGTCGTCACTGAATCCACACAAGAGTCTCACTGTCTCCAGTCATTGTTTGCACACTTCGACAATGCATACCACAAAATTGTCCTTTTCTAACACTGTTTAACTCATTATAAGAAGGCACGTCATGACTTTTTTTTAAAATTTATTACGAGAATACCTTTTTGTTAAGTTGCTGGTTCCAAAATAGCAATTTGGTGCTTTATAATTCAGAAAAAATGTGTCACAGGAACATGAAAATACACTGTGAAAACCAGGAAAGATGCATTTTTACTGAAACTGCTTAAATTCAATATGAACCACTAATGAAAAGCAATAAAACTGTCATTGTACTAGAGGCCAACTCTTCATCAGAGCCAAAGTATGCTTCATTCTATGTAAAAATGATCATTTTTAACAGTCAGTCCCACAGTAAAAGATCCTACTGGCTCATGTTCGAGCAGCTCCCTCAGTTCTGACAGCACACATTTAATTACTTGTGACTTTCATACATCCTCTGACCCTGGATCTTCCACCAGCTAACCACACCACAGAGGAAAGCTGGCCTGTTACTGATAAACAGCTGGAATAATTGCCTCCGCTAAAAAACACGTCAGACAAAACCACCAGTGCTGCTTATATGCAACAGATAAGCAGTTCTCGCTGCATCACACCAAACTTCATGCAACTACAACACTGATGTTTTGAGCTTTATATGGAATTTAGCACAGAGTAATACACTAAAGTGAGTCAGAGGAAAACCCTAAGTAGGATATTTACAGCTGATACTGACATATTTGGTTACAGCTGCCACATTTCTGCTCAGCAATCAACAAAATAACCAAAACTTGCATTTCTCTAGTCGCAAAAATCTAAAATTCAACAGTAAATTTAAGAATTCACAAGCCGTTGGAGGTAAAAGATTCAAGGTCTAATACAATACAGATGCAGCCGAAAACATAATAAAAAGCCGCACTATGCGTGAAGGTCTATAAAAGGATGAAAGAGCTCCTTAATAGGTTCCAAATGAAGTGAGACAACCAGAGTGCACTAAAAACTGACGCTGTAGTGTTTAGGTCTTTGTCACAGAGGCTCAAGTAATGCGGCAGCAGACTCCCACCACAAGCTCAAGCTAAAAAATGGCTCCTGCAATTTGTATTTTTGCATTTTCAACGAAAAAATTTGGGAGAGGGGGCGTCTTCCAAACCTTTAAATGAGTCACCATTCCACCATCTCATGTGTGAACAGGAAAACTCGACAATATGTTTCCCCGACAGCAACACTTTTGTATTTCTAATCAGTGTTGGGCAACATGTTGGTCAACGGAACCAGCAGATGCCTTTCTTGTGTTGCCAACCAAAACCACACGAGCAAAGTCGAAAGATTTGAAGCCTTTAATTTCACAAGCGGAGAAGTGATGCATCGATGTTATGCAAAATTCTGCCGCACTCAGGCTTCACATTACATCAAAACATCCACAGATCCCGGTAGTCAGGCAAATAAGAAAATATAAACGCGGGCTCTGGGAGGTTTTCGCCCTTTTCTGAAATCATACACAACAAACAAGTAATCAAGGGAATACGATAAGCACCTGAAGCTGTTTGGCGGAAACTCCAGAAGTGTGCAATCATCCATAAAATAGCACAAACATGTGAATGAATCGCATTTCTGAATTATGAACGGTGCAGAAGTTTTGCTCGTCTTCGTCACGCCACTCCCTCAGTCAGACAGATCAGCAATCTGACCGGGGATCAGATAAACTTTCCAACAGCTGTGTCATCATGCATGTTTTGAAACCACCACGGCCACTTTTTTGTTTCTGTTTCCCTTTAGAGCTGCAATGATTCATTAACTGATTAATCCAACAACTGAAAATTAACACCCCCTGCTCTGAGCAAACTCCCATCATAGTCCTTGTTTAAGCAGCAATAGGAAGCATTTGCTAGTTTCATCTGCTTTCTGCTGCCACGCATGACTGCAAACTGAATATCTCTGGTTTCTGGACTAAACAAGACACTTGTTAACACAACAATGAAAGGAGTTTAGTTTATGTATGCACCTTGTAGAGATGGGTTGCTTTACATCTGTTCAACATCAAGATGGACTTCTCAAACAAAGACAAATAAACTCTGTGGTGCATAGGAGACGGATGATTGTGTCCAAAACTTTCGGAAAGGCTCCCGTACACATACTAAACACCTCCTGAAATATCAACATGACCCAGTTTTCACATTGTCGTCTACCAAAGAAAATCTTGGTGGTGTTAAATCATACTAACCATAAGGTTTGGGTCGTACCAACCCCTTTAACCAATCAATTAGTTGTGGAGGGGGAAAAAAAATCTGCAGCTTATCTGTAGATTACCTAAATCGGCCACGGTGCACTGAGTGCTCTCTACCTGCAAGTCTTTTTAGCATAAATGAATCACAAGTACATCTGAATGTATTTGCAGCATAGTTAATCATTTTAACCCGGCTATTTTATAGTGAAACGACCAAACTCGGAGCAGACCAGCATGTACCGAATCATACATGTTCATTTGATTTCTGAAAATAGAACTAAATCAATGTAAGATCACTAAACAAGAGCTACTGAGGAATACAACACAGACAAGTTAGCCTGTAGTTTTTATATGATCCGCCTTGTTGGTTGCTGAGCTGTTTACTCGACTTCTTGGCCGTTCATCTGATCAAAACGCAGCCACATTGATGACTTCTTTGACACGTTGTCAGCTAGTTTGGAGCCAACTTGGAGCAGACGCTCAGTAAATGTTAAATGCACTATGTTGGGTCATTTCAAAGTCACCAAAACATGGAGATATTCACAGGTAGTCTGTCCCTCCTGCAACCAAAAAGAGTGGATTAATCCTGGAAGTCCATTGGTGTAATGTTTTTTTTTCCTCATGAAAGTAAAAATGGCAATTAATGAGCGTTCACTGACCAACCAATCAACACGGACGCGTAAGAAATAAGTTAAAAACAGCTGTCTCCATTATGTTGGTAAAAGTTGGGAAAATGTGTGGTATTTTCAAAACACCCCATTTTTCGCAGGTGGTCTTTTTCTCCAATGGCCAAAAGTAATTCATGTAGTGCTTTTCTCCTTATGAAAGTAACACCTGTGATTGTCTGACCAATAATAATTTGGATGGATAAGAGCGCATCCACCAACCAATCGACTGTCAGCGTAAAATCTACAGCCCTGAGTAAAGTAAATGCAGTTAGAGGTCAGTTGTGGAGATGTTGCTTTGCTCTATCCTGCCTCCAGACAAGGTGTTAACATTCAACATTGTTATACTGGAGAGAGGGTTTAATAATAAATCTTTCTTATCCTAAACTATGTAAAACAGAACCCACTACAATATTTGACCAATAAAACTTTCGATTCTCATGCCTATGCAAACTATTTTTTCAGCATTCAACAGGTACTTATGACTCATGAATGGGAGTTGTTTAAAATATGAGACAAGGAAACAGCCACTCTTCATAAGCTGCTGTCTTTCAGTGTTGGATGTTGACGCAGCTGTGAGTGAGAGCATCCTTAAAACCAGGAAGTGTGTGTTCAGTCACCTGTGACAAAAAAAAAACAAAAAAAAAACAGAGTCCTACTGTGATGAAGTAATCTAGCACGATACTAAAACCCTGCCAGCTCGTGCGACGCTGATCTGAAACTAAACGAAACTAAACTTTGACATTAATCCAGCGTCAAATAAACAAACAGCTTCTTTCTGACGGTATAATACGACATCAAAGGCACAATCGCTCTGCTTCTCCTCCTTAAACAGAGAAACCGGTCTGTGGATGGCACTGCAGACTCCCTGGAGAAGACTTTATTTCCCACAGCGGGCCACCTCAGTTGAAGGTCTTTTCTAGACCAGACACCCAGAGAGAGCTGTCTCCTTAGTAGCAGACTTAATTAAAAACCAACTCTTGTTCATCATTTAAGTCTCGTTTTACAGGCAGATGAAACGATGGTGATGTGGAAGATGACTAAAGGAAGCATATTAATAAGAGAGAACTGCTAGCAGCTGGTTGTGAAAAGGGTTGCTCAATCAAAGTCACACTTTTTAATCTGGATAATTCAGAATAAGCCGGACTGTTTTGACTAATGCTCAAATATTATCACATATCCAAGGATAATCACAGATTTCTTTCACCTTAAGCAAAAATATTGATTTACAACAGGATTACTGCCAATTCTTCTCTTATCCACATAAAACTACATCAATTTGTGGGTTTGAGACTCATGAAAAAGTTCTTGTCATGAAGTCGAAAACATTAAATCATCAGAGCATCGCAGCTACATGCTAGGAAATGACAATCCTGTTTACTTTCTTATCGTCAGTCCTACAGTTAAGGTCAAATAAGTTTTAGGCCTTGTTGACAAAGAGAAGAAAGAAAACACCAAAAAAAAGTGACACGAGCTGTAATGTAATTATTTGCTGAAGAGTTGTTTCCAGACAGAATACTATGGAAGCTTTGAGGAAACTGTCGACATCACACAGGAAGAAATTTCAGAGTTTTCAGCCAAAAAAAAAAGCTGATAGTAAACCTTCTTAAATTCCTGTGTCAGCGGCTTCTCTCAGCTATCCCACAGTTAGACTGGGAACACCATCTGAATTTCGATTTGCATTTCACATCGCATGTAAATCCCGCGGTGATCTGGGTAATGTGGCGTGAGCAGTTGTGGCTGCAGTGTTTTGCATGTGAAACCTGCACAGCACAATCACATCAATAGCTTTTGAATCTGAGGTACAGTTAAAGTGACCGGTGCGGAGCCAAAGAGAGACCGTCTGCCAAACGCTGATTGGGAACTTCATTTTAAAGTTGCGTAGTCCATTTATATCCATCTATAGCCGCTTTTATCTGGATTAAACAGTCATAAAAAGAAAATACACTTAACCTTAGGTTCTATGGTGACAGCATATGTATGTCTTAGTGAAACTTTAACGTTTCCTGTAACCAAAAAAAAGCCAGTGTAATCAGGCCTGACATTTACAATGGTTATAGGCAGTACTTTAGTATTGATTGCAATGTTTAGGCTATATGTGTTTGGCATGTCTGATATCCTTGCTTAGGCTGCAATTAACAAGACTAACATATGGGTTCTCATATATAAACGAAAGAAATCATCTTTTTTGAAATTATCCTTTGGACTAACTCAAATTATTTTAATGCATTATTAACATTTAAGTCAGAATACTGAGGCTGCCATCTCTTTTAACAAGTGGAAAACTGCATTATATGACATTAACTGTTTTATTTCACAAACCGTTGACTCCACCTTATCCACAATACACCATTTTAATAACTTAAATGCAAACTTTCAAGTGCATACAATGATGAATCTGGAGTGTTGATGCTTATCAGCCTCTAAAAACTAAAGTGCACAGAGGTACGCAGACTACAAGACAATGCAGAATGAAGCCACGCAGAATACCGATCACAAGAGAAGCACAGCCTTGATGTTTTATGCATGTCTTCATAAAACATCCAACATACAACTTTACACACCTACATCTATAACAAACACAGCTGCATTTTGAACATTGAATCTAAGAAAAGGTGTGTGAGCATCGCATGGACAGATAATTGGAAGAAAAGACAATGTTTTCTGTGCTTGAAGAGTCCAGTTTGAAAGCAGAACAGTTTTTTAAAACATGTTCTGCTATGGAAACTTTCTGAAGACCTCGTAAAGGCAAAAAAATGTGCCTTTTTTGGTTACAAAATCTGCATTATCTGAGTTAATTATGAAGAGATTCTCATGTTTTCCCCCCTTACAGGTCTGTATTCTATGTAGTAGCAACACAGAATATAGCATCACATTGCCAATAACATTGAAGTTATTATTAAATAATACTGCCCTCAAAAAAGTAGCACCCCTGATTGTGATTGCGTTGTTTCATGTCCTTTCCATTTCAGGTTGATTCTCTATGTTGCAGTTGCATGTTATTATTTCAAACTTGTGTTGGAAATAAACTCTGGACATTGAAATTCAGGATTAGAAGATAGAACAGCTTAAGAGGTATGTGCTGTAAAGGTTGAGTTTAACAGGATTTTGACTTATTTCATAACATACTTCACTATGAAAGCTTTCTGAACACTTAGTAAAGGCAAAAAAAAGTCTTTTTGGCACAAAATCTGCATTATCTGAGTAATTTGTGGTCAGATTTCAATATTTTTTACCTTATAGGTCTAAAATCATGTGTAGTAGCATCATATTTTTACAGGTCTATAAGAATGTAAAGTAGCACCACAGGCTATAGCGTCATATTGCCAACAACCTTGATGTAAGTAATCTATAATATTGCCTCCACTGATTGTGAGAAAATTCTGTTTTTTAACATCCCCTGTATCAGATGTGGATCCTCTATGTAGCAGTTGCATGTAATATTTTAAAAACCTGTGTTGGAAATGAAACTCTGGACATCGAAATACAGACTTGCGCAATATTTTTTGCGCTTTAAAAGTCCAGTTCGACACTATTTGGACTTTTTTTCACAACGTATTTCTCTATGAAGCTTTCTGAACAAATTGGCTTTTTGGGGGGCACTAAATCTAAATTATCAGAGCAAATCGATTATCTAAACAACTGGTTTTAACACTTTGTACAGGTCTATAATTATATCAAGTAGCACCACAGACTGTAGCATCATATTGTCAAAACCCTTGATGTGATTTATAAATAGCACTGCCTCGAAAAGAGTAGTTCTCCTGAAATCCATTTTTACTGTCTCCATCCATGTAATGTTGATCCTTTAAGCTGCAGTAAGATCTTAAAAAGAAAGTCTGAACATTGAAATACAAACTCAGACGAAAGAAAAGCATAAGGGATGTGACCACGATGATATTTTTCTGTCCAATTTGACAGGATTTTGACTTTTTTTTTCTTAACATACTCTGCTATGGAAGCTTTCTGGCCACTTGGAAAAGGCTAAAAATGTTTTCTGGGGGTACAACGTCATCATTATCTGAGCAAATCGTGAAAAGATTCTCATTTCAACCCCTTGTATGTCTATAAATACAATGAAGCAGCACCACAGACTACAGCATCACAAAAGAAATCTGTTTTTTTATTGCCCCTCTTTATTTGTCGTGGATCCTCTTTGTTGTAGTAGGATGCTGTTTTGAAATGCACACTTAGAAAACATATATACTTAAGGGATGTGAACTTACCCCAGGGTATAAACCACCCAAGGCTATTTCATTTTTAGTTAATCTACCCTGCTACACCTGTACAAACAGCTGGATTTGGTTATGGCGCACAGAGCAGGTAGAATAATGCAGAAACATCATGCACATGGACACTTTTTAGGCACCACTCCTGCCTTGCCAGTGACGGACACCTGTTATGGTGCAGACTCACCCAGCAGAAGCAGCTTCAGCTCCCTCCTCGCATCTCTCTTGTCTCGCCGCAGTTGCTTCTCGATCTCAGCGTTGATTCGCTTGGACTCCTTCGCCTCCTCGCTCAGGCAACAAGCCATCATGGAGTCTAAAGTCATCACCGCATGAGCTGAACAAGCCCGTCTGACAAGGGGGGGCGCCGGGCTACACCTTCACACTCAGTCCTCAGGTGGAACAAATGTGCTTTCAACAAGTTCTATGGTGCAGGTCTCGCTGTCTGGTGCAGAATCTGGCCTCCCTGGTTTGATGGCAAAACTGCTGTCAAGTGTTAAATGTTTAACAGCTTTAGTCAAAGTCTCAGGTGGATCCTCAGGCCACAGGGAGCTGATCACACAACATCTGCAATGCAACACGAACCTCTTACATGTCGACCAAATCACCAATCTGCACTTCCCAGAGGAGCTGATATTAGTTTGGATAGCTTGTTGAGCTAGATGTTGCTAACCAAGCTAACGTCAAAGTTGATGATTTGGGAGTGTGCCGACGCTATTTAATCCCTTCCTGACTTAGCCTCGTGAAAAATTTACACCAAACTACCAACTTGGGTCCCAGAGACGGTGGGACACAGCTGGCTGCCACGGCCACATTTGTACAATCCCTCGGCCGAGTACGAGCCTAGCCGCCCCGAAACCGACACCGCAAGTTACGCCCGCGCAGTGACAATGAGCCCCCAGGTCCGACTGTCCATCCAGATAGGCAGCCTCCGTGTCTCCGGTGCTTCGACGAACCGCGAGCCCCGTGACAATCCGGGTGGAAGTAGGGAGCGCTCGGAGCAGGTATCCCTTCGCAGACGGAGACCAGGAGAGCTAAATGGGCAGGCTAACTGTTAGCTAGCTCGGTTAGCTCAGCAAGCCATCCCTGGAATTGCGGCTAAAACCCGACGGCGCGAACCGACACAGAACCTTCATTGCACCGAGCGAACGTTCTCCAGCTGACCCCGCCGACACCAAACCCCCGGACCGTCGTACTGACACTCAAATGGACCGCTGTCGTCCGTGCATTTTCTCGCTCCTGGTATTTTTTCCTGGTGCTGGTGCTCGCTCCTCGTCACCCACTCCTCAGCCCCGGTGTGGCGCTGCTGCTGACGACACTCGGGATACGGGTGATTGACAGGCGGCAGAGCGAATTGGAAGGGGGCGTGTGGGCGTTTGAGGCGGGCCTTTCCCGCATGGCGAACTTCCCAAGTTTGCTTGAGAGGCAGCCATCCTTCTGGAGGCGTGTCGGCCACAGCAACTGACATTAGACTGGAGGGGCGACGCCCATCTGCTGTCAAAGAGCTGCACTCCCACCGAGCTGTTTGTTTCTGCTGCTCGGTACAGGTGTCTGCAAGACTCTCACAGGTTCATGGGGGGAAATATTCAAACATCTGGCCGCAAGCAGTGGAAATAAACTGAGTATTGTATCTTGAAGCAGGCTTCTTGTAAATGGCTTGCACTGTAAAACTATTTTTAAAACAGTTTTCTAACTATTTGATAGATAGATAGATAGATAGATAGATAGATAGATAGATAGATAGATAGATAGATAGATAGATAGATAGATAGATAGATAGATAGATAGATGATCTCAAAATAAGTACAACTATAAACTATTTTTCAAAAGATTACAAAAAGGATTGCTTGGAAAGATAATAATGTGGAAAAGTACTTTGGCAATTCAAGATATCCAGTTGCTCACATATGTTCCATACAAGATAGATGGGTAGAAAAGAGCATGGCTGGCAAATTGTGCTGGTTGAAGGAAAAGCATTAAGATGCCTAAAATGCTGGTATTTACATAAATGTGCAAATAATTGTTAGTGTAAGGGCCAAATTGGTGGTATTTACGGTAAAATAGAGTATTATAAGAGTACAGAAAACAATAAAATGGAGTATTATAAAGTAGATTCTTGTGATTGAATGTTTCACACCACATCTCATCTGACCACAGCTGTTTTCTGTGATTTTCTTCCAGTTTTATTCTTTGTCCAGGTGAGCTTTTGTGGGTCAGTCTTGTAGAAGTGGAGTCCTCCTTGGTTGGCCTCAATGGAGACCAACTTTGTTCAGTGTCCGATTGAGTTAGATAGATAAATAGAGATAGATAGATACTTTATTCACTCCCTTGGGGAATTTCAAAACCAGTTGTTGGTACCAGAACTGTTCAGATTCATCAGGATGCTCTTGGTGTTGATCCTTGAATCCTTCTTGGCTTCCACCATTCTTGCCAATGCAGAGGTCACATCTCACTTCTAGTAATGTTAATAATTAACAACACAGCCTTTGAGATTGAGCTCCTTGTACTTTCTGACAATGCTTTGCACTGTGACCACTGACACCTGAAAACTTGGATATGACTTTATAACCTTTCCCCATCTTGTTTTTCTTCCACAGTGCGCAACTCTCCGTCAGTGATTCAGCGGCGGACTCTAATAACATGCTCACTAAGCTCTTTGGTTGCAGCCATGACTTGGAATTTACTAGTAACTGACTAGAGACTGCATCAGCTGT
Organism: Dascyllus trimaculatus; assembly: GCA_024666655.1. NCBI lineage: Eukaryota > Metazoa > Chordata > Actinopteri > Pomacentridae > Dascyllus > Dascyllus trimaculatus. The sequence goes on from CM045446.1 coordinate 30,115,770, forward strand.
TTTCACTTTTATGTGCATTGCTCTGCCCTAGATAATGGTAGAAATGATAGGACCATTTGGAATGGAAAGAAGCTGCATTTTCCCAAATATCTGCAATTTTTTCAAGGAGTATGGATAATTTTGGACATGGTATTGTTATTAAAAATGCTAAAACCAACCAGGAAAAAGTCAAATGTATTGTTGTCATCTTGTTTATGTCATTTCCAGTCAAAAAAGGAAGAAAAAAAAAAAAAGCAAACACCTATTGGTCAAATAAAAATTCAGTCTTAATCAAAATTTGGCATTAATGGATAATTCGGCCTTAACTGTGCATGGAGTAGCATCAATGCTTAAAAATTAATATGTCACTCATATTCTCTGTAATGAGTATTCTTACATTCAATATCCTAATTATATATAGCTGGTGAAATGTCTGTACTTACCCTACAGAGGATTAAGCGTTGTATAGATAATGGATGGATGGATGGATGGATGGATGGATGGATGGATGGATGGATGGATGGATGGATGGATGTCTGTACTTTTCTGAAAGTAGCACTTTGAATGCAAGACTTTCTTGTGATTGTATATCTCACACTGTTGTGCTCAAGTGAAAGATCTGAGTATTTCTTCCACCACTTTGATGGAAGATGCAACATTTTATAAACAAAAGGCACCAAAATTAGCACAAAAAACCCACTAAATATTTAAATCTATACACGTTTGCACACATTTGCAAGAAACACTTTGTCAACCAATAAAACAAGCAGCATCGAGGAAACTGTCAATATTTGAGGTGACTGTTTTTTCCTTCGGTTATGGGTGACAGGATAAGTCAAGTGTCTCATGTTTTCCTGCTCATCCGCTACCACAAAACAGAAAACGTTATGTTTGTGGTGTAATAATCTGGAGCAAGACCCAACAGTTCCTTAGAATTTTATTTTTATTGGCCTTCTCAGATGTGCTCCAACATTTCTGGTATATCTGCAGGTAATAAGTTGTACTAACGAATGTCCTTGTGGAGATATGTTAAGCTGGACCAAAAATCTACATGAAAAAAGAGGAATAAATCTTGCCATGTGAATGCAAACCAACGCTGAGCACCTTATTTGGAAAATCAACTCCTGCTGGTGAAGGTAAAGTTATTTTTTGGCTTTAATCTGTAATATTGCATTATATTTTATAGGTAGTAGCATGTCCATGTGTTAATTCTTTATTTTTATGGTAACTGTTAACCACAGCTGTCAAATCAGTGTTGTTAAAGTACGATATTCTCTCTCAAACATTGTGAAGTAGAGTCATGGAGTAGCAGAAAATGGAAATGATCAAGTTAAAGCACAAATATATTTCAAATGTGTATCTATATTTATGTACCTTTGCAGCAGAGGTGGGTCACTAAATCATCAAATTATTAGGTCAATGTATGAAGTATGACATTCAGGTATTTATAAAGATATTTGTGAAAATTTAGATTGAAATTTAAATACTTGGGTGCTAAATTCTTATTTTTAAAAATTACATTGACCCACTTTCAGCACATTTTTTGCGCATTGAAATTTTAAGCTATGTTTGAATGATAATATCTCAGGAACTGTCGCAGATAAAAGCCTTGAATTTTCAATGTCGTTTCTCATCATGTCCTTGATTCAAAATCTGTAATATTGGGAATGTAGATCAAATAATCTCTGATCATTGGGGAGTTGAAATGTGAAAAAAAGGAAATAAAAATGGAGCCGTCATGAACTATCTCATCATGAGCTCACATTAACAAAGAAATAAAGATAATACAGAAGTCAACTGGTGATATTTTCTGAACCATATGTAGCTGAATGTCACATTAATACAAAACAAAACAAAGAGAATACTTTTTAACATTAAATAGGTGGTCACACATTGTTTTTGGTGAACTTTCATAACTGATCGAACAGGTCAAAATGGTTCTTAAAACACAACTCAGAAAGTGTGTTTTTTAATATGGCCATATTTAACATAGGCAGAGATAGTCGAGCAGAAGGCTTCTGCTAATTAAAGATGTAATAACCCTGTTGTTAACAATTAAATGTTTACCTAAAAGTTGAAATATGTGTTAGCAAATTTAGTTTCCATTGATAAATTCAACCAAACCCAAACAGAAACTCCTCTGGCAGCTTTTCGGCCTTCAGTCAAAGGTTTATTCGTCTATATTTAATTAATCTCTGAGGTTATATCAAAGGCAAAAATATTTCTTAACTGTCATCACATTCCAGCTGTAATAATTAAATTACAAGTGTGGCCAAAGCCTCCCTGTAAATAAAATGTCGTTGAGCCAAGTGACCTCTAGTGGACATGTGAGGAATCGCAACAGTGAGGTGAAATAACTCACTGAGGATTTTAGCAAAAGGAAAAGAAAGGAAGTGCTCTCTGTGTTTGGCCTGTTTTCCTTCTTACTTTTAGTTTAATCAGAAATGTCTAATCTTATTATCTGTAATCACATTTTAAGAGACGGAACAATCCAAAGTGAATAATCTCATCCAAATCTTCTTTCACACACATTTGATACATAAACAGGTGGAGTACTAAAAGAGGGCACAGCTGCAGGGAGTCACCTCAGTTCAACTAAACATAATCAGTTAAAATAATTACACAATCAAATGTGCTCATATTAGATTATATGTGGATTGAAGTTGACTAAAGTGACTGATAGTTTCTGGCAGTTCTCAGATACCAAAGTCCTGAGAGAATGAAACTGGTCGGATGTCAACGCGCCGGCCTTTGGTATGATCAGTATGATCGGGAGAATCTTCGGACGTGACTCATGACATTTCAGCCCGACCTGCCTGCTCACATCTCACTGGGCTGCAGCCAAAAGCCTCTGTGTGTACACAGACAGGACTTTATTCACTGTGAACTCAGCACACAGAAACTCCTCATTAATGCCAAATAGCAGTCATACCTTCACAGATGTTACGCAGGAATATTTTAGCTTTGCATCTGTTTATATTGCTTTCTCGTGTCCCTTTGTTCCTTTTAATTCTAGTCTGTCATGTGTCTGTGTTACTTTTAATTGCTATTGTTTCAACAGATTTTCAGTTTCAGCTTCTTTCATGCTTCTGAATTCACCACAGAGATGTTTTGCTTAAATAATTTTAGTTTTGCATGTATTTTTCTTGCTTTTCTTAGCACAGTCTGTTCCTTTATCTCTCCTAGCATTTCTAGTTTTTCAGGTGGCTGTGCTGTGTGTCTTTTAAATTCCTATTGTTTCAACAGATTTTCGGTGTTAGCGTCTTTTACACTCATGACTTCCCTATACAGAGATATTTTGCATAAATATTTTAGTTTTGCATGTATTTTTCTTGCTTTCTTTTGTCCCTCTGTTTCTTTTTTAATCTCTTAATATTTCTAGTTTGTCTTGTGCCTGTGTCCCTTTTAAATCCCTATTTTTTAAAGCAGATTTTCATTACTAGCTTCACATAACTCCAGTACATAAACAATATGCATGAACATTTTAGTTTTCTATGTGTTTTTCTTGTTTTCTTGCATCTTTCTTGTTTCTTTAAGAGTTTTAAGGTTTGATGTCTGTCTGTGTTCCTTTCAAATTCTATTGTTTCAGCAGATTTTCTTTGCTAGCTTCACATAGCTTCAGTACATTAATAGTAAGTGTAAATATCTTAGTTTCCTATGTGGTTTTCTCTTTCAAAGTAAACACAAGAAACCTGTGCTCCAGATAGAAGATTCAGTAAAGATCTCCTGAGTTTAACTCCACACTTACAGCTTTCCCTGTGTAAACCAATGAGCGGTGATTGTTACCACGTCTTTGGGTCATCAGGTGGGAACCTCCCTTAAACGGTGTTTCATCTAGTCCAGTGGTTCCCAACTGGTCCAGCCTCAGGACCCACTATGTTTCTATTAATATCGGTCGCGACCCAACTTTTTGAAGTTTACTGTTCCTGTTAACAAATTAAGGTTTATTTGGTTGTAGTCTCAACATATTTTGATACAGCTTGGGAAAAAATTGGCTTATTTCTTTGCTCATTTTGGTTTATTTGCCAAGTTTTGGGCATATTTTGGCCCATTTTGACAGATTCTGAGCACATTTTGGTTTATTTTTGGCACGTTTTAGCATAAATTAACCCATTAAGCTAGCAGAACCAAATCTAGAGGTTAATAGTGGGCAACTACTGGTGTCACCAACACTAAATATCCTGCTATTGAAAGCAAACTCTGTCGTAAGAAACACATCCTTTAAAATAAAAGACCTTATACCACTACTTTTTTGGGGGGACATGCTTCTGCGACCCTCTTAAAATGGCTTTGCGACCCACCAGTTGAGAACCACTGATCTAGTCGGTCCCACAACACCTCCGGGAGGCTAGACAGTGATCACTGGCATCCCGGAGTCATTCCCCTAATGCCAGCCATCACCATTACTCACCAAAACACTTATTACTTTTGCCTTGCCTACACAACCACAAACAGCACTGCCATCAACTACCCCAGCCTCTCACCAACTGCACCAATAAAAGCAGGGCGGGGATGCAAACCCTGGTTCTTGTAGAGGGCAGTGAAAGTATAGATCAGTGGTTCTCAACTGGTGGGCCGGAACCCAAAAGTGGGTTGCGAAGCCATTTTTAGAGAGCATGCCCCCCAACCCCAAAACAAAGTAGTGGTATAAAGTCTTTTATTTTAAAGGACGTGTTTCTTATGACGCAGTTTGCTTTCAATAGCAGGATATTTAGTGATGTTGACACCAGTAGTGACCCACTATTAACCTCTAGATTAGGCTCTGCCAGCTTATTGGAGAAATTTGTGCTAAAACGTGCCGAAAATATACGAAAATGTGCTCAGAATCTGTCAAAATGGGCCAAAATATGAATAAAACTCGGCAGAAGTGTCCAAATACACCAAAAATGAGCAAAAAATAAGCCAAAATTTTCCCAAGCTGCACCCCAATGCATTGAGACTACACCCAAATAAATCTTAATTTGTTTACAGGAACAGCAAACTTCAAAAGTTTGGGTCGCGACCGTTATTAATTGAGACATAGTGAGTTCTGAGGCTGGACCAGTTGAGAACCACTGGTATAGAGGGTGCTGAAGGTGGAGGCAGTATAAAATAAGCTAGCAGATTCAGCAAACAAACTCACCTAAGTAGCCATACAATCAAAAAGTTTTCTTGTTATCTTGTGTCCCTTTTCTTCTTTTAAATGTTTTTCATTTCTTGTGTGTCTGTGCACCTTTCAAATTTGTTTTTAATGTTAATTTTTAGCTTTTTTTAACGCTTATGCAGCAACACATACCTTCACTACATACGTAATATGCATACATGTTTTTTCTTGTGTCTTTGTGCTTTTATAAGTTTTAAGTTTGTCGTCTACCTGTGTGGCTTTTAAATTCCTATCCTTTCACAAGAAAATCTGTATTAGCTACTTTTACGCCGATATGAGGACATGTTAAAGCACTCATGATGTTCATCTGAGTGCCAAAAAATCCTCCAAAAGCTTGTTGCACATTGGACTATCTGATTTTAATTGTAAAGTCCCAGAAATATGTGGTGCAAGGTCGCAGGTCATTATCCAAAAAAACAACAACCCTATAACATCTGGAAGGAAATCTGAATCAGGAAGCTTTTTAAATCTATTTGACATGAATGAATATCACACAAATAATTGGAGGAGCTTCCTCATTTAGGGAATTTTTCCAGTTTTTTGGTTTTGTGGCAGGTAATAGCATAAAATTAGAGCTGCAGTTAATCATTATTTCCATTATTTATTCACTATTTAGTCGTAAAACATAAGAAAATAGTGACAAAATCCCATCACAGTTTCCCAAATCCCAAGCTAGAATCTTGTAATACCTTCTTCTGCCTGAACTGTTTATTTGAGTCTGCAAATATGATAATGTGTGTTTCAGTCGCAGGTCAATTGTTCAAAAGAACTGTCAAATGTGAAGGGAAATCTGAATCATGGTGCCATTTAAATGTCTTCTGCTTGACATGAAACAATAAAACCTGTGTTTGTACAGTTGTATCTGAGCGTTCAGTCTCGCTGAACAACAGTTTGCATGAATTAACCAGCTGAAAGACGCATGAAAGAAGCTGCCTGCGGCGCCGCACCGTCTCCAGAGTGTCACATAGAGTCTGATGGCTGCCGACAGATTAATCATTGATCGATCCCACAGCAGCAGAAAGTGACAGGAAGTGAGAGTCTGTGCTGCTGCTGCTGTTCACCAGAAAGTACAGTCAATTAAACAGGACACAGAGGCTGATTGTACACTGTGTTGTGGGTTTTAACAGATGAGGATTCACCTCAGGCAGCAGCTGAACACTGCAGACGTCTGTCTCCCTGTAACTGGAACATGAGGCTGATGTTTTCCTATTACTGTCAGTCCACACCCACTTATTCAGGATCCACCAACACCTGATCCACTACGACTTCTTTGCTTTTCTCGTGCTCTTTATTTTTGTCTTTTTTATTTTGACGACACATCCCTGATGAAATGAGAGAGCAGAAAATAAAAATGTTTAAAGACAGAAATACATTGGTTCAAACAGAACAGATGTGTTATAAATCCTCTTTGCAACTTGCTAAAAAAATATGACCACAGTAAGAAATAAATCTGTAAAATAACAGAAAAAGTACTGGCAGCTCATCACACTGACTTTGCAATTTGATTAAAATTAAAAAATGCACACACTCATTTTTCTGTACTTTATTAGTGGCCCTATGGTAAAATAAATAAATAAAATTTAAAAAATAGAAAATGTATAATTTTTTAATGTTGTATCTATAAAAAAGGAAAAAGAAGCTTTAAAAAAATAGTGTACTAACAGTAAATAGTAAAAAATATTTTTAGCATAATGGTAAATCTGTAATTAAAGGTGACATCTGCATTATAAAAATCAAAATGTTCAATTAATCAGTGAAATAATAGCTCATTACTCAGACTTTGTCTTGTAATTAAAAACACAGACACCTTCTGTATTTTTCTGTCAGTTTTCGTGTTTCTCTTCAAATTTAAACTCAAAACCCATCTGTTTAAAACTGCATACTGTCTGTAGCTTCACTGTTCCATTTTAATTTTTGTGTCACTTGTATTTTGTTGTTTTTATTTATTTTATTGTACTGTGTTATTTATTTTATGTGTAAAGCGTCTTTGAGGGTTGAGAAAGGTGCTGTGAAATAAAATGTATTATTATTATTTAATGGAGACTCTACTGAAAACATAATGAGAAAATAGTAATTTTTTTATTGGTGTATCTATAGTTAAAAAAACATTTCTTTTAAATTACTGGTTTACCAAGTGCAAACAGTAAAAAATCCTAAATTTTCTTGTTATATAGTGACAAATCTATAAATAAAAATGCACATTTGCTATTATTGAGTGGTATATCTATAGGAAAAACAGGACATTTTCTGTTATATCTACAGTATAAACATTTCAAATATTAAGTAAATCCATAAAATTATGCAAAAAGAACTGGTAACCCATTACCTGGATTTTGTCCTGTAATTTAAATTAACAAAAAAAAATTATTATTTTTTTGTTAATTTATGCCTCATCTTTTTTTTATTATTATTAATCTCTAAACAGAAACCAAGACATGACAATAATTTCATTAAGTGATAATGCAATTTCAGAATTGAAATAAACAGAAATACATGAGTGACTCTTGACGGTCGGATTCCTCGTCATACAACTATCAATACACAGATATTTCTTTAAGTGTGCCACCATTAAATGTAACTATAATACTGGAAACATATATTTTTGCTCATTAAAAACAACTAAAATCATCTTCGTCTGTATCTCAGAAAAAGTGACTTTATTTTCAGCTACACACATAAAATTAAATTAAATTCAAAAAACAACTGCATGTAAACATCAGAACATATAAACATTCTTGTACCGAGTTTTTACAGAAAGAAAGAAACATAAATCCTCAACAAACACTACAGATTTTTATAAGATTCACCCTGAGGGCCATTTATACTCATTTGTTTTGTTAAACTACACAAAGATCCATTCAAACATCAAACACACTAAGATATAAAACAGATCTCAAGGGGCCCTAATTGGACTAAAACACCTCTTTTTACATTCCACACATGTATGTTTAACATTTATTCACTCACTGTATGTAAAACCCACATAGGACCCTCCACACACACCTCACCTGCTCTTTCACCTCACCCTGTTGCCATGGCGACGCAGGGCTCAGGTGATCCTAATATCTGAAACCACGAAGGCCTCGACAAACCGGTTCTGCTGGTCGAGACAAAAGATTGACATCCGGACAGCAGCAGCAGCGGAGGAGAAGGAGTGACTGAATACCTGCCGGGCTCCTCATCTGTTAGAAAAAATCCCTCTGATATTAGTGAGTCCTTCAGGGATTTATGATGTTTGTAGAACTTTGGGTGTGTTCTCCTGTGTGGCGTAATATCAACATCACATGAAGCCAGATTAATGCGTGTAATTCAGCTGTCAGAGCATTTGTTTTAGTGTTATGCTCTCAGAAAATGATGAATGTCTGAGTGGAATATGAAAAATAATGACAAGAATAAAGTCTCCAGAATGAATCTTATGAAAAGTAGGAGGTGTGAAGCTGAGGATTTAATTACAGAATACATAACACTGCAATGAAAAGCGTGCGAGTCTGTGATTTCTCTGCAGCACACCTGAAACATGAAGCAGCAGAGGCTCTGCAGCAGCCGAAACTTTATCCGAGGAGGCAGCTCACTGATTCACAGCACAGTTAAACCACACGGAGTGAAGCACAGGCAGCTTCTGGTCCAGGCTTTTCAAAGTTAGGCTTGGTTCAGGGGCAGCCTCACACAAAGAGCATAAAACACTGGCTTTAAAGATCCAGATTGATTTATAGTTTTAGGAACCATCAACACTGAAGACTCACTTTATTTAGGTGATGCTGCTTCACAAAATTTATGTGCTTCCAGAGGCTTTTCTTTTTTATTGGTGTTATTTAGTGCGGTGGCGGATAATAGCATGAAATTAGAGCAGCAATTAATGATTATTTTCATTATCGATTAATTATTTAGTCTATAAATCGTAAGAAAATAGTAAGAAAATAGTAAGAAATGTTTGTCAAAGTTTCCCAAAGCCTAAGTTAACATCTTGTAATATAATGTTCTGTCTGTTTAAAAGCTCAGATTCCAAAATATTCAGTGTGTTTTTTGGAAGTGACCCAGAAATGCATAGGTTTTTTGTTGTTTTTGTTTGGGGGTTTTTTTGTTTGTTTTTAACATTTTTAGCCTAAAAATTACTAATCAATATAAGGCATTACCATCAATATAAAACCAGGTGACATCACAAAGAACCAACTTTAAAATGGTTCCATAAAGAACCTTCTATGGTACCTAAAGAATCAGTTTTTATGGTTCTTCGAAGGACTTTTGGGGGTTCTACTGACTGTTTATACTGCTAAGCTACACTTCATCCTGCTCATTTTCAGACATTATTTTAGGTTTTGGATTTGGTTTGGTTGCTTTGTTTGTTTTGTGTTATTTTTTGTATTGTCTATTTATTTTCTATTTTGCCTTTATGTTACTGTGGCATGTCTGAAATAAATAAAATTAAATGTTCTTTGTCGTTCTTTGTTCTAACGCATCTTTGTAAAGAGCCGTGTCTGTTTTTCAGAAATAATCCAAACCTGGAGACAAAATTTTATCATTTAAGCCCTTTTTTTTTTTTACTTCATCCTAACATTATTTCTCTATGTTTTCAATTAGTTTTCGAGTTTCTTTCTATTAGCATATGTTTTGTAGGTCTGAATGATGCCATACACACTCACTTTATTAGGTACACCTGTTCAACTACTTGTTAACACAAATAGCTAACCAGCCAATCACATGGCCTCAGCTAAATGCATTTAGGCACGTAGACATCGTCAAGACAACTTGTTGAAGTTTCAACTGAGCATCACAATGGGGAAGAAAGGGTAGTTAAGATGGTTGTTGACCAAAATTGGACAATAGAAGATGGAAGAACATTGCCTGGTCTAATGAGACTCCATTTCAGCAGCCACATTCAGATGGTAGGTCAGGATTTGGAGTAAACAACAAGAAAGCATGGATCCATCCTGCTTTGTATCAATGGTCCAGGTTGCTGGTGGTGGTGTAATGGTGTGGGCCGTAATTTCGTGGCACATTTTGGGCCCCTTAGTACCAACTGAGCATGGTTTAAACCCCACAGCCTACCTGAGTGTTGCTGCTGACCATGTCCATCCCTCTATGACCACAGTGGACCATCTTCTGATGCTAATTCCAGCAGGATAATGCACCATGTCACAAAACTCAGATCATCTCAAACTGGTTTCTAGAACATGACAATGAGTTCACTGGACTCCAACGGCCTCCACAGTCACCAGATCTCAGTCCAGTAGAGCTCCTTTGGGGTGTAATGGAACAGGAGGTTGGCATCATGGATGTGTAGCCGACAAATCTGCAGCGACTGTGTGATGCCATCATGTCAATATGGAGCAGAACCTCTAAAGAATGTTTCCAACACCTTGTTGAAAATATGCCACGAAGAATTAAGGTCGTTCTGAGGGCAAAAGGGGTCCAACCTTCTATTAGCAAGGTGTACCTAATAAAGTGGCCGGTGAGTGTGTCAGTAAAGCAGCAGACTGCATTTTCATATTTCACAAACAATCAAAAATAGTATCAGCCAAGCCTGAGGTGATGGATTATTACGTTAAATTTTCCTCCAACGCATGCAGGGGTTTTAGCTGCTCTTATAATGATGTTTACTCTCATACATGAACCAGCTGTAAGACTCGTGACCATCTTATTTACTCTGGATAATATGCTAAAGGAGTGGTCGGTATCGACGATGAATCACACAACGTGGGCAGAAAACTATTGTAGGTCCTTATGGATTTGACTTCTTAAGCCTGTTGCAGCTTTGATCACAACATAATCAGAGATGTCACAGAAAAACAAGAGCAGCTGATAACCCGAACAATGAAAGTACTAGACTGCAGAGCTAAATGACTTTTAAATGGACTGATATGAAAATACTGGTTGCAGATGGAATGAAAAGTTATTCATCAAGTCCTTGTTTCATTCTTATCATGGTTTTAATTTCTTGAGTATATAGAATCTTAAATTTTACTTTCTGTAAGTGTTAAAGTACGACTATACTTTAAAATTATTCAGACGCAGGAGGAATCATCTCCAGAAGATCAAATGTAGGTAAAAACAATCATTTTATTGTCTGTAACTTGTTCTGACCAACCACCTATCACACATGTTGATACGAGCCTTGAAAGTTTCCCCAAAATGTGCTTTAACCTGCTGCAGTTTTGTTGTTGAAACTATGATACATCCCATAATATTGATGCTGATTTTCTCTTTAGATTGTGTAAAATTGATTTAGATGCAGTTTTTAAGAGTTCAAATGTGTGTATGAGGGCACAAAAATGCTGAAACTAGTAAAATCACAAAAAAATATTAATTTAAATGTTAAAAAACAAACTAACAAAACAACAACAAAAACAGGCCAAAACTGTAAATAATGTCCACATCTAAATCTATATTTTTATAAATGGTCATTTGGACAGATTTGACTAAATCAGCAAAAAAATTATTATTTTACAGATATTTGCCATTATTTAAAAGGAAAAAAAATTATATAATAAGAATAAAGAATGTTCTTATACAATACGGGTTTTCCTTTTTTGTTAAATTACAGACAATAATGAGTAAAACCGCAGGAAAAAAGAATTAATTTGCATGTAGACTGTAAAAGAAAGAAAGAAAAACGACAGCCAAAACAATCCAGAATCTGTATTTCTAAATAAGGCAATTATTTTTTCAAAAAATGTGGTTTATAATCAGAATCAGCTTTATTGTCATTAAAGAATGTATAATGAAATTGCTTTTTGTTTTTTTTACAGATTCTTTAACCCCTTAATTCGCAACATACCACTGCAGCCTAGGTAGCATATGCATTCAGCCCAATGCTGGTTTGTGAATATTCAATACTTACCCAGGAACCTTTTGCAAGCAGTGGTTTCTCTTAGGACCAGTTGAAGTGGCATTTGTGGCATCAATAACAACAAAATTTGACCATTAATACCTGTTGCATTACACCTTTATATCTATTATATGTGTTATAGACAAATTAACAATCTCCACTTAATTAAACATCAGCTTATAGCAAAAATACAAATAATTTTTTTTATATAACTGTAAATAAATTCAGGCGGCAAGTGGCTATAGTGTCTATGATAGATAGATAGATAGATAGATAGATAGATAGATAGATAGATAGATAGATAGATAGATAGATAGATAGATAGATAGATAGATAGATAGATAGATAGATAGATAAATAGATAGATTATATGGCAAAATTATATGTAAAAAATATATACTTGAGTTAGAAAGAAAGTTCTTTCCATTAAGAAAAAATGCATATGCAAGAAAAACGTTAATATTTAAGCTTTTTTTTACACAGTTCGGTAGTTCATTGCATGTCTAAAAAATATATGAAAAATATTAATCTGTAACATATAAGAGCTGTTAGATAAATATAAAAATCACATTGCAAACTTAACTATAAAAAATGTTGTGAGAAACATAAGTATAAACCAAGAGAAAATGCATAATCAGGACTAGTGTAATAGTTTACGTAAAGCTGACCCCAGCGCAAACGTCGTGCTTTTATTTTACAGACAGAAACGCCTCACTTCCGGCGCGGCTGCGGTTTTTGCCGCCCTCTTGCCGCGGCGGCGCCCTGAGCGCATTCCAGCCGCGCAGAGCTTTGAGCGGATCACGGAGGTAAAACATTCCTGTGTAGGCGGTGGACTTTCCCGAGCGGCAGGTTGGTTCGAGTGAGCTCAGAGAAGTCTGTCTGAACTGCGCCTCGATGTGCGCTAATGACGCTGTCTGTGCGCTCCGGAGACTGTAGCTGGTAAGTGGGCCGCAGGTGTGGAGGATCCGGGACGCGGAGCAGGAACATGGACCGAGGAGAGCAGCCAGAGGTACCTGCTGGTCCCCGGGGAATCTGACAGCGAGATCCGAGGTGAAACGCTGCTGTTGTCTGTTTATGTCCTGTTGCACTGAATCAGCGCTATGGTGCCAAACAGTGCGTAATTTGACCTGTTCTGTGCCAAAATAGACCCAAACCTGCTGTTTTTATCCAGGAGAAACAGATTTAAAGAACCAATTCAACTCTTGTGGTAAATGTGTGATATCCATCTCTGAGATATTTAGTTTGTGGTGCTCACAACAATGAAGAATCACAGTATCTCTTCCTAAATAAATCACTGTTACTCAGGATTTAATTGAAGTATTTCACTAGTTTCTTGCTTCACATTGAGGTTTTTGATTCATCAACTGTCATATTTTGTGGAAATTACTGCTGCTGGATTTTTAAAAGTCACTTTGCAACTATTTGAGGCCCACAAACGCAGTCTGATTCGCAGGTTTTGAGGGTTTTTTGCACATTTTTCCTCACTGTAGACTCATTTTACACAACCATGAAAATCCTATTCCTAGATAGGCCACAGTCCACAGGGTAACTGCACGTTAATATGCTTTTATTAAGGGATTTCACAGGTTAAAACTAGTTTTATTCTTCACAGTGAGGTGTGTGACTAATATTTTGTGAAAATTACTGCTGTTGAGTTTTAAAATGTGACTTTTAAACACGTTGAGGCCCACAAACACAGACCGATTAGCAGTTTTTGAGCATTTTTAACACGTTTTTGCTCACTGTTGGCTCACTTCTCAGAACCACGAAGGATCGGTGTCTCTCCCGGATACACCAGTGTTACTCAGAATCACACTTTATTACGTTTCATGCTTCTCAATGAGCTTTGTGATTCATCCACAGCAATATTTTGTGAAAATGACTGCTGTTTAGTTTTTAGATGTCACGTATCAACACTTTGAGGCCCCAAAACACAGTCCGATTAGCAGTTTTTGAGCGTTTCCTGCACATTTTTCCTCACTGTAGGCCCATTTTTTCCCCAACAATGAAAGATCAAAGTATCTCTTTTTCCAGATACATCAGTGTTACTCAGGATGTTACTTTGAATACTTTAAAATTGCACTTTATTGAAGTATTTTACAGGTAAAAACTAGTTTCACGCTTCACAATTAGGTTTATAATTCAACCACAGTGATAGTTCGTGAAAATTATTACTGCTTAGTGTTTTAATGTTACTTTTAAACACTTTGAGGCCCAAAAACACAGTCCAACTAGCGTTTTTTTTTAATGTTTTGTGGCCATTTTTACTCACTGTAGGCCCATTTTACACAACCATGAAAAATCACAGCATCTCTACTACTCAGGATCAGCACTGCACTTTAAAATGCTTTAACTGGACTATTTCACTGGTAAAAACTAGTTTCATGCTTCACAGTGAGCTTTGTGATTTATCCACAGTCATAGTCAGTAAAGAAATACTGCTGCTGAGTTTTTAAATGTCACTTTGAGGCAGAAAAACACGATCCAACCAGCAGTTTTAAGCGTTTCTTGCACATTTTATCCTTATTTTTCACTGCAAAAGTCCTGCAAATTCTGTGACAACCATGTCTATAAGTAGAGACAACTAGCTAAGTAATCATTTAACAGTGTAGTTTCCATTTGCCGAAAGTGACTGAAATGTTATTAATGCATCTGAATGACTTGTTTTTGTTTTTTAGGGTTATATTTTAAAGGAAATATCCCATAGGATGATTGTGAAAAGGTTTATTTCTTTATTTTGTACATCAAACTCATCTATAAATCTCATTAATTACAGTCTAGTTTCCAAATATAATGAATGATGTTAGACATAACCAACACATACAGCCTGAAAATTAGAAACAGTACTATAATTCTGCCTATAATGTGAATGTCATGCCTGATTATAAACTATAAACATTTCTTTGGTCATTGCAAGAAACATTACCAAAGACATATTTTTGCTTTTACCATGGATATAAACTCATGTGTATTTCCACAATATGACTCTTCTATCTTCATAAAAGCAGGTGGAGACGTATGTATTTATTTACTGATTTATTCCAGGCATGCCACAGCACAATAAAGGCAGAAAAAGAGAAAATAAATCACACAAAATTTAAAAAAGCAACAAAAACCCTTAAAATAATGTCTGAAAACCAGTAATGTGAAGTTTAATTCATTAACTTCTGCCTGTCACATGTCCGTACAGCTCATATGTTGCTGTTTCCTGTTTGTTTTAAACCTTATTTACATCTTTAGAAACCCCAAGAACACATTTATGAGTCCACATAATTCTATTTAATGTACATTTTTATTAAATTGCATTATAGCTGCTCATTTTGTGATCGTCATACAAACTTTATAAACTAAATAATGAGTTTTTGGCATAAATTACTCACTTAATTAAATAAACTGAAGGCTGCTAGCTTCATACTGAGCTGTGAAAATCTGAAACACTCTTTAAAGTTAACGCCTGGTGTGTCAGAATAAACCTCAACATCCCTAATAGGAAGTAGCATCTAATCAAACAGACATTGAGCTGCTCCACAGTGAGTTTAATTCCTTTCGGTCCAGATCACAGCTGATTATCCGTCGACAGTCTGATTCCAGAGTTTTTCGGCGATGGCCGGCTGCTGGAGGTGGTGCCACCGCACATGCGTGTGCTTCCTGTCGGAGGAGGAGAAGAAGACCATCGCCGTGGACAAAGAGATCAAGAGGATCCTGAAGCAGCAGAAGAAGAAGGAGCGACGGGAGATTAAAATCCTGCTGCTGGGTCAGTACCTGCACGTCACCCTGCCCTCATACGTAGATTAAAGCCCAGAAAAGCTGCAGAGCAAATAAAGCAGACGACACAGACGTCAGGCGACACCTAAAATCTGACAAGACAGTATGAGGAACACCCAGTATTCAGATTCAAACCGCCCGGCCTGTTTGGTGGCCTGCAGGCAGCTTACAGAACTATGTGAGGCATGTGTCACCAGGGGAGAATGTGAAAATGGTCCAGGTTGGGTTGGTTTGACCTGAAAACTGCAGACCACAAACCTACAGACCTGTTTACCAGCTGGTTTGACAACTCGGCAGCAGCAGACGTGTCTTCGCTCTTATTTTTCATTTCATTCATTCATTTGTTTATTATTTGCAGTGAGAAGCAATCGAGTTAGCGAGCAGCTAATTAGCATCTCTTGTCCCTGTGCAAAAAAAAGTAATAATTTACACGTTAACTGTTAAAAAACAAAAAGCAAAAACAAATCAAGAAGGGCCAAACAGTGAATAAAGTCCACACCAAGAATCTGTATTTTTATAAATGTGATTTGTTCTTTTACTACATTTTAACTGTAAAATTACACCGCGTTTTAACTTTATTTAAATGAGCAAAAAAATGTTATTTTACAAATATTTACCATTATTTGAAAAATAAAGTATATTGAGAATTAAAAAATGCTAAATAATTTCATAGACTGATATTTTATAGATTTTTCTTGTTAAAAAATTTAATAACTATAAATACTTAATAAAATAAATGTTTCTTATATTTTTTATTTGTTTATATTTATATAAACAAATATATATATATTATATATATTTATATATATTACAAAAAAATGTTGTCATTTTACAGACATTTGTCACAATTTGGTAAATATGCTGTTGTTCTACAGATTATTTTGTGCTATGTTAAATTACTGATATACACTAGTAAAACCATAGAAAGAAGTTCTAATTTAAATGTTACGTTTTCAAACAAAAACGGGCCAAACTATAAAACATATTCACATAAAAATTTTAAGTTTGTATTAATAGTAATTAGTTTTTTTTAAATTTGACCGTAAAATTACATGATTTTTATGTATTTAAGCTAGCAAAAATCTAATTATTTAATAATTATTTAGAGATTCGCCATTATGTGAAGAAAAAAGTATATTAAAGATTGAAACATGGTAAATAATTTCTTAGACTGTTATTTTACAAGTTTTTCTTTTTTTTAAATTAAATTACAAATGATAACTAGTAAAACCACAGTAAAGATGATGATGATAATGACCATTATTATTATTATTATTATTTATTTTGTTAATTTTTTAACTGTTTTTTAAAGTTATTTTTCAGGCAGATTTTCACTCTTTTTTCAAAGTATTGTGTTACAGTGTACATTGTATTTTACTGTTTAATGACGTTTTTACTGCCGAAAAAAAATAACTAAGTGATTATTTGTAAAAATAAATAAATAAATAAAAAATCCACATTTATCAACAAGGAAAATAACTGATCATTAACACTTATCATCAACTTAATTCACTTTTATTTTTTTATTTTTTACATTAAACTGAAAAAAAGAAATACTTCCAATATTTGATTATTCATTTGCATATTTTCACAATATAGATGTATAATAAATGTATAAAAATTGCTCCAAGTTGTTATGTTACCGCAAAATTCTAGATTTCTTTTATACAAGAGCTATGAAGTAGGAATGCAGCTGTTGATTATAGTCATTATTAATCAATCTGGTGATTGTTTTCATGATTGATTATTTTTTCTTTTTTTTGTCCAACCAGACCTGAAGATATTCAAGTTACACAGAAAAATAACAAAGAAGAGAAGCAAATTCAATTTTTTTGATGAATGACTTTAGTATGTAGTAATTTTAAGACAAACACAGTTAATTTGTTTATTTTTGATGGACTACTCAGTTAATTCACCAGTCATTTCAACACTACTGCTGACTCCCTGCAGTGTTTTATTGTTTTATTGTGAAAAACCCTGACAGTCAACACTGTGAACTCAGCTAAAACATCAGAGGAAGTGTTTCACAGAATAAATGCCTCATATTGACCAAGTGACTCCATGTTTGGTTTGTTATCAGCAGACTAAATACAGACGAGTTGCTTCAGCATCGTGGGGGAAATCCTGCAACGATACGAAGCTCCTGTAAACAAAAACACCGAATTATTGCTGCTCTTATTTCCTCGTTTGCTGCGTGGAGTTACAGAAAGCTAATGTTTGTCTACGGGAACTGGACGGTCAATAAAACAAGTTCAAGCTCTTCTTTCAGCTCTGAGGGAGAATCACGTGCTGTTCCTGGAGAGTAGGGTTGAAAAATGACAGGAAGCTGACATCAAATTGGGTAATTCCAAGAGCATCAGTAGAAAAACAAACTACACTTCTGTTTAAGGTTCTTATAGACGTTTCAAATCTCATCCAAGATACTTCTTCAGTTTTAACTGACTGATGTGGAGTCATAGACATGTAAAGAATCCTCTTAGATGAGAGTTGAAACGTCTTCAAGAACCTAAAACAGAAGTCCAGTTTGTTTGTAGGAGTATTATGACCTGGATGTCTGAATTTACTCAAACACACTAAACTGAGGCATGAAATAACATCATGACCACCTGACTAATACTGTGTTGGTCCCCCTTATGTGGTCTAAAATGCTTTGAACCATTGGGCATGGACAAGACGACCTCTCAGGGTGTCCTATGGGGTCTGGAACCAGGACGTTGGATCCTTTGGGTACTCTGGCTTGTGCAGTGGGGTCTCTGTCAATCAAACTTGTTCCACTGCATCCCGTTGATGAATGATCAGAATGGGGTGTAGGAAGTTTGGAGGTCAAATCAACATGTTGGACCATTGTCATGTTCCTCAACTTGTTCCTGACTGTTTGATGTTGTTTCCACGTGGTGGGGTGCATTTTCCTCCAGTGACTTTTGGGATTTCCATTTGCATGAGGGAGTGTGTTTGTTGTGGGACAATGTTTATTTAGGTGTCTAAGTCTCATCAACACGGATGTTAAAATCCAAGGTTTTCCATCAGAACAGCACATAGTACCAATATGATCAATGTTATTCACTTCACCTGTCAGTGATCATAATGCTGTGGCTGATCGATGTATACTGACCATCTACTGCATTAAAAACACTGTGCTATTGTTGGGTAGGTTCTTCCTTGTGGCGTCATAACAGCTCTTGGGTGCTGTTTATTAGCCAAAACAAGCAGCTATAAGACATCAGTTTTGTCTTTATGTAGTTTAAAATTAACAGATTATTTGGACAAATGGCCCAACTTTATAAACTTTTTTCACAATGAACTGAAAGAAGTGTTATTTCTATTATTTGAAGACAAATAATAGAAAAAAACTTGTGGATTTTCTCAATATTGATCTATACCAAATGATGTGAATTTGGGTCCTATGATTTGTGGTGCTGAGCTCCATGGATGGGGTTTGTTCTGTTGGATATTTGACTACATAAGGATTTGGGGAGTTTGGAGGTCGGGTCAACATCTTGGCCTCTTGATCGTGTTCCTTGAGCTGGTTCTGAGGAGGTTTTGTGGTTTGGGGACGTGTGCTCGGTCTGTAGCATTGGCATTTCAATTTTATGCACATTGTGAAGTATTGCATTACACTCTAAAACTAACTCAAAGGACCTGCTCCCAGTACTTAATTAAATTCACTGTTACACAATAAAAACAAATCTTGATGTACTGATTTAGGTAAACGTTTTAAGCTGCAAACATGATTTTGACGGTTAACATAGTAATGTTGCATCAACTTAATATTATATATAGTTTAAACTCAAATTTCCATGTTAGTTGATTTAAAACTGGAACCAGCTTGAGGGAACTTAATGAAATTGGCTTGAGAACTTCACTTTTCTTAACTTTGGGTTCAGGATTTCAAGTTTCCTGCTCTGTCTTAACATACTTGAACTACTGTAGACTGACAATTAAAACTAAATTTAATTAGTTTTAATTAAATTCCCCAACTCAGTGCAGTTTGTTGGCTGAACATAATTTTGTTGGGAGTTGTCATAACTCCAAGAACACAGATGCAAACGGTTGCATTGTAGAAAAAGTTCATGGAAACTGAAAAAAAATGCAAAAATGTCTTGGATTTGTGCTTGAGGTGGTGTTTGACTGGTTCAAAAAAGAGTAAATGAACATAATTGTGGCTGGACACACCTTTTTCTGATAAGTGAAGTTAACTCACATGACTGATCAGCTGTTTCTTTCATTGTTTTCACCATCGGACAACATGAAACATGGCCGACACCAGCTGGCGTGAAATAATAAATAGAATTGGCCCCATTAAAAACAGATTTCTGTCCGTTTTCCTCTTGTAGACGAGCAACGTTTTGTTTGTTTCGTCCTTCCTAGCGGCTCAGATCTTTTTGCAACAGTTCAGTGGTTCACTTTAAATTTAGTTTTGGTTCGTTGTCAAACTAACATCCACAGGAATGCTACGATCTGAGGTTTCCCAGCAGACATAACCGACGCTTCACCTGTCAGTGGTTTTAATTTTGTGGCGGGTCGATGCACATTGTTTCTCGTCTTTGTTTCATCTTTACCAGAAGCGTTTCCTCTCTGTTGACTCTGACCTCTGAAACTGAAGAGCTCGGTGAGAGTCTCCGTCCAGTTGAACAGGATCTGTCAGTTGCTTTGTTCTCCTGCTGTGGTTTTACTTAATTGCCTTAAAGGGCCTTTAAGCTTTTCATCACGCAACAGCATAAGCAGATGAGAGATGATGCTTTAGCTTGCCGATCTTCCCTGCCAGTCACTGAATGAATCGTTTAAGAGCTCAGTGTTTACTATGCTGACAGCTGTGGATGTAGGCGTTCGGTTTTTAGGGTTGTCCGTCCATTAATCCCTATTCTCTGGAACACCTGGAGGGAATTTCCTTAAATCTGGCACCAACGTCGACTTGGACTCAAGGATGAACTGATTAGATTGTGGGGGTTGGAATCAAAGGTCACCGAGACTCTGAAAACACATTTTTGGCCACAACTCAAGAATTCATAGAGCAGTTATGACAGAATAACACACAAATTTTAGATAATAATATAGAATAAAATGAACAGATAACCCTTTACATCCTGTGGGGTCGTAATGTTCTACAGAAACACTTTTATTCAACGTTAAAACTCTGGAACAGAATGAAAGACTGTGACTCTGGCTGAGTGTCAGATCTCATACTTTCTACCGTTGCACACAGCTGGGTTACTCTACTTCATCATAGTGTTGCACCTTAAGCTTTGACCATCTTCCTCATATACCTATCACAGTCTGCAGTGCCAATAAAGTGTATTCCGTCTGTGTGTTTTCAGCAGCTCAAGCCAGTTCATACTCCTCCTACTCCTCTCATGCTGTGCTGAGGATTGTAGTGTATGACCAGATGTAGTGGGACATCCCGGTCCTTTTTAGGATACTACGTTTGACATACTATGTTTTGGGATGTGCTAAATCTTTTTCTTGCATCCTTCTTTCACACACACCCACATATGGTATTGTTTGCTCCTTTAAACTTCACATTTTCTTGGATACTGACTTGTTGACACTAATCTTGGGTTCCCACCTTGAAACTGTGACGATTGTGTAGATCTTCTGTGCTGCTGGGTTGAAGATGTGCGTGAAGCTTTGTCGTTCCTTTGCAGCAAAATTCATATTTAAAGCATCGTCTACTAGGGATAGACTGATGATCGGCCTGGCTCGTATTTGACATTTTCTCTGTAATCGGTATCTGTATTTTTATGGATCGACTATTGATTAGTTAAATGTGCTACTTCAGGTCAGATGCAGCCTCCTCTCTCTGTCTGTAGTCGCTCTGTGGTCTCAGAAATGTCTCTCAAACAGCAAAAACTGAACAAGAAAGACAAACCAGGAAGTTAGCCCACCTCGGCTTATGCTATGCTAACAGCTAGCGGCTAAGTTAGAAGGCAGCCACAGATTAACCTGAGACAGAATCTGGAAAACAATAATTAATAAAGCTTTAAGTTTTGGACCTTAATGGACAATAAAAGTGACGTAACTGCAGGAGACAAACTGATCAATCTCAGTTTATCTTGCATAAACACAGGAGAGCGTCCTAATTTAATCTCTCCTATTTCTACTTTACATATTCAGTCAAAGTCGCCCTTATTAACGAAGAAGCCTACTCATGACATGCTGTTAAAACATTACTTGAAACGTGTATCAGTCCCAAATAACGCTATCGGTCTTCCTTGATTACCAATAATCGGCATCTGCATCGGCCCTAAAAGCAAACACACGAAAGTAAAAACCCAATATTGGTTTAACCCTATCGTCTGTTGTCATGACTACAACCCTGTGTCCCATCAGAATCAGCTTTATTAGAGTCCGGACAGATTTACATTGTATTTTCTGACAAATCTATTCTGTATTTAGGTTCTTATTTTATATCAGTGACTTGTTTTTGTGCTCACTGTGGGAAAAGTCTCATGTTTCACGCTGTTTTACATATTGTATTCATATCATAACTTAAGGCTGACTCTTTCTAACTGCTCTAACTTGATACTTACCTGTTGGAGTTTTCATTTATCAGTGAAGTCATTTATGAGACCTTTTTTATGTAATTAAATGAGATAAGATAGTAATAGTTGTGTCTAGTAGTGCTCAGAAAAAATGGCGTAATGTGAGAATCAGTGCAGTGCCCAAGAGAAAAGCAGCAAGATTTAAGTTTGTTGCTAAAACTAAAAATAAGTAAGCTAAAATAAGACTAGAATAGAGAAAGTAGAAGGTAAAACAAGAAGTGATTATGAAGTAGTAAAAGTAGTCGTATAATCACTGTTTGTCACTGCAGTGCTCTTCTGACAACACTATTGCTTTGGACTTGTGGAAACCCAATTAGAAAAAAAGAGAACATGAACAAAGAAAGGCTGCAGCCAACATTAATAACCGACTGATGTTTTATTATTTCTCGCCTCAGGAACCGGAGAGAGCGGGAAAACCACCTTCATCCGACAGATGAGGATCATCCACGGCCGAGGCTTCTCCGAGGAGGAGAGGAAGGCCTTCGCCAAGTGCATCTTCCAGAACATCTTCACCGCCATCAAGGCCATGACGGCAGCCATGAGGATGCTCAGGATCCCCTACTCCAACCCCGAGAACGAGGCAGGCGCACAAATCCACCGGCCAAAACCACACCTGGACACACCTGCTTACGCATGAACACTCATTCATAAACACAGGTGTTGATGCAGGTGTGCAGGCATCAGATCAAAAGCAGATTTATGGGATTACAGTCAAACGCAGCGGAGATGCTCACACATATCTGGCAGTTTCACCATCAACACACACACAGAATGAGCCCTTGATCAAGGCAAAACAAAAAAAAAAGGATATAATGAGCACACTAATGTATTGTTTTCCAAGACAAATACATTGAAATTTATTGATTTAGTTAAATTTAAAACTGTGCAAATAAAGTCCAAAGCAAACAATAAGTTACTTCCTGATAGCTTTAAAGGCCATTTGCTCGTAGCACCGTGAAGAGTAGATCTTTATCGGTTTGTGGGGTAAACTTACCAGACAGTCTGGATGATGATGACCTAAGAATGAGCACGACTATAAAACAATTGTAAACGAATACGAGAAAAGATTGCTTGAAAAATATGAATAATGTGGAACAGTAAATGTGTTCTGGAGTTTCTAAAGAGGTAAAAAAGTAGAGGGTTTGATGCAAACGGGAAACGGTAAAATATGAGATGTACAGACATGTAGCAGTTAATAAGTTTAATTCCATACTGCTTCATTTTCAGACATTATTTGGATTAGATTTGTTTGTTTTGTTTTGTTTTTCGTATTGCGTACTGTGGTATGTCTGAAATAAATTTAAAAAGTCACATGTTGCAGGACTAATTACACAGAGACCCTTTATTTTAACAGTTTTCATTGTGTTTTAACTACAAACTCGAATCGTCTCTCGCTGTCCTGCAGGTTTACGCCAAGTGGCTGCAGGACGTGAACACAGTCCAGGTCAGTCAGCTGGACCGAGGATACGTCGACGCCATCCGGCGCCTCTGGGCCGATTCAGGGATACGGGTTTGTTACAGCCGCCGCTGCGAGTACCAGCTGCTGGACTCCACAGAGTAGTGAGTACCGGTGGTTTCACCGCACCTTCTGCTTGTTAGGACTGGAAATGAGACGCTGCCACATGATGAAACACCGTCAGAACGAGCTGCCAGCAGTGGCGTCACAACACAGGAGTCAGTGTTAGGCAGTTTGCATGAAAGTGCATCTGAATATCTGTGAAAAATGAAAGAAACACACCTAAAGAGAAAGAAAGAAAGAAAGAAACCTTTATTTGTCATGAATACATTTTTACAGCATTGTGAAATGTTTTCTCATATCCCAGTTGGGGTCAGAGCACAGGGTCAGCCATGGTACGGTGCCCCCAGAGCAGTAAGGGTTGAGGGCCTTGCTCAAGGGCCCAACAATGGGGGCATTGAGGTTTGATCCTCTGACCTTCTGATCAGTAGCCCAGAGACTTAACTGTTGTCCCAAAAGCAGAAATGTTGTATATTAGTGGTTCCACAGGATATAATAGGATTATTTTCCTACTTATCAGTGCCTAGAGAAAGAATTCACCCGTCCTGAGAGTTTTCTGCTTTTATTGTTTTCCAACATTGAATTATGCTCAATTTAATTTGGCTTTTATGACAAGAAATTCACAAAAACAAGACACTTTAATGTCAAAGTGAAGCATTTCTAGTCAAAAGTCAAAGTCTTTTTATTGGTCTTGGGTCTTAGAGTCCGGAGTTTGTGTGTGCAGAGGGCCGAAGGGGGAGGGGGGGCAGGGCTGGGAGAGAGTTCAATGTCCTGACAGCCTGGTGGATGAAGCTGTCCTTCAGCCTGCTGGTCCTGGCCCGAAGGCTCCGCAGTCTCCTCCCTGATGGCAGCAGGCTGAAGAAGCTGTGTGATGGGTGGGTAGGATCACCCGCAATGCGGAGAGCTGTGTGATGGGTGGGTAGGATCACCCGCAATGCGGAGGGCTCTGCAGGTGAGGCGGGAAGTAATGACAAAGTAATGTCAAAATTGTCAATTGGGTTCAAGGAAATTGTTTATTTTTGACACATTTTTTAGTAATACATGTTGAATTAAGTGACTTTGATGAAAATTTTAAGCTTAGATTTGATTAAATTACAGATGAGAGGTTCAAGGACCATTGGAGAATCAAAAATCCGCAGATCATTTCAGTTTTTACAGTTTCTGGCTCTGATAAATGGTGTCATTTTTCCTTAAAAGTCATGGGTTTTCATTTTTTCAAAGGGTTAAAGTTGGGGTAAGTGAACTCAAGTCACAGTTACTTATATAGCACATTTATAACAACAGCTGCAGCACAGTAAAAAAAGAATACAACTGGATTTCACTAATCAGTACTGGGGTCAAGACATTATAGTGTTATTTATGATGTGAATTTACCTGCGTAATTTACATAGTAATGATTTAAACCCCACGAAGACAATATAAAAAACTGCTTTAACGTCTAGAATCCATAATAAAGCTGAGATCCTACAGTATTAATAATTATGGAGATTTTGAATTTGAGATTATTGACCTCAAGTTGGGTTTTTTCGTTGGTTTGTTTTTTATTTTTATTCTATGTGGAGCTGCTACAAAGGCAAGTTGTAATTTTAGGGTAATTCAGGCACACATTTTCAAACAGGAAACTGATTCTGAAGAAGAACAAAGATACGCAAAACGTGCAAAGACATGCTTCTTAGGGTTGTTCACACATGAAAAGCTATGTCTGACTGTGTGTTTTTGACGTTGCCATTGGTGCACTGCAGATTCATGGCAGAAATGCTCGTCCGCTGTGTTATTTTGCTCATTATAGCGTATAAAGAAACACCATATCGACATGTTAACAAGGTAAAAGCCTAAGGAGGTGCACAGTAATCGTTCATTTTCAAACCTCCAGTTGATGAAAGAGTTTATGAGGAAAAGAAGCAACGAGATCCTAATAAGTCACAGCAGAAAGTTGCCCTGTGACTGGCTGTGTTTCTGTGTTTTTATCAACCTGAACAGATTTCAGACCCAGTAGGTGTGAGCCTCGGAGTATCTCGGATGTCACAGAACAAAGCCTCGGCCTGCTCCTCCTCTCTCTCCCTTCTATCTCTGTTCTGTCCTGTGTTTGCTCGATCGCGGCGCTGCGATAAGAGGCGGCCGGTCAACATTAGCTAATGACAGCTTGTATCAACACCAGCCATAAGGCCGACTTCTGTACACAGTGTGGACTCGCCGCTCTGCCCTCCTCTAGTTTTAATCACAGTTTTTTTTTTCATCGTCGCTCATTTGTCACACATCTTCAGTTTGTTTTACTCGGTCCAGGCTGGTTGTAAAGCAAACAGAGGCGATATGTTTTACTGGAGGTCAGAAACAGATATTTACTATAAAACTTTCTCTTTTTTTTTGCAGCTACATGAGTAACCTGGACCGCATCTCCGCTCAGGACTACATCCCCACGGAGCAGGATGTGCTGCGGGTTCGATTCCCCACCACGGGCATCCACGACTACTCCTTCACCATCAAGACCATCACGCTAAGGTGGCACATCCTTAAATTTCCAGCCTCTCGCAGGGACAAAATCCAATACCGACACTATTCACCGCGCCGGGAAAACAAATACTATTGAGTCTCGCGGCGGCTTTGTCTCCTCACACCTGTTTAGATGCAGCCGGATCGGGTTTCTGGTTGAATCTGTGCAGAGCTCCTGCTGGGAGGAGAGGTGTCGCTCTGTGGGTTTTATTCGGAACATGTGGAGACAAAGATCCAAAGTTCACCTCTATATGAGGGACGCTGTGTTCCCAAATGACATGACAGCTGCTCTTAAAACAATCAGGAGCCAAGAAAGAATCCATCTAAACCCTTTAATGGCTAAAATAAAGCGCTGAATATCCAAATTAAACCTGGTTTATGAAAGTTTAACATTAGAAAAGTGACATTTACGCATCCATGCTGTGTGAAAACCACAAAAATAGAACAGGATTTCTTCATTGTCATCGCACAAAATGATTCTGCAGTCCTGTCCGTGAATTTACACAATCAGACATTTTAAAAAGAGCAATAAATAATGTGCAAATGTGTATATGTAACATCTAGTAGAAAAAAACTAGTACGTGCAAGTGTATCATGTGTATCAATATCATATCCCATGGGGGGGTGAGGGAGCTTTGGAAGAATTAGGACTTTTATATTTTGGTTTTTTTTGGCTCCTCAGCTCACAAGAGTGGGTTTTATTGTCAATAGAATAGAATAGAAGATTTTTATTGTCATTTTCTCTGTATATCCAGGACATACAGAGGAACCGAAAAGGCATTTCTCTCTCACCTTTGTATTAGTGCCATACATTATTAAATAAATAAATAAAGGATCAAAGTACAGTATAAATGGAATAAAGTAAATTAAAGCTGCAAGCAGCGTCGGACGGGCCCTCGCTCCTCACTGCA
The DNA here is from genome assembly GCA_024666655.1 of Dascyllus trimaculatus. NCBI lineage: Eukaryota > Metazoa > Chordata > Actinopteri > Pomacentridae > Dascyllus > Dascyllus trimaculatus. The sequence continues at coordinate 30,142,939 of CM045446.1, forward strand.
CTCCTCTTCATACAACCTTGTCTAGGGGGCGCTGTAGAGCCGATTGGAATTTCGACTGTGCAGATCTGTTGGTCTTGGGATACTATATGTATGTACCAAATTTCATGTTTGTAGGATAAAGCAGTGATTTTATATGAGTATTTCAATATTTGTAGGGGGCGCTGTGGAGCCGTTTGACCACGTCCATTCCTGAATTGTATATTAAATATTAGGTCTTTAGATTAATGAGGATTTGTGTGGATTTGGTGATATTACGTGGATCCCTTCACCTCCAAAAAACATTTCGTTCCATATGGCGATTTTGTTCAAAATGGCCGCCATGCCACGCCCACACCTTGTGACGTATCCACAAGATTTTAATAACTTTACATCCTGGATGGCGCTAGATGCCACACAGCGAATTTGGTAAACAGCGGACAAAAATCCTGGGAGGAGTTCGTTAAATTCCAATGTCTGCGCACAACGTGTTCGATTGTACAATGATAAGCTTTTTTGTTCAAAATGACCGCCATGCCACGCCCACACCGTGTGACGCAGCCACAAGATTTTAATAACTTTTCATTCTGGAGGGGTCTAGACGCCACACAGCGAGTTTGGTGAAGATCGGACAAAAATCTTTGGAGGAGTTCGTTAAATTCCAATGCCTGCGCACAGCGTTTTCCAGGGGGCACCGTTGACCTTTTTTGTTCAAAATGGCCACCATGCCACGCCCACACCGTGTGACGTAGCCACAAGATTTTAATAACTTTTCATCCCGGAGGGGTGTATATGCCACACAGTGAATTTGGTGAAAATTGGACAAAAATCCTGGGAGGAGTTCGTTAAATTCCAATGCCTGCGCACCACGTGTTGTAGTTGGCTCTGTTTAGCTTTTTTGTTCAAAATGGCCGCCATGCCACGCCCACACCGTGTGACGCAGCCACAAGATTTTAATAACTTTTCATCCTAGAGGTGTCTAGATGCCACACAGCGAATTTGGTGAAGATTGGCCAAAAATCCTGAGAGGAGTTCGTTAAATTCCAATGCCTGCGCACCACGTGTTCTAGTTGGCGCTGTTTAGCTGTTTTGTTCAAAATGGCCGCCATGCCACGCCCACACCGTGTGACACAGCCACAAGATTTTAATAACTTTTCATCCTAGAGGTGTTTAGATGCCACACAGCGAATTTGGTGAAGATTGGCCAAAAATCCTGAGAGGAGTTCGTTAAATTCCAATGCCTGCGCACCACGTGTTGTAGTTGGCGCTGTTTAGCTTTTTTGTTCAAAATGGCCGCCATGCCACGCCCACACCGTGTGACACAGCCACAAGATTTTAATAACTTTTCATCCTGGACGGGTCTAGATGCCACACAGCGAATTTGGTGAAAATCGGATAAAAATCCTGGAAGGAGTTTGTTAAATTCCAATGCCTGTGCACCACGTGTTCTAGTTGGCGCTGTTTAGCTTTTTTGTTCAAAATGGCCGCCATGCCACGCCCACACCGTGTGAAGCAGCCACAAGATTTTAATAACTTTTCATCCTGGAGGGGTCTAGATGCCACACAGCAAATGTGGTGAGGATCGGATAAAAATCCTGGGAGGAGTTCGTTAAATTCCAATGCCTGCGCACCACATGCTGTAGGGGGCTCTGTTGAGCTTTTTTTAAAATTTCAACAGCAGGAATTTTTTTGTCTTGGGCTACTGTACCTGTGTACCAAATTTCATGAGTTTACGTGAAACTAGCCGTATTAACTCCACTAAAGCACAATTTTCTAGGTGGCGCTATTGAGTCATTTTGCCATTCATATGTGTAATTCCCCCAAAATATCAAATTTTTCACCAGTCCTGATGTGTGTGCCAAATTTGGTGAGTTTTTGAGCATGTTTAGGGGGTCAAATTGAGGTTCAAAGTGGCGTAAGAAAAATTAAAGCTGCAAGCAGCGTCAGACGGGCCCTCGCTCCTCACGGCACTCCTCTCCACACGACCTTGCCTAGGGGGCGCCGTAGAGCCGATTAGAATTTCGACTGTGCAAATCTGTTGGTCTTGGTCTTGTATGTATGTACCAAATTTTATGTTTGTATGTACCAAATTGTTTGTTTGTAGGATAAAGCAGTGATTTTATATGACTATTTGAATATTTCTAGGGGGCGCTGTGGAGCCGTTTCACCACGTACATTCCTGAATTGTATATTAAATATTAGGTCTTGAGATTAATGAGGATTTGTGTGGATTTGGTGATTTTACATGGATCCCTTCACCTCCAAAACCCATTTCGTTCCACATGGCGATTTTGTTCAAAATGGCCGCCATGCCACGCCACCACCATGTGACGTATCCACGAGAATTTAATAACTTTTCATCCTGGAGGGGTCTAGATGCCACACAGTGAATTTGGTGAAGATCGGACAAAAATCCTGGGAGGAGTTCGCTAAATTCCAATGCCTGCACACAACGTGTTCCATTGTACAATGTTAAGCTTTTTTTTTCAAAATGGCCGCCATGCCACGCCCACACCGTGTGATGCAGCCACAAGATTTTAATAACTTTTCATCCTGGAGGGGTCTAGATGCCACACAGCAAATTTGGTGAAGATCGAACAAAAATCCTGGGAGGAGTTTGTTAAATTCCAATGCCTGCGCAGAACGTGTTCTTGTTGGCGCTGTTTAGCTTTTTTGTTCAAAATGGCCGCCATGCCACGCCCACACCGTGAGACGCAGTCACCCACGAGAATTTAATAACTTTTCATCCTGAGGGGGATGCCATGAATTTGGTGAAGATCGCCAAAACTGGGAGGAGTTGCTGAAGTGAGGTTACGCCATGCCACGCCCACACGTGTGACGATCCACATTTTAATAACTTTCATCCTGACACAGCTTGTGAAAATTGATAAAATCCTGGGAGAGTTTTGTCGCTGTTTTTGGCGCGTAGCTGGTTGTTCAAATGCCACGCCACGCCCACACCGTGTGCGCACAAGATTTTAATAACTTTTCATCCCTGGATGCCACACAGCGAATTGGTGAAGATCGGATAAAAATCCTGGGAGGAGTTCGATCCATGCCTGCACACTACGTGCCTAGGGGCGCTGCCTTTTGAAATTTTAAAAGCAGGAATGTTTTTGTCCTGGCCTTGTCATGAGTTTACGTGAAACTAGCCCCACTAAAGCCCAATTTTCTAGGTGGCGCTATTGAGTCATTTTGCCATTCATATGTGTAATTCCCCAAAATATCAAATTTTTCACCATGTGTGTGCCAAATTTGGTGAGTTTTTGAGCATGTTTAGGGGTCAAATTGAGGTTCAAAGTGGCGTAAGAAAAAACCGCCAAACCGCCAAACCGCCAAACCGCCAAACACTAGAGGAACACAGGGTCCTACGCACTGTAGTGCTTCGGGCCCTAATAAAGCCCAAACAGCCAAAGAAACACTAGGAAGAACATTGAGGTCCCCACTGTAGTGCTTGCTCCTAATTAGCCTGGCATTACAGTGCGTAGGACCCTATTGTTCCTCTAGTGTTTAAGTTTGTTTGGCGGTTTGGCGGTTTGGCGGTTTCTTTTTCTTACGCCACTTTGAACCTCAATTTGACCCCCTAAACATGCTCAAAAACTCACCAAATTTGGCACACACATCAGGACTGGTGAAAAATTTGATATTTTGGGGGAATTACACATATGAATGGCAAAATGACTCAATAGCGCCACCTAGAAAATTGGCCTTTAGTGGAGTTAATACGGCTAGTTTCACGTAAACTCATGAAATTTGGTACACAGGTACAGTAGCCCGAGACAAAAACATTCCTGCTTTTAAAATTTCAAAAAGGCTCAACAGCGCCCCCTAGAGCACGTAGTGTGCAGGCAATGGAATTTAACGAACTCCTCCTAGGATTTTTGTCCGATTTTCACCAAATTCGCTGTGTGGCATCTAGACCCATCCAGGATGAAAAGTTATTAAAATCTTGTGGCTGCGACACACGATGTGGGCGTGGCATGGCGGCCATTTTGAACAAAAAAGCTAAACAGCGCCAACTAGAACACGTGGTGCACAGGCATTGGAATTTAACAAACTCCTCCCAGGATTTTTATCCAATTTTCACCAAATTCGCTGTGTGGCATCTACACCCCTCCAGGATGAAAAGTTATTAAAATCTCGTGGATACGTCACACGGTGTGGGCGTGGCATGGCGGCCATTTTGAACAAAAAAGCTTAACCTCGCCCACTTCAACACGTGGTGCGCAGGCATTGGAATTTAACGAACTCCTCCCAGGATTTTTGTTCGATCTTCACCAAATTCGCTGTGTGGCATCTAAACCCCTCCAGGATGAAAAGTTATTAAAATCTTGTGGCTGCATCACACGGTGTGGGCGTGGCATGGCGGCCATTTTGAACAAAAAAGCTTAACATTGTACAATGGAACACGTTGTGCGCAGGCATTGGAATTTAACGAACTCCTCCCAGGATTTTTTTCCGATCTTCACCAAATTCACTGTGTGGCATCTAGACCCCTCCAGGATTAAAAGTTATTAAATTCTCGTGGATACGTCACATGGTGTGGGCGTGGCATGGCGGCCATTTTGAACAAAATCGCCATGTGGAACGAAATGGGTTTTGGAGGTGAAGGGATCCATGTAAAATCACCAAATCCACACAAATCCTCATTAATCTCAAGACCTAATATTTAATATACAATTCAGGAATGGACGTGGTCAAACGGCTCCACAGCGCCCCCTAGAAATATTCAAATAGTCATATAAAATCACTGCTTTATCCTACAAACAAAAAATTTGGTACATACATATAGTATCCCAAGACCAACAGATTTGCACAGTCGAAATTCTAATTGGCTCTACGGCGCCCCCTAGACAAGGTCGTGTGGAGAGGAGTGCGGTGAGGAGCGAGGGCCCGTCCGACGCTGCTTGCAGCTTTAATTATTATTATTATTATTTTACCGCCAAATGAATTGCTTTTTTGAGGGCCTAAACATGCACCGATTCGCGTCAAAATTTGCATGCACATCAGGACCGGTGAAAAATTTGATATTTTATGGGGTCTGTGTATGTGTGTCCCAAAATGGCTCCATAGCGCCCCCTTTCAAAATTTTAAACAGTGGTATAAGCCTAACTGGAAGGACATTTGATCTACAGCTACAAAATTTGGCAGGCATATTCAGCACATCAGGAAAGACAAAAAAGTCAATCATAGCCACGCTCTAAACCCAACAGGAAGTGACATATCTTGCGTTAACTGTGAAAAATCTGTGATGAACTCCTCCTAGGGGGTAAGTCTTAGAGACCGGAAATTTTTGGCCACTCATCAAATTTAACCTACGTCTACAAAATTTGGCATGCATATGTAGCACATCAGTGTGAACAAAAAAGTCTCTTGGAGCCATTCTCTAAGCCCAACAGGAAGTCAGCCATTTTGATTTCAATGTCGGATTTTTGCTGTTTTTGCTCATTTTCAGAAATTAATTGCTCACAGACAAGAAATCCAAAACATCTGAAATTGCCACAATATATGGAACACATCTTCAGGTTGAAAATATGTGATAATGGTATGCAAAACCCAAAGGGCGTGGCCATGGCAGCCGACTGAACTTTGATGCTTCGCCAGGAAGGAGGAAGTCTTGTTAAATCCCCTGTATGTGCTGCTATCTGCCTCAGACTTTAAATGTGTGATCAGGTTACAGCCCTGATGATTTCCATAGACCAATATACAGTCACAGTGATAGCGCCACCTGTTGGATGGACAGTAAGTGCTGCAAAAACACTCTGTAATAATCCAATCTGGCAGAAATTTGACCTGTGTGTTCAGAATCCAGCCCTGGTCGCATTATTGGGCCTAAATGCGGTCCCGGTCACAGCATCGCCTGACGGACGTGCTTGGGGTCGCCGACCAGCAAGGGGTGCGAGGACCCATTCATCGCTGCTTGCAGCTTTAATTAAAATTAAAGCTGCAAGCAGCGTCAGACGGGCCCTCGCTCCTCACCGCACTCCTCTCCACACGACCTTGTCTAGGGGGCGCCGTAGAGCCGATTAGAATTTTGACTGTGCAAATCTGTTGGTCTTGGGATACTATATGTATGTACCAAATTTTATGTTTGTAGGATAAAGCAGTGATTTGATATGACAATTTGAATATTTCTAGGGGGCGCTGTGGAGCCGTTTGACCACGTCCATTCCTGAGTTGTATATTAAATATTAGGTCTTGAGATTAATGAGGATTTCTGTGGATTTGGTGATTTTACATGGATCCCTTCACCTCCAAAACCCATTTCGTTCCACATGGCGATTTTGTTCAAAATGGCCGCCATGCCACGCCCACAGCATGTGACGTATCCACGAGAATTTAATAACTTTTCATCCTGGAGGGGTCTAGATGCCACACAGTGAATTTGGTGAAGATCGGACAAAAATCCTGGGAGGAGTTCGTTAAATTCCAATGCCTGCGCACAACGTGTTCCATTGTACAATGTTAAGCTTTTTTGTTCAAAATGGCCGCCATGCCACGCCCACACCGTGTGACACAGCCACAAGATTTTAATAACTTTTCATCCTAGAGGGGTGTAGATGCCACACAGCCAATTTGGTGAAGATCGGCCAAAAATCCTGGGAGGAGTTTGTTAAATTCCAATGCCTGCGCACCACGTGTTCTAGTTGGCGCTGTTTAGCTTTTTTGTTCAAAATAGCCGCCATGCCACGCCCACACTGTGTGACACAGCCACAAGATTTTAATAACTTTTCATCCTGGAGGGGTTTAGATGCCACACAGCGAATTTGGTGAAGATCGAACAAAAATCCTGGGAGGAGTTCGTTAAATTACAATGCCTGCGCACAGCATTTTCTAGGGGGTGCCATTGAGATTTTTTGTTCAAAATGGCCGCCATGCCACGCCCACACCATGTGACGTATCCACGAGATTTTAATAACTTTTCATCCTTGAGGGGTCTTGATGCCACAGAGCGAATTTGGTGAAGATCGGCCAAAAATCCTGGGAGGAGTTCGTTAAATTCCAATGCCTGCGCACAATGTGTTCCATTGTACAATGTTAAGCTTTTTTGTTCAAAATGGCCGCGATGCCACGCCCACACCGTGTGACGCAGCCACAAGAATTTAATAACTTTTCATCCTTGAGGGGTGTAGATGCCACACAGCGAATTTGGTGAAGATCGGCCAAAAATCCTGGGAGGAGTTCGTTAAATTCCAATGCCTGCGCACCACGTGTTGAAGTGGGCGAGGTTAAGCTTTTTTGTTCAAAATGGCCGCCATGCCACGCCCACACCGTGTGACGTATCCACGAGATTTTAATAACTTTTCATCCTGGAGGGGTGTAGATGCCACACAGCGAATTTGGTGAAAATTGGATAAAAATCCTGGGAGGAGTTTTTTAAATTCCAATGCCTGCGCACCACGTGTTCTAGTTGGCGCTGTTTAGCTTTTTTGTTCAAAATGGCCGCCATGCCACGCCCACACCGTGTGACGCAGCCACAAGATTTTAATAACTTTTCATCCTGGATGGGTCTAGATGTCACACAGCGAATTTGGTGAAGATCGGATAAAAATCCTGGGAGGAGTTTGATAAATTCCAATGCCTGCACACTACGTGCTCTAGGGGGCGCTGTTGAGCCTTTTTTGAAATTTTAAAGGCAGGAATGTTTTTGTCTCGGGCTACTGTACCTGTGTACCAAATTTCATGAGTTTACGTGAAACTAGCCGTATTAACTCCACTAAAGCCCAATTTTCTAGGTGGCGCTATTGAGTCATTTTGCCATTCATATGTGTAATTCCCCCAAAATATCAAATTTTTCACCAGTCCTGATGTGTGTGCCAAATTTGGTGAGTTTTTGAGCATGTTTAGGGGGTCAAATTGAGGTTCAAAGTGGCGTAAGAAAAAGAAACCGCCAAACCGCTAAACCGCCAAACCGCCAAACACTAGAGGAACAATAGGGTCCTACGCACTGTAGTGCTTCGGGCCCTAATAAAATATATGAAAATCAACCTACGTACAGTGGCGGTAGTGCAAAACAGTGAGAGCTTATTGAGGTGATGGTAGTGCAAAATATGGTAGCAGTGATATGTAGTAGTATTATGTAACATGTAGTAGTATTATATAACTGGTAGTAGTATTACAGTAGTAATATGTATTATAGGCAGGAAAAGTTTTATTTCATATGCATATTGGAGGGTTGTGTTCTCTAATATTTAAATTGCTCTGGATTTAAACTGAATATTGTTTCCTGTTATTCCACTTTCTCAGTTGTGTTGTTGTAATTTCTGTGTCCTTCCCGTTGATGTTTTCCCTCCAAAATGGCGCCATGCAGTGGTGGTTTTAAAAAGAGCACCAGAGTTTCATCCCTTTTGCTCTTTTTCTTAAATTTTACGACAACACTGATGGCTAAAACCATTTTCTACGTAATACCAGAGAAATCAAAATAAGCACTTGCTAAATAGTCAGTTTCCAGGCTTTTAAGGCAAAATTACCTTAAACACAGTAACTTAAACACATCAGAATCATTATCTGTAAACCAGACTTAGCAGAGCCACTAAACAGCGACTAAAAGATCTGAAATTCAGTTTTGATATGAATGTTTTTTCATGTGGCTGCACCGTGGCTCAGTTGTCTGCAGCGTCGCCTCACAGCTAGAAGATCCCTGGTTCACGTCCCGGTTAGGACGCCTGGGATCTTTCTGTGTGGAGTTTGCATGTTCTCCCTGTGCATGTGTGGGTTTTCACCGGGTACTCCAGCTTCCTCTCAGAGTCCAAAAACACGCAGAGGTTAATTGATGATTCTAAATTGTCTGTAGGTGTGAATGAGCGTGTGCTTGGCGAGGCTAAGGAGGACTAAGCGATGTATCGATGATGGATGGATGGTTTTTCATCTATATTGAATGAACTGTGTAGACGATAATAGCATTGTCTCTGTCACACTGTATAGACGATGTGTAAATCCTTCACTATTCATCCAATATGTCTGTGAACAAGCTTTATTTAATTGTAAAGTAAAACAACAGATAATGTGTCTAAATTTTCACACACTTCTCTGTCTGGTTTATAAAAATGTAAATAATTATCAATCGCCAGCTTTTGGGATCATTTTTAATATGGAAAGTTGCCCTAAATTGTTCCAGATGGACGCTAAAGGGATGAAAATCCTTACTCTGACGAATAAATTTCATCTTTTCTAACTCTCCTCTGGTCTCGGACAGGATTGTGGACGTCGGCGGTCAGAAGTCGGAGCGTCGGAAATGGATCCACTGCTTTGAAAACGTCACGTCGCTCATCTTCCTGGCTTCGCTCAGCGAGTACGACCAGGTTCTGGAGGAGAGGGAGACCATCGTAAGAGCACTCTTGTCGTTAGAAATACTTCTTAATCAGTCTGATGCTGCAGAGGGTGGATAAAATAATAATAACACTGTAATGAAAAAGGATTTTCTACATCATAGTTTACTGTTTGATCTATCGACTCTAGTACAGCGTTGTCAGACAAATGTGCTTCAGATACCAAAAGTAAAAGAGGTTCTTCTTTTACTGCTTTCCAACACTGAATTATGTGTAATTTAATTTGGCTTTTTTAACAAGAATTTCACAAAAGCAAGACTCTTTAATGTCAAAGTGAAAACATTTCTACAAAGTAATGTCAATATTGTCATTGCGGTTCGAGCAGTTGGTTTATTTTTGGCCAAAGATGAAGTGAGACATGCTGAAATGAGTGACTTTGATGAAAATTTTAAGCTTAGATTTGATTAAATTTTCCAGTGGAAGCACACATCACAGGTGAGTAGTTCAAGGACCGTCGGAGAATCAAAGATCTGCAGATTATTTCCGTTTTTACAGTTCTGATAAATGGTGTCAATCTGTACAACCTTTTAAAGATGCCTTTAAAAACCACGAGTAAAAGTGGTTTTGAAAGTACTCGTTATGCAGACAGGCTCCTTTCAGGGTTCAGAAACTTTTATAGCATGTGTAGCATTAAAGAAGTTACCAGTGCAATGCCTTGATTGACATATTTACGCAATACATTCATTCAAATACACTCATAACGCAGATTCACTCAGACGTACTGAGGTAGACAGTACTGCTTACATTATGTTTCTATACCCGTCTCCTGTGTACACTGCCTGCAGTTCAGCCGAAAACCGCAGAATTTTTGCTTAGTCGCCAATAGTTTCTGTTTTTACACTCAATCTGTTTAGTGCAAAAGGTTTATTTTTTGCAAATTTTTAAAGGAGACACGTAGAAGAAACTGATTTTAATGAAACGTGATCTTTAAGCTTAGATTTGGTTCATTTTCCTGAAGGAACTACAGCGGTCCCTCGTCTGTGGCGGGGGTTAGGTTCCAGAGGCCCCCCGCGATCAATGAAAATCTGCAAAGTAGCGACCTCATATTTATGTTATTATTTATATACATTTTAAGGCTTTTTAAACCCTCCCCACGCTCTTATAAACACTTCCTATGCTCTTAAACACTTCCAACACTCTTAAACCTAGGCAATTTTAACAACATATAAAATTCTATGTGGGCACTCACCAGTGGATATACTACAACTAGAATGATGAAGATGATGTTAAATGGTAAATGGTCTGCACTTATATAGCGCTTTTCTCTACCTTAGTGGTTCCAAAGCGCTTCACAATGTGTTTCGCATTCACCCATTCACACACCAATGGTGACAGAGCTGCCATGCAAGGCGCTAATCTGCCATTGGGAGCAACTTCGGGTTCAGTGTCTTGCCCAAGGACACTTCGGCATGCGGAGGAGCCGGGGATCGAACCGCCAACCTTGCGATCAGTGGACAACCCGCTTGACCACCTGAGCCACAGCCGCCTGATGACGATGAAGGTGATGAATGTACTGCACAGCCAAAAAGAGCATTGCAGCTCTTCTGAAGGCGCTTCATCAGGTGGTGCAGTATCTTCGCCCTCGTCCTTAACTTTTGTTTTCGCTGAAGGCGTCGGCGTAACTGGTGTCTTCTTCCGAGTGAGGAACATAGTTATGGGGAGTTCCTTATATTGTTTGCATTTTTCTAGGCTAGAAAATGCTTATTACCACAAAAAATTTAAATATCTAAAAATACCTTTATACCGCAAAATCTCACAATATAGTGAAAAATCCACGATACAAAATTAAATATATACAATTTAAAAATCTGCAATACAGTGAGACCACGAAAGGTCAACAGCAATATGGCGAGGGACGACTGTATATGTCACACATGATTAGTTCAAGGACCACCAGAAGTTTAAAATCTGATGATTCTTCCTGTTTTTACAGCTTTTAGTTGTGTAAATGGTGTATTTGGACGTGTTTTTTTTTTAAGTTAAAATGAATTTCAAACCTGCCGGTGAGTTTTGAAGCTCAAAAATGTTGTTGTTTTATTGTTGTTAGATATTTTATTAGTATTTATTTCTGTTGCACCATAATGTTCTCTATATGTACAGTCAAGCCCGAAATTATTCATACCCCTGGCAAATTTTGACTTAATGTTACTTTTATTCAACCATCAACTTTTTTCCTGATTGGAAATTACACAGGCGTCTCCTAGAAGATAATAATGTGATGTACAAGAGGCATCATTGTGGAAAAAAATATTTCTCAGCTTTTATTTACATTTGAACAAAAAGTGATATGTCAGAATTTGCCAAGGGTATTAATAATTTCGGGCTTGACTGTAAGTGTCTGTTCTGTGTCCTATATGCTGCAGTTTCATGAATTAATCAGATGTCTTTAAGGTAAAATCACAATCTTCAGCTAAATAACTGCAGCTGTTAGACAAATATGACGCAGTGAAACTTACTGGAGTTGTATAAAATAGCATAAACCTCCGTCTCTCTGTATACTTTTCTATCCAACTCTATTCCTACATCCTCTGTCATGTCATGGTTCCACCAGCAGGTTTCACTCTTGTACCAGAAAGCTTCTCTCCTCTCAGCCCCTCGCCTTCCTCCTCCTCTTCCTCTCACTAAGCCGTTTATCTCTCTCAGACACTTTTAGCTCAGCCGCCACATCCATTAACCTCCACTGTGGTCTGAGAGCTCCCGAAAACTTCCCTCCTGACTGCTTCCGAAACACCTCGCCACCCCTTAAGTGAAACCTAAACTTTCCTCTCTTTATGTCAGAATCACCTCTTAGAAACTCAGTTCTACAGTTCTTTTATCCACAGTGGCATCTCCTCTTCTTATTTGGAGCCGCTGCTGCTTCCAGGAATAACATCCGACTCCGTTTCCTCCTCAGAACCGAATGCAGGAGAGTCTGGCTCTGTTCTACACCACCATCCACTCCCCCTGGTTCCTCAACACCTCCATCATCCTCTTCCTCAACAAGACTGACATCCTGTCTGACAAGATCCAGACCTCCGACCTGCAGAAATACTTCCCCAGTTTCACAGGTCAGACGGTTTTACACGTGTCTCTATTTATAGGGAAGTTACACTGAGCAAATGTTGGGCGACTGAGATTACCATGTCGCTGATTAAACAATTAGCTGTAAAATATAAACGGAGTGAAATTCTGGTGAGTCTGACTTGCTTCAGAAGCAAAAGTGAAAAAAAGTAAGAGAAAAATGTGAATATTTTCTGCTTTTATTGTGAATTAAGGTATTATAAGATGAAAACTAAGATAAATTTTACAACATTTCTCAATAACATTTCAATTTCCTTTGCAAAATTCCTTTACTACCTCAGAGTCGTTGGCAGTTTTACTTCTTACTTTCTTTCTATTCTCGTGTTAATTTAGCTCTCTTATTTTTATTTTTAGTCATGTATTATGCTTGTATCTTTCCTTTCTACTAGGCTCTGCATTTCTCTTCTTATATAATTTGGTTTTCGGAGCAGCATCTTCTGAATTAATAACACTTTATCTTGAATTTGCAGTGTTTGCAGCAGCAAAGGGGAACAAACATAGAGAACATTAGTAAAAAATACACTATAAGTACACAATATTACAACAGTAATAAGTGGACGAGGCAGTGGTTGCGCATATTGACATTGAGTTCTTCTATATTTAGAAATATACTGACATTGCACAGGTCTTTCTATGTGAGAAAATATTGAAACTGCATAGATTCTGTTGTACGTAGACGTCGCCTTTGAAGTGTCTTCTGATGGTCATTTTTAACCTCTTTTTAGCCGTGAGATAAGTCTACCTATGGATGTCACTGGATCAGTTGAATTAATGACTGTTTCATGGGATAAGGAGAAAAGGAGGTTATTTTAGCTGCTCTGGTCTTGTGAAACTCATTTATTATACTGACTGAGCAAAACGACAAAAAACGGACACAAAATTACAGAAACAAAACGGAAGGAAACATAAAACAAGAAACAAATTGAGACAAGACAACACAAACCAGATAAAAAACAAGACAAATGAGATGCAGAACAACAAAAAAACAGATATAAAACCATACAAATGAGACAAAAAAACCAAACAAACAATAAAAACAAGACGCAAAACAAAGCAAACCGGTCACAAAATGAGACACAGCAACAAAAAACAGACATTAAACAACACAATCAGAACCAATTGACACACAAAACAGACACAAGACAACAAAATGAGACCAAAAAACAACAAAAACAAGACACAACAAAATTCGGACACAAAATAACAAAATTAAGACATAAGATGACAAAATTATGACACAAAACAACAACATTCAGACACAAAACAACAAGAACAAGATAAAAAAACGATAAAACAGAGACAGAAAACGACAACAACAAGACACAAAGCAACAAAATTCAGACACAAAATGACAAAAAGGACAAAAAAAAAACAACAAATGAGACATAAAACAACAAAAAACAGACATTAAACAACACAATCAAAACACAAATTGAGACGCAAAACTGACACAAGACAACAAAATGAGACCAAAAACAAGACACTAAAAATAAAATGAGACCAAAAAAACAACAAAAACAAGACACAAAGCAACAAAATTCGGACACAAAACAACAAAACCGAGACACGAAATGACAAAAAAAGACCAAAAACAACAAAAATGAGACATAAAACAACAAAATTTAGACACAAAACAATGAAACGAAGCACAGAACAACTTTTTCCACGTCTTTCTCACTGCTAACAAGTTTGATAAAACCCAACTTAAATTTCAAGCCTTTTTTCGTTTAGGTTTTGTCATGTTTGTCCTCATGTTTCCAGTTTAAACCAACAGTTCTGCACTTTTCTGCACTTTTGTTTCCTTTTCCTGTTGTGTTGTATTATAAAATATATACAACATGTAGTGTGTCAACATTAAATGAACCTAAATGAAGCGGCCATTTTGCTTTTTTTGGAGAAAAATTAATCATTTATCTTAATAATCGATGGATAAACAGACGTTAGTTGCAGCCTTCTTTACTGGCAGTAAACAAACTGACCAACAGGTCTGTGTTCCTGTGCTACTTTAGGCAGAATATGTGTTTGTCTGTTTGGTTGCTGTTTTTCTGTTTGAGGACAGTATTGTGGATTCTGACTAACATATATTGGTGGAACACAGAAGCAAAACGAGAGGTCTGAAACTTCTAAACCAGTCTTTATTCTGGTGAAGCTCAAATTAGACGTTTAAACAAGAAACCACATCAGCGTTGGAGGCACAACGATTACAGCTGTTTGCAGATGTTCTCATGGACAGAATCAGGTCCGAGGGTTGAGATGTTGTTCGTCCAGTTTGGTTTCATTTTCAAAAAGAAAAATTATTTGCAAAGTGATTCCAGCCTCGGTGTGTTTCCTGAACTCCTTCCATCGCTGCCAACAAACGTTAGCTTTCTTTCTTCCTTAGCTCCAGATGAGTCACTTCAGCTGAGCTTAATGATGAGCCTTCAGTTCTGCTGGCGTTCAAGGCTGCGGAGCGTCAACCCACAACCCCCAGTTCCCCCTCGTCCTCTGTTTGTTACCCGTAGCAACCACCGACAGACACCGTGCACCCCCACCTGAACACCCCCAAGTGCACATGTGTGTGAGGTGTGTGTGTGTGTGTGGGGAATTAGTGGCTGCGGGTGGAGATTTATCCCATGTGTGTGTGTTTGTGTGTGTGTGTGTAGCGTAGCGCCGTGTTTCACCAGCAGCAGCATTAGCAGCAAAATAATGACTCATACAGGGTCAAGCTCCTTGATGTCAATTTAACCTTAATGACAACTCGCAGCAGCTCCATCGCCGGCTGCTGTTTGCTGCCAACGCTGCTGCTGTGTGGCTCCATTTGAAGTCTGTTAAAAAAGCTCCACAGTCTGATGCTGTTGTTGAGGAACCGACTTGAATGAGGACTTTAATGATCAGAAGTATCAAGCAATAATTATGAACGACTGACTTTCAAACGTATGATTTGCAGCTTTTTTTCCCCCCGGTTTAATCAATCGCTACTTTCAATCAGTTAGTTTGTCAATTATTTTCTGAAATGATGATGTTTTATTTGTCTAAAATGTAAAAAAAAAACTGTAAAAATGACTGTTAAACTTCCCAAAGTCAAAGAAAATCTACATGAATTGCTGGTTTTATCTGGCAAACAGTCCAAAAACCCAGATTTTTTTCAGCCTACTTTCATACATCACAAAGAAAAGCGTCATTTCAAAAGGTGGAAGCAGCCAATTTTGGTGAACTTTGCTGGAAAAATATCAACACAGATGTATTATTTTATTGTCTATACGCTGACTAATTTAATCCTCTGAACCCCAGGCAGTTGTTGGTGGACTTATTTGCTCCCGTCACATATTCCTTCACTGTGGGTTCATTTTTCACTGCAATATAAAGTCCTGCACCTCTTCAGAAACAGCACAACCACGGCTAGAAGTAAAGAGAACTCAACCATGCCTTTTGTGCAGTGTGACAACATTATGATGCCCGAAATCTTCCAAAAAGAACAAATTAGGGGTTAATTTCTTTGATGGTTTGTTTTACAAAAATTTGAAAATCTGGATTTAAGATGTACAACATTTTTCCAAAGCACCAACAAGCGCTACCAACACTGGAAAACAAAAATTGTGACTCTATATTCTGTAACTATTTTATTATTTACATGTATTTCTAGTTGTAAGGGCGGCTGTGGCTCAGGCAGTGGAGTGGGTTGTCCACTGATCGCAATGTTGGCGGTTCGATCCCCGGCCCCTCCACATGCCGAAGTGTCTTTGGACAAAACACTGAGCCTGAAGTTGCTCCCAATGGCAGGCAAGCGCCTCGCATGGCAGTTCGGTCGCCATTGGTGTGTGAATGTGTGAATGAGAAACACATTGTAAAGAGCTTTGGATACCACTAAGGTAGAAGAAGGCACTATATAAGTGCTGACCATTTACCATTTTAGTTTCCATACTTGCCAGGTATCTGCTCAGTGGGAACACAGCCTGCAGTTCAGCCGAAAAGTCTCTGAATTTTTGCCACATAACAGTCAGTCATGGCTTCACGATTGCGCAGACGAGTGCAGAATTTTTTGTTTTTCATGCTGTCTCGTTAATGCAAATTGTTTATTTTTGCCAAATTTCTACATAAGACAAGTAGAGTAATGCGATTTTGGTGAAATATCATGATTTTATTCTTAGATTTAGATCCTTTTTCCCAACAGAAAGCTGTGTCACAGGTAGGTAGGCCAAGAGCTGTTGCAAAAATTGCAAATCACACTATTTTTTTTCTGTTTTTACAATTTCTGGCTCTGATAAATGGTGTAATTTTGGCAGTTTTTTAAAAAAAAATAACACGCCTTTCAAACCCACTGGCAGGCTTTGTGGTTCAGAGGGTTCAGAGGGTTAAATATCTTTGTAGGTTGAACAAAACAGAGACTCTGATGCGTCACCAAGCCATTTTATATTATGTCTGACACTTAATAGCTTTAACAATGAATTAAAGAAATTATGGACTTAATTAATCGTGAGTAATTATTAGTTGTGGCTCGCGTTTGGGCAGCCGGCCTTTGTTGCCTTTGTGTAATAATGTTTTGATGCTTTTCATCCGGAGTACTTTCACTGCTTCAGCAACATCCTGATTACTTGACAGCGGTAGTTATCAAATAATGACTAGGTCGCACTTATTGTAATAGAAAACATAAAAAAAAAACTTAATAAAAACTGACCGTCATCATGTTTTCATTCAATTTGCACTTGTGAGCTGTGACCGCTGTTTATCGTGCTACGTAGCATCAGCTGGGAAATTGCAGTCTATTTAACGTGACAAGACTGTTTGTACAGGATTAAAGTGTTGAATTTGCTGCTTTAAGTCTCTAGAAAGTCACTTGACTGGGTTTTTCTAGTCTAACGTTGATTAAAACTAACATTTCCTGGTCGCTATCGGTCATTTTATTCAACTCAGACTCATCTTTTGGCATTTTTTTGTCCCGTAACAGGTAAGAGGCAGGACCCCGAAGACGCCAAGAACTACATCCGCAAGTTGTACGAGCAGCAGGCCGTCAACCACGACAAAAGAGAGGAGTGGAAGACTTTGTATCCGCACTTCACCTGCGCCACCGACACCAGCAACATCCGCCGGGTTTTCAGCGACGTCAAGGACACGGTGCTGCTCAAGTCGCTCAGGGACTACGGAGTCATCTGAACTCTTTCCCGAGGAGGAACCGTGCTTCTCGTCTCCGTCCGGACCGCACGAGTCGAGGCTCGGATGAAGGCCAAAATGTGACAATTCTTAATGCTTCTGTCCGCCTCCTCCTCCTCCTCCTCTTTCATCGCCTCCACCGCCATCTCTGCTCCTCAAAACATGAGGATGTTTAAGGAGTAATCGCCCTCGCTCCTCTGCGCTTGCAGCTTCTCCCTCCCCTCCTCCTCCTCCACCACATTTTGATAATTTTCTCTTCTCGATGAAGAGGCGTTTCGGGTCATGCGGTGACCGAACTGATCCGCAACTGAAGCAGGAGCAGAGGTGCCATGGAGAGCTGGAGTAATGGCTTTCACAAGTGGAGACGGGGGTCACGCATGGGAGATTCACCGCCGGCGACACACAGGTTCAAAATGCTTCAGGTGTTTAGGCTCAGAAACTCTAATATAACCTGGAAATTGTAATATGGGAGTTAAAGCTACTCCTGAATCCGTCACTAGAAAAAAATCTTTGGGGAAAAAACACAAAGTTAATAACAAAAGCAACAATAATACCTTGTGCCAGGTATAAAAATAGCCCCTGTGGAGGCTGAAAGCAGGGGCTTCCCTTTGACCACATCCTTTTGAACACTGTTGGCTTTAGAGAAACCAGTCAGGTGTCCTAAGCTCTGGATTCGCCTCAGTTTCAGTTGTCCACTGATCGCAAGGTTGGCGGTTCGATCCCCGGCCCCTCCACATGTCGAAGTGTCCTTGGGCAAGACACTGAACCCCAAGTTGCTCCCAATGGTAGATTAGCGCCTTGCATGGCAGCTCTGTCGCCATTGGAGTGTGAATGTGTGTGAATGGGTGAATGCAAAACACATTGTAAAGCGCTTTGGATACCACTAAGGTAGAGAAAAGCGCTATATAAGTGCAGACCATTTACCATTTACTAGAGTTTCTCCTGCAGAAGTCCTGTCAAAAATCCCCATTGATTACTGTTATCTCACTCTGGCAATATTCCCTTCACATTATCTGCATGCAGCTCGTTCGTTTCGGCACCAAATCCATCCGTTAACATGTGTAGCTGCCATGTTATTGAGTCCCTGTGATGACATACTAACGCTTGTACCCAGTGACTGTCTTTTTCTGTGTTAAACGGTTTGTTTTGCAACTCACTGCGTTACATGTCTGGGAAAAGAATAAAAAATACAAGCTTTGTGTTCAGAAATAGAGGAGAACACAACAGGAGAGTGGACCTCTATTGAAGTCGGACATTGTCGGCGAGTCACAAGAAACAAAGACGCAATCAGAATGAATGGATGAGAGGAAAGTTCATCTAGGTTTTGCAAAGATTCAAGCTCATTCTTCTCTGTTTATTCACTTATTTTCCCTCTTTAACTAATACACAGGCATTTTTTTTTAGTCAAACGCAAATAAAGGATCACAATTTATCAGGGGGATCCGTCTGCTGGAGACACTGAATCCTGGCTGTTTTTGTGGTGTTTGCTAACAAGTCAGCCTTGTCAATGTTGTGTCCAGAGTTTGTTTCTGCTGCCCACAAGTGTCCAAAAAGTCTAGTAAAGCTGGTTTAAAGGGGATATGTCATGCATTTTTGTGATATTTTGTCGTTTATACACAGTTATGATGTTGTAAATTGAGGTTAAAGCTACAAAAACACCTCAGTTTCAACCTGCTCTGAACGCAATATTTCCTACCATTGTCAAACAACCATCCGTCTAGTTTGTGGTCTCTGTTGAGAAGGTTGTTCACTGGGTTGTTGGTGTGTAAGAAGATTAAATTCTGAGTAAGGAGATGTATTGTTTGTTTTATCCCCTGGAACTGGCAGCTTCTGGTTTGCAGTCTGTTTAAAACAAGAGCATCAGTAGAAATCAACTGGACTTCTATTTTAGGTTCTTAAAGACGTTTCACCTCGCATCCAAGCGGCTTCTTTAGTTCTGTTTACATCCCCTTTCAGAAGTGCACTTCCATCCGTTAGTCTGCCGGCACCTGAACATGTTAGCTTCATGTGTAAATGCACTCTGGTCATTTTTCTGTCAACGGTGCGACAGCTATCTTTCTACGCTGGACTGAGTAACATTTGACCTTCAACAAGGCATCAGTCTGAACTGCTTGAGCCACATTAATTAATGGATAAATATGCACAAGCAATGGTACTTTGAGTTGTTGTGAAGCGATTTAGGGAAGGTTTTTTTTCACATTTTGTCAAGCAAAACTAGGGATGAGAA